>CM065657.1:12148080-12303080 GCA_033220385.1 Triplophysa yarkandensis
TTTTGAGAATTTTAAGCATGACTTTGCTGATCGGGTTCTTAATCTGCATTTCATTGTTTCGTTTGTTTTAGGTCACCTGCAAAGTTTGAACTTCCTCAACCTGTGGTAAGAATTTACTGTTCACACTAAAACCTGTAGGATTGAACCTGCCTTGTAATGTGTCACATGATCGTGTTTTCTTCCGTGTCTTGGTCACATGAATACACATATAACGTTTTATCGCTTCGTCAGAACTTGTTTTAGGTTTGTTATATAGCAGAATATAACTGAATGTTTTTATGTGAATATGTCTGGCTATGAGCATATGATTTTAAAGCCACTGACAGGTCAACATCAAACAAAAATATGCTGTCATCTTATATTTGACCTGTTGGTCTTTGTAAATAATAATGTATTTAATTGTGATTTTGTTTCAATTTATAATTGAATTGCTAGATAAAGGTATGTGTTAACACGATGTATGTCTGGCTACTGTGCACGATGATTTTGTATTAATGAACAAATCCATGCATATATATACTTAGAAAATATTTACATGTGTTTATTTAGATTTACCAATTATTTCAAATATATATTGAATTATTATGTTTATATTATATATTGTACTCAAACTTTTGGCTTATAAACACATTCACATGCACCATTTTAGGCACTGTATATAGGCATAAATATGTAAACACAATCCTTTATTCTGCGGCCTATTAAATAGCGCTATTGTTTAATTTAAGAATACATTTTTATTTGTTGCTCTTTTGGTTGTAGGGTCAAGCTGACAATGTGGTACAGGAAGTCACTGCTGGTTTGGCTCAGGCAGATTCCCGCCAAGATGATTCCCTGCAGGTGTATTTTCCTGGTCTTTTTCCTTGCTTTATTGTTCATCTTCTCTCTTTCTATTTCAAGTTTTCCTATTAATGGTAGAACCATAGTGTACTCCGTACATTTGCCGCAAGAACAGGTTATTTTGTTTGGTGGTTGAAGTCCCAGCTTAAAACCATTGTTTTGAAACCCAGCTTAGATTTCTGCTCCTCATGTGAATAAGTATGGAAGTATGGTGGATGCTAAGCTCTGTTGTTTAATAAGCTTGGACCTTAAGACCTTTTGTAGGCATGGTCATAATTATTGTTGAAAACATAGGCTAATGAAACTAGTGTAAATAAAGCGTTCATCCTGGGACACATGTGGCATGCCATGTGAAACTTTGGAAAATGTTGAACACATGGTTTGAAGTTCCTGAAAGTGAAAGGGAAGTGAAGTGTGGATAAGTATGGTGCTTGGAAATCATGTTCTGCATTCAACCCATCCAAGTGTACACTCAGAAAGTGAACACACACCCAGAGCAGTGGTCAGCCCTGTTTGGGCGCCCGGGGAGCAGTTGTGGGAACGGAGCATTGCTCACAGAACTCACCTCAGTCGTGGGATTGAGTGTGGAGGAGAGTGCTGGTTATTCACTCTCTCCACCAACAATCCCCACTGTTACGGAGTATTGATCAAGCAAACTTGTGATCACGAGTCCATCACTCAAACCGACAGGCTACGAATTTCCCCAGTATGTTTAGAAATAGACATGAGTCATTCTACTAAACTGGTGCCTTTGTAGTTTGATAAGATGCATAGGGCATATACGTGTCTTAAAGGGTGTTTCCAAAGCTTAAATTTGTAAATTCAAGTGTCCTTGTTAAAGGAAATATGATAATAATATTGATAAAGAAAATACAATATAATATTTAAATTGGTATTTAGCCCATTTCACTCGTCAACATAAAATTTGCATATAAAATATCCACAAATAAGCTATATATCTTCCCCCATTTGTTAGGATTATCCGTGTGTTCCTGTTTACATAAGATATTTATTTGTTAAAAAACTTTTTTAAGTAATTATTTGATGATTTGTGTGTGTCCCTTAGTTTGATCTTCCACCCCATTGCACAAAGTTGTTTTAACTATGAATAATGTACCTTCGCCTTACATGACATCACAAGGCAAATGTGACATCATCTAAACTTTGGCACCAAGTACTGACTCCCCTTTAAATAGTTTATTTGTTGTTTTTTCATGTTAAGAAAGAATTAAATTTACTTTGTATAATGAAATTTACCACCCCGTGACACACCACCTGTCATTTTTATTCTGACATGGTAATAATTGTTCAATTTCACTTTGTGCCTAATTGGGCAAATGTGTTATTTTGGAGGATTAACATGTCTTTCAAATTGTAATTTTGGATTTGAGGATTTGTTTTAAATGTTTTTTATTTCATAGTGGAAATGGCACTATTTCGTAGAATGTCTCAAATAAGATTTACTCAAAATTTCTTAGCAAAAGTTGCAAGAATAATATTTGAGTAAAATTGTTTTTATTTTAAATAAGGAGAAGGATGGTAAATATATCCTAGTTATTCATTCAGACTCTTCTGTTACATCACAATATCCAAGTTATGTGGACAATCCATTCCTTAGAGACATAGATTAGATAGTCATTGACCAGCTCAATGGTTGACTATCTCATCAAAATGAAGGCAAAACTATAAAACAAATGTATATTTACTTACACCACATGTAATGCTGTAATATTTTTTTGCTTAAAAAATAAATCCTGATCATTTAAATAGGTCACTATGTACTATTGTAAAATAATCCCATGAACACGAGATGAACCGGCAGTTATACAAAGACCCACGTACGTTGATTACATGAACTTATGCTCTTTGCACACTATGGCATAACTTTGTTGTCTCTTCATCTAGATCATTGACAGTATTATAGAGGAAAGTCAGAAGACAAATGGAGTGGAAGATGAGTTATTGAGAGGTGAAGAAATGTGCTCATCTGAACCAGAGAGGATCCCAAATGCAGAAGCTTGTAGTGTTAAAGAAAACCAAGTTCCTGAGGCTGCTGTGGTACCTTCAGATGATTCGGATCAAATACAACATGATACTGCTCCACCTGAGCAGCAGCCAGATGTAAGGCCAAAGGAATTGAGATCCCAGGACATTCAGGAAAGTGCGCCAGATGTGGCAGAATCCGCCCAAATGGGTCAGGAGCTACCCATGCCACCCCCTCCTGACATTACTAGTGCTTTAGGTCAGTTGTCACAGCCTTCCTCCCTAGCCTGTGCGGACACTCCTAATATTTTAGAGCAAATTCCATTGACTGAACCGGAAGGTTCTGGTCCTTCAAAACCTCCCAGACAGTTTACAGTAGAGCCTGACATTGTTGCTAGCACCAAGAAGCAGCCACCCTCAAGACCACCCCCACCTACTGGGGCACCACCTCCCAGGCCACCTCCACCTTCACGGCCCAATTTACTAAGTAAAAAGTCACAGGAAATGATGCGACCAACAGGACTTGAGGGTAGGTGGTCAGTGTACAGAATTAAAGCTAAAAATTATATTTGTTTTTTCATTAATGCATGTTTTCTTGAAAATGTGATGGATAGTTCACCCCAATGTCAAGATTCTGTCATTAACTAAATTTCGTGTCATTAAACCTGTCTGACTTTCATCTCCACAACTCAGAAGATATGTTGAAGAATGTTGGTAACTGGACAGTGAAGACACCCATTCACTTGCATTGGTTTTGCGTCCATACTATAGAAGTGAATGAGTGGTGCTTCTATCAGGTTTCCAACATTCTTAATAATATAATTTTTTGTGTTGTGCAGAAGTAAGAAAGAAATGCAAACAAAAGGGTGATTAAATAACAGAGTTATTTTTGGGTGAACTATCCTTCAAATGACAGTTTGATTTTGTTAAATAGAACTAACTAGTCAGTGTCACATGACATAAATCAATATTTGGTCCTATGATTGATCAGTGTCTGTAGATCCAGTGGATGAGCCATGTGGATTGGTCAGTCCGAGTGCCACAGTGCGATGTATTACTAAAGAACTCCAGCACTCCCTGGATCTGGCTAGCGCCACTAGTGGTGATAAAGTGGTCACTGCACAGGTAGCTAAAGTAGTAATCAGAAATTATATTTATAAATACAGAAATAAAATATTTTGAATATGTCACATAAAGTAACACTGCATTTTTAGTAATTAATGTTTATTTTGTTTTGTGAGCAGGAAACTGATGAGCAGACATCTAGTGCTAATGGCAGTGAGACTCCTGGGCCACAGAGACCAAGGTCAAACTCTGGTAGAGAGCTTACAGATGAGGTATTTTCTCTCTGTTTTTGTACATGCTTGGAAAAGTCTAAATCTTTGTCTACTGTGAAGTGAATTTCCGTCTTAATTTTGAACCATTTACCTGTTATCTTTTATATAGGAGATCCTGGCAAGTGTTATGATCAAGAATCTGGACACTGGTGAGGAGATCCCATTGATCCAAGCTGAAGAGAAACTTCCCACCGGAATCAACCCTCTTACACTGCACATCATGAGGAGAACCAAGGAATATATCTCGTAAGAGATCTTTATTTTCCTCAAAACAATGCAATTATACTTTACTCAGTTTGAGATGTGTGCCGTGTAGTCTACAAAGCATTACAACAACTCTCAAACATTCCACATTTCATATGTGATATCAAGAACAACTTTCTTCATGACACTTTTCTATCTTTTGCTAATGTAGTCGTACCCTCAGGCTGCAGGATTGAATCTTATTTGTAATCCAATTCTCCCCACTCGCGTCTGCCCTGGTTTTATCAGCCAAAGTGAAGCATGCCGAATGTTTTCTTTCACGTGTAATCTTCTCTCCTCATGATGCTGAATAACTACTGAAACATTTTGGCAGGAAGTGCTCAAAGATAGTGTTGTATTTTCTGTTAGTTTAGTGGATTCTAAATTAGGTGACTGGATCTGGTCTTTGATCAGTGTTTGTAGATTTCTAGTTAACATCAAGATTATGTGCCGTCGAATGTCAAGTGGGGTTTAGGAAGAACTCCTGTGCCAACTAATGCCAACAGTTTTAAAGCTTTAAGGTCTTTCTCTTTTCTCTGCAGAAATGATGCGGCACAGTCGGATGATGATGAAAAATCCCAGCCTGCTCTTACAGACACAGATGGAGGAAAACTCAAACAGAGAACGTAAGATTAACGCCTATTTATAACCATTCATCATTTTAAAGTTCCCCTGTCAGTGATAATTATACCTATTAAACTGGGGGTTTTCAAACCTTATATTGCCTGGGACCCCCAAACATAATGGAGCTTTTGTTAGGACCGCCTTTCTAAAGTACATATTCAACTAACGTTATATTCAGTATATAACATTATATATATTATACATCAGTTAGTACATTCCAGGATAAGCCCTAGTCAGGAGATTTGTCACGAGCGCTGCTCAATGTTCGTCTGCGGGAGCTTGTCTTTAGCCAGAAACAGTCGTAAAGCTGTATCTGCCATCTGTTAATATGAGAAAACCTCAAAAAAAATATTTTTGCGATGCGACTCGACACTGCAGGTATTCAAGATTAACATAAGAGTATCAGAAACTGGTTGTGATATTTCTCCTTTAAAAATAAAGTAAAATAACTGGCTATGTTATGAGTAATGTTGGTTGGATGATCCTGAAGATAAACCAATTCCAATTTATTTATCGTGTTGCTATTTTCATCTTGCTAACGCAACTATATTGAGATAAACGCACTTAAATATATAGAACATGTAAAAACTATTATAAACGGAATAAAAATTGCTCCTGAATCTGAAAGTGAAACTAAGAACTGTGACAGCATTCCAGAGAGATCATTTTGGCCCATTAAATGAAATGATTAAAAACCTTTCTTAAGGAACTGAAGCGCTCTTGAAACTAATTTTTTATCTTTTACGTTTAATTCTTCCATCAGAACACAGTTGAAGAAATTTCTCGGGAAATCGGTGAAGAGGGCAAAGCACCTGGCTGAAGAATACGGTGAAAAAGCTGTGAATAAAGTCAAAAGTGTTCGAGATGAAGTATTTCACACAGACCAGGACGACCCGTCTTCCAGTGACGATGAGGGGATGCCGTACACCCGTCCAGTCAAGTTTAAAGCAGCTCATAGCTTCAAAGGGCCCTTTGACTTTGATCAAATCAAAGTGGTGCAGGACCTGAGTGGGGAACACATGGTGAGAAGAGCGTGTGACATTTAAAGTCACTTTTAACCTTGAATGATTTAGTTCATTAAGTAGTGATTTGACCACTCCCTCTACCATCCTCTCTCTGCTCTCTCAGGGTGCCGTCTGGACAATGAAGTTTTCTCATTGTGGGAGGCTGTTGGCTACAGCAGGGCAGGATAATGTTGTTCGTATCTGGGTTTTAAAAAACGCCTATGACTATTTCAACAACATGAGAATTAAATACAATACAGAAGGTAACAGAAACAGTTTTTATAAGAAGGCTTCTAAAAACAATGCTGATTCACACACGCCCCTAAAAACGTCCTGTTTCCGTTTTCGAACATTTAACAAAATACAGAGTTAATACCATGAATGACTTTTATATGCAAGTTTAAAAAAGTGTTTTTGGACCAGCATTTACATCATAGTGGTCTTTATTTTATAGACCACATAACTTTAATTTCACACATTTCATATATCTGTGTGAATTCTGCAATGATGTTGAAGACAAAATCAGATATTTTTGCAATCTGCACTGAAAATTTCCTCTGTTTGCTTTGCTTTCTCCAACTTGTTTTTAGGACGTGTATCTCCGTCTCCATCTCAGGAGAGTCTGTGTTCATCTAAATCAGATACTGAAGGAGCGGTGAGCTATGTTTGCTTGGGTCTCTCTTTATATTGACAAATAATTGGATTGGTTTCTAGGACATCTGTTTCTCTGTTTCTCTCTCATCCAGTTTGGAGTTGGAGTGGAAGACACAGACACAGAAGATAGAAACGTGCCATTTCGACAGGTTCCTTTCTGCAAGTACAAGGGTCATACTGCTGACCTGTTAGATCTCTCCTGGTCAAAGGTAAGTTTTAGAGTGTATTTGAACAGTAGTGAACAATTAAAGTGTAAACTCTTTAATTGGACACTCAGGGGGTTTTCTATAAGGCATTATAAAATCCTATATTCGATGAGCAGCAAATTATATGATATTTGCATTACTTGTTTGTTGTAGAACTACTTCCTCCTATCATCGTCTATGGATAAAACGGTTCGCTTATGGCACATCTCTAGGAGAGAGTGTCTCTGTTGCTTTCAGCATATAGACTTTGTTACAGCCATTGCTTTTCATCCCAGGGTAGGTGGATCTGTCCTTGTGTGGGTAATGGTTTGTGAATTGTGTGTCAGTCAGTGTTTTAAAGTTTTTCTGTCTTTCCCTCAGGATGACAGATATTTCTTGAGCGGTTCTTTGGACGGAAAGTTGCGACTATGGAATATTCCAGATAAAAAAGTCGCACTTTGGAATGAGGTAGACGGACAGACTCGTTTGATCACAGCGGCTAACTTCTGCCAGAACGGAAAATACGCAGTCATCGGCACATATGATGGACGCTGTATTTTCTACGACACAGAGGTGTGTGTTTATTGTATTTATTGTTATTTTGTTATTTTTCACACAATTGTTCCATACCTGAAATTCTGTTACGCAGTTTAAATGAACAACTGTAGGTCATATGACATGCATAGGGACATGATACTCATCTTTAAGGACCTCTTCCTTCAACATGGGGAAGAACCCTCATATATTGATAAATCAATCAATGAATAATTGACAAAGCCTTATCGCTTCTTTTATTCTGTCCTGCTTAGCGCCTTAAGTATCACACACAAATCCACGTCCGCTCCACAAGAGGTAGAAATCGCGTGGGACGCAAAATCACAGGTATCGAACCGCTTCCTGGAGAGAACAAGGTGAGATGTTCAGGTGTTCATAAACAAGATTAGGGATAATGAAAATAATTTTCAGAAATGTGCATCAGTATAAAATTAAAGGTTTCACCTAAAGGTGGTAAAAATATAATGTCCAAAATTTTCCTGTTTTGACACACAGCTGTTTGAATTCTTTCTCTTCAGATCTTGGTGACGTCAAACGATTCCCGTATTCGGCTGTATGACCTGCGAGATTTGTCGCTCTCGATGAAGTATAAAGGCTATGTGAACAGCAGCAGTCAGATCAAAGCCAGTTTCAGGTGAGAAAAAAAATCAGACAGTTGGATTGCTATTGATCGTTGAAAAGCTTTTTTGTATTTTAGAAAGAAATGGTTCATGTTTCTCTTGCAATGTTTCTCCACAAAAGGAGGTCATGTTTTAATAACACAATTTTGTTCTTGTAGCCATGACTACTCTTTTATTGTAAGTGGTTCAGAGGACAGGTATGTATACATCTGGAGTACGTATCACGACTTGAGCAAGTTCACCTCTGTGCGACGGGACCGCAATGACTTCTGGGAAGGAATTAAAGGTATTATATGGTGTATTGCAATATAAATAGATCATGTTCTGAGATTGGTTAACACTGAGAGAGCCTGTGGGTTTCTTTTAAATTAAAACAGTTTTAGGAATTTGTGAAGCTGCCTGTTCAAACCAGGCTAAAGTCGTATTTTACCTTTCATTTGAGTCTTTGATATGGTCTTACTAAGTCAATTTTAAATATATCAATGTTATATTCTTACAGGATGTTCTTTACATGTTATAAAATGATTTTCTTATGTTTAGCTGATCTTCATAAATTCCATTCAGTGTGTTAAAAGTATTAAAATCACTTCCTGATAAAAGCTTCCTGAAAATGTTATTTTAAAAATTATTGCAAATCTTGGTATTCACATCCAGCTGTTTTGGTGTGCTATACAAAAGTGTGCATTATAATTATACATGGAAACTTGGTCAGTGGACCGAAAATAAATGTGACAATTGTGTCTCCCGGAAATCCTTTCAAATTAAACCAACCAGATGACGTCTTCGACCTCCATGAAGTGTTTCCAGAAAAGTTTGCCTTAAGCTAATTCTGTTTAAATTTATTCACCCTCGTGTCTTTAAAAAACTATAATCTAACTTTCTTCAGTGGAAGATATTTTGAGAAAAGTCTCTGTTGTTTTGTGTCCCTAAAAATAGATGTCTATGGGGGTCACTGCTGTTTAGTTTCCAACATTCTTCAGATTATCTTCTTTTGTGTTGTGCAGAAGAAAGTTATAGAGGTTTGCAATGATAAGAGGGTGAACAAAGAGAGAATACATTATGTTTGGGTGAATTATAACTTACAAATAATAGAAATAAGAGAAATAATTGTTGTGCATAATGGTCATCAATCCTCCATGTTTAGAAGATATGGGTTTTTGCAATTAATGTTCTTTGTTCTGCTTTGTAGCCCATAACGCGGTGGTGACTTCAGCTATTTTTGCTCCACATCCGGACCTTATTGTGCCTCAGGAGGCGGGAGCAGAGAAGCCTGACTCGGACTGCAAGAGTGATAGTACAGATGACTCTGAGACCATCCCATCAGGTACTAACCAGTTTTGTGATTTCAGAACAAGTTCTCTTTCGTCTTTCTACTAATCATTTGTCTCCTCTGTCTTTCTCAGGAGCACTGAAAACAGACCACTCTGAAGTTTTGCTTTCTGCTGATTTCACCGGAGCCATTAAAGTCTTTGTCAATGTTAAAAAATATTAAGCACTTGTGAAAACCAAGAACTCAGCACATGTGTAACCGATTTAAAAACTTTTTTCAGACCTGATCATAAGACTCAACCCTTGCCACTTTATCTAACTGAGCCCCAATTTCTTGACCAATCAGCTGCTGGTGAGTGCTCTAAGAGGCAAAGATTATAAGCCCTGCCTTATTTACAGAGAACAGGGACCCAGGAAGTTGAGATGTTGGCCCAGTAAACAGCAGGGACAAATTTCTTTACAACTGAACACTTTTCTGTCTTTGTTTTACCTTTTAAATCATTTGTGGCGAGGTATTTTTGCATAGTTATTGAAGAGACACAAAACGGCTTAAATGCACAGATCGATGATGCCATCTTAATGGATGAGTGACACTGCAAGCCTGTTTGGAGACACAAAAACTGCCACTTTTTATTTTCCCTGCACATTCTAACCCCAAAGTCAAGTGTTTTCCTTGAAAGTATCGCACATTTTCAATAATAGCACTAAATTAAGTCATTTCAGTTGTCAGTGTTATTTTATGTTGTAAAAAAAATCTAATCAAATTTTTATGTGAATGATTCCAGAAATAATAAATGATTTTCCCATGTATGGTGTTTTAATCTATGTCTGTATTAAAACATAAGTTTTTCAATTTTGTGAGTGATTTGGTTTGTCTTTGTAATTGCTTATCAGTCTCTGAATAAGGTTTCTATTTTATTACAACTTTTCTAAAGACGACATGATCTGTAGCTGAATACATTGTTTATTGCATGCTGTAAACGAACTAAAACATGTCATTTCTATTTGAAATACCGCACACGATCACTGTTGCCATTTATTATATTACATTAAATCCTGATCAAGTGCAATAAATGTCAAGAAATGTAATTTCTAATGTTTGTTAATATTTGGCATCCAAATATAACTGCAATTGCCTGTGCTTACACATGGGCAGGTATGAATGAATGGTCACGTTGGGTTATTTTCTGAATAAGGCATCATATGGTATACACAAGGGTAAACTAAATATTGCAATATTCTTATTAACAATCACAAAGATTAAAAATCAGAAAAAGTTCTCATACAATATTTCCACCAACACATTTGTCCTTCCACAAATGATTTTATTGTAAAGGTTGGGGAGTGGAGGTGTCCATCTTGCAGCTTTTTAAACACTGGATTTAAAACAAAACAATAAGATAACACAAATAAAAGAGTTTACAAAACAAAAATAAGATCTGTACAAGTTCACACTTCATCTTAGAAAAGTTCAGCCAAGCCCAGGGTTGTGATTGCAGCAGCCACATAGAAAACAGTTCTGGAAGCAAATGGAATTGCCCTTCCTTCAAAGCACTGTGGAACAGAAATGCGGTTGTGCAAGACAAGAGCATCCCTCTTGGCTCTGCAAGTCTTTGTAATGAGATGACTGCAGAGGTCAAGGGTTTCGAGTTCAGTGTTTGCTCTTCTTGGACTTTTTGTGCGAGTGATGTGGCGATCGGGACGATGACCTCCAGGATTTGTGCTGAGGAGATGGTGATCGTGAGCGCTTGGACTTCCTCGGGGATCGAGATCTTGTTCATCATGAAAGACATAAAATAAGGGGGATGAGACAAAGATTTTGTAAATGATAAAATATGAAGCAACAGGTGTGTAAGAAGTGCGTACCTCTCCCTCCTGTCCTCTTTGTCTCGACTTCGTCCTCTACTTCTCTCTCTGTCTTCACTCTTTCTATTCTTTTCTTTATCCCTTGTTTTACTCCGTTCCTCTCCTTTATCTCTCCGCTCATCTTTTTTAGACCTCTCTTTTGGTTTCTGTGACCATTTCTCTTTCTTTTCTTGGTTGTCCTTATCAAACTCCTAAAGAACGAGGGTTAGAAAGAAATATAAGTGTTTTTACATTACTACTTTTGTGTGTGTCAATACAAAAAGAATATGTTTTTGGTATAAAAGACAAATAGTACTTGAACATCTAATTAAATGTGTTATGTGTACCTTCTGTAGTAGTCGGTTTCTGTAGTGCTGAACTTGCTGTTGGAGACTCACACTGGACTTCTGTTGTCTCTTCCCAGACTCCAATTCATCCTGAAACTTCATCACCTTCACCTGAAATATGCTCATACTTTAATAGTGCCTGTCAACACATTAGGCTCACACTTATGAAGCATTTGTGTGAGATAGAGACTGTAAAATACTTGGCTGACTGACCTCCAGTTCTCTGAGGCGTGTCCTTTTGCCTTCAGATAGCTCAAAGTTTTTCAAAGACGACTTAAACTCAGCCCCCTCGAACCTGCTGGGGCTGTCGACATCATCGCTGCTCATGTCAGAGTCACCTTTGTTCTCTTTTAGGCCACTGCATGAGCAAGACAGAAAACAAATTGAAGACAACAAAGTTTAAAAATAATAGTTACATAGTTTTTCTTACGAATCCCTGCTTTCAGGCTTCCTGAATCAAGAGCATAAAGGGAATGTTTAGCCTAAAATGAAAGTGCAGCCATCATTAACTCACACTCTTGTCATTTCCAAACTGCATGGATAAGAGTTTGAAAAGATATCTTGAAAAAAGTTGGCAACTGGCAGCCATTTACTTGTATTGGCTTTGTGTTTATACCAAAGTGAATAGGTGCCACTCCTGTTTTGTTACAAACTTTAAAAAAAATATATATTCCTACGTTTTGAAAAGAAGTCACACAGGTTTAAATTGACAACTGGATGATAAAAGAATTCTTATTTTTAAGGGGGAACTTAAAAACAAGACTTTAATAGGATAACTTATGTAAAAAATTTATAAAATTCTAAACATCTGACAGATTCTTACCTTGGGTTCAGTTCAGTGTCAGACTCATTCTTTGCTAAAAAAAATGATATCAACATCGCAGTTTAAAGGAATATTATGGTACAACAGATTCTCTTTTGACAGTAAGATCATTCTACACAAACAACTGACAATACTTAAGCAACTCAAATTTCTCTCTCTTTGTTTTTGATTGTACCTGATGACTCTGAATCCTCCACCTTCTCCCATTTAGACAGTGCAACACCGGGTAAAGCCTTATGTGAGCCGTCATCCACTGAATCAAAAACACACATTCATTAGTATAGTAAAGTGTCGTGAGCTACAATGTTGTATAGACGTGGCTTGTGGAAAATAGAAAATGCTGGCTAGCTATCTTTAAAATTCCTATGAATACATACAAGGCACGCCGTCAATGTCATCTATTGGGTTTTCTAGGGGAACACCATCAATGTCGTCAACAGGTACACCATCAATAGAGGCTGGATCCCAGGTCAAAGGCGACCCGTCAAGGTCATCAAGGGGCATTCCGTCAATTTCACCTCTTTCTACAGGTATACCATCCAAAGGCGCCCCATCCAGGTCTGGAGATTTAGGCTAGAAAAAGCAAATTAACAGACAAATGTGTAAAATCCAGAGCAGTTCACATCAATATGACTGGTGTGTTTGTTTCTTGTGATTATTTGAGTAGCTGTGCTTTAAATTGTTTCTTCCTAACAATTCATGTATTCCTCATATCTCACCTCCGGCCTCTCGATCACCTCCTCACCAGGTTTTATAAGCCCCAGGAATATATTCTGCAGCTGGATCAGGAAGGAATCAGGATAAATTGCCCAGTCCTCCCACGCACGGAAACATCCCATGATCCTTTGCTGCCGAAAGCAAGAGATAGAAGAAAGAAGTGTACAGAGGGAGGGTAGAAATACTTAGTGAATGAAGAGCCGGAACCAGCTATGCTCAGTCCTCACCTTAAACTGCTCTGCCTGGAGTCTGGCCTGGATGTTACGATACGCTTCACTCAATTCCCCAAATATGTCAGGCAGCTTCGTCTCAAAGCTGTGACCCAGCAAAATATAAAAGCATTTACAAAAGATGTGAAAAAAGCTTTAAATGCTACATAAATCCTCAAGTCAGTGTTGTATTGCTCATTTCTAAACATTTTAAACACACACATAATATAGAGTATCAGTTCATAAAAACGCAAAACAAAAGCATTATACAATAGACTCACAATTTTCGGTAGTAAGACGCATTGGCGACTTTGGCACAGGAATTGTAGAGAATGTCAGATATCAGGTAAAGTCTGGCAATCTACAAAAAGGAGAAAATAACACTTTGATGGAGCCAACACACTTCTCTGACTGGACACATCTAACACTTATATACACTCTTACACTCTAACTAAATAAAAAAAGTGTATAATAACAAACAGAATCCTGTAGGGCTGCTCCGATCAGGATTTTTGCCACCAAAACCCAGTACAGTTTATTTGTCAAGGTGATCGGGCGATTCCAATGATACCAATGCTGATTCTGATACTTCATTTGATATTTGTGACTGATATTTATGCAGATCACTGTTAATCTTTTTATGATAAAGTACTATTACTATTACAGATGTTTTAACAGAGTACTAAATAATAAAAAGTATTCTTTATACAGTGAACATTTTAATATGCCTTTACAATGGGGTTTCAGTGCCAAACACTTACCTCCCCACTCATGTTCGTCCTCACGCTGTGACGTCATTAGTTGAGATTGATTCATAAGATCAACCAAGTTTAGCGAGTACCGATCGAGCTATAGATTGTGATTATTGGTTGATACGAATCTCCGGCCAATCAATCAGAGTATTGCATATATTTTGTTTTTTGTGGAGTTGAGGGTAACAAAGTTAATTTACTTGAGTTATGTTTTTTTTGAGTATCCGTCATTGAGTATTATTTTTTCTGGGTACTCTTGACTTTACCATCACTACATTTGAAAGAGAAATATCATACTTTTTTTATAGAAAATGCGTGTGCGTATTTTATGGTTTCCAATCTGCAAGAACCCTTCACTGTTGCCGTTCAGTTTTTCTAAGGTATCAGGGCTCCAGATGTCTAGAGGTATTGCAAATATTGTCAGCAAGTGAAGGACTGCCTCGACTAGAGTAGGCGACTTCTTAAGCACTGATTGTAATCTACCATTGTGTGTGTGTGTGTGTGTGTGTGTGTGTGTGTGTGTGTGTGTGTGTGTGTGCGCGCACCTTCTTCTGTAATGGCGTGTGTAGTATAGACAGAGACTCTGTGATGCAGGAGACGACCTCCTCCGCAGCCTCCGCTCTTTCCAGACAGAAGAGCATTGCATCTCCGATCTCATCTTTGCGTGTAGTCAGACCTCTCAGCAGGGATTCTAACCTTTCTCTGTGTCTGAGTTAAAAGACACACGGTTCACTTGTTCTTACAAGACAATTACAGACAAATTCAAAGCAAGTTATTATTATTAAACAAACAAAATGTATCATTAATAAACAAACAATGGTAATTATTCGAACCAACATTGCAAAGACAACAAAAGGCTTGAGCAGATGTGTAATGTGGATGAAAGAGAAAATGTATTTTTATGGGTTATATTTTTCTGCCGAAATTCCTTCTAGAGAAAGAAGAACATGCGAAACACCATAAACACATGCACAAAATGCACACCCCTCTCTGCTGCTTACTCTGTTTTTAGCTGTCCTTTCTTTGCCTCTTCTTCTTGAACAGGGAATGGGCTCTCCTCTGCCTCCTCGTCTCCATGGAGATATGGGGTAAGAACGGGAGGTTTCCAAAGCGAACCGCCCCTGAACATTCGGAAAGGAGTCGTTCTCCACTTATTTGGGTTTTCTCCCTAGTAGACAGACAGAGAAATGTTTACCAGCCCACATGCTAAAACACAAACTTGGAATATGGCTTCTATAATTTACCTGTAGAATGGAGTACAACTTCCATCTGTAGTAGACATGCTCCTGACTCTTGTTATCAAACAAAAACCTGCAACGTTACCCAACATTTGATAAACAAAGGGTTAAATGTGGCTTTTAGAAGAACTAAATTAAAAAAAAACACAAAACCATGCATTGAATCTGTATATTCAGAAAAGCACAGATTTCTTTAAAGTGGAAGTCAAATCACCCATGCCCTCTCTACACTTTTGTTTGGAAAAAATATTGGCAAATTTTAAGCAACTTATAATAAAGGATGAGTCACAATAGTTATCAACATGTCTTTTATCCTAAACCTCATCCAAAATAAATACCTGATCATTATTTATTCAACATTTTGGTTAAAAACCTGTTTTTGACTATATGAAGAGCTCTTTTCCAAAATTATATATATATATATATATATATATATATATATATATATTAAAAAAATTATTTTGTTTTACCCGGACCCATACATTTTTTTGATGTTCAATTTATCCTGTTAAAATGGACTGTTGGCTCAATCTAAACATGTAAATCAATGATTGTTAAATGACACAACAATATAGTAGATTATTAATCCAAAGTTTATTTTTATCAAAACGCTTCATATTCTTCCTTTTTTAAAATGTTGGTTGATGTCTTAAAAAAAACAAGATAACATTTTAAACAAGAAAACCTAGTGATTTGCCATGATAAATTGATGGAGCAGAGAAAAGGTTCCATACAGAACAAATAATATGACAAACTCATTTTTAAAAAAGTTTTGGAAAGGTTCTTCATAAAAAAAATTTTTTTAATGGATTCGGATATTTTAAAAAACATCTCCGTGTTCTGGGGGCCATACGATGAAAGTCAATCAGGGCATACTTTGTTTATAATGTAAGATCTTTTTAAAATATCTTCTTTTATGAGAGTCATGACAAAGGTATTTTTTCAAGTAAGAGAGTGAACTGTCACTTTCGTTTCATCCCTGTATGATATGTATTTGTAAAACGGCTCACCTGAACTCAGGGTTTGTTTTCTCCCGGCTCATGATGATGGCCTCAAACATGGGTCCCTCTCTCACCACAAACTCAATCATTCTGTGTATCAAGCCCAATAAGTTCCTATGAGCCACAAGAGATAGATGAGAGAATGAACAACGGCTTTCTTTCCCTTGCTCCTACTCTCCTACAGTCCACAGTCTTACCATGTCAGTTCTATCTGTTTCCTTCCTTTCATTTTCAATTGCTGGAAGTTTGTGACTAGTGACTTGCTTTTTATTTTCTGTCCACTCAAAACGGTTTTATCACAATCCAATGAGACCGATTAGGGAGTGTGCTTCAATAGAAAGATAAAAAGGCCACTACAAAGTTTTCACAGCAGCAATTACTGAGAATATTCATAATTCAATTACAGAATTACGTCTTTTAAAGCCTCAAACCTATAAGCAGCACATCATCTGAAAGCGTATGCGTTTTGACCCTAAAAAACCGATGATCTAAAATATGAATTATGTGTCAAACAGAGCCTACTGGTGAGTGTGTTTGTGTTTCAGTGGCAATAGTGTTTTAATAAAATGGACAGAGATTGTGTACCTTTCTGGGGGGATTACCACTGTCACTACGGCCTCGGACAGAGTCTGTTCATGACGCCAAACCAAATGATGAAGATACAAAAATACAGTGAGTTTATATTTTAACAAACTGCAGAATAGTCATGATTATTATCATCAGCACCAGCTAAACCTCTGGAAACATGCTCGGCAAACACCAGATCATCTCACCGCAGGTTCGGCTTGAGGGGCATTCTGTATACATGATGACACACAGCATGACCACTTCCTATCTGTATGCCTTTTACTGTTGATTAGGTAAAGACCTCAATATACTCTAGTTCAAATCTGATTCATTTTAGAATCCAGAATCATGTTTGGTTGGATTAGGTTGTCTCATTTTATCCAGGATGCCCCTCAGGCTTCAACCAAAGATTTCTTGAATCTATGACTGATCAAGAATCTATGATTGATGAAGTTTGTCTGATACACTATGTGCATATGTGTTGAATTAAAGGGATAGTTTAACCAAAAACTAAAATTAATTTATTCTTTTGTTGTTCTAAACCTGTATGATTTTCCTTCCTCTGTCAAACGAAAAATAAAAATTTTTGAGAAATGTCTCCGCATTCTGTAGAAAGAGTCACAGAGGTAATGAACAGCACAAAGATATTAAATTTTTGGGTGAACTACCTCTTTAACCAACTAAGTTTTTTGTGTTTTTCTCCAGACAATGGTCCACTAAAATCAGATGGTTCACTTCATGACAATTCTATACATAAATATGTGCAAAGAAAAAAAAACTAAAACAGTATTCTTTGTATTCATTCTTTTAAAGTGATAATTTCTCCAAAAAAGAAAATTCCGCCATCAACTCACACTCAAGTTGTTCCAAATTTCTTATTTAAATAAAATGATAATATATATATATATATATATATATATAAAACATTTATATTTTTTGTTGTATTGTTGTGTTCTGGTTTTGAAAGTATTTTGATTAATGTGGGAAGCCAAGCAATTCTAGGAACTCTTCTGTTTTTAGTGCCACAGAAATGTTTTGCAGAATTTTCCAAATGTCTTTGCATTCAGCAAAGAAACAAAATTCATGACAGAATTTTTACTTTTAAGTCAATTATCCCTTTAATTCAAATTCCATTATATTAAAATGAGGCAATTTATTCTTTATTATTTCTTAAATAATAATTGAAAGCTTTCATTTTTGTAACAAGCTAAAACACAAACACAAACCGCTCAGCATAGGTCTTTTATTTCTGTTTAGTAATACATCTCACCATCAGAAAACTTTGCAAATCAAACCACGTTTAATTTTTGACCTAAACTAAACTCTTTTATCCAGACATCAGGAGATTGTGTTTGTTGTTTACCTTGTAAAAGTCATCTTGTGAGCGGCTGCGTGGTTTCGTGAAGTCATTCCTGAAGCGGTCTCTGGGCTGGGCATTGAATGGAAGTCCGGATGGAGGAGGGGGGGCTGTGGTCTTCAGCACACCAATGGGAGTATAAAGGGGCTGTGGGGGAATGCGTACTGCTTTCCCCCAACCCAACTTCATTTCAAAACCCATTATTGTCTTACCTGCACAACACAGAGACAAGACCTCAACACACCGAAGGATTCCATAAAAACACTACCAGGTATTGTTTGTACAAGACTGATGGTTCCTAAAGACTTCTCACCATCCAGGGCAGCCAAAGCGCGCTCTGCATCTTTTCGTGTCATGAAGGCAACAAAGCCGCGGTTGGTGACCCTAGTTCTCTCTTCCTCTGTGCGAGGCCACATTATCTTAACACTGGCAAGAGGGCCGTATTTGCCAAACTCTTTACAGAGCATCTCCTCTGTCATCTGTTGAGATTGACTTATGTATCAGTCCAAATAAACTAAAATAAAAGCACATAATACTTTCACCTCATTTCAGGAGTTTAGTGAACCCTGCTTAAGAAATATTGACATCACAATAATTGTTTCTGTCTTCCTCCCTTAAAAACCTGTTTCTCTACAGTTTTTAAAGAAATGTAGGAATGCCGTCTTTTCTCACCTTTGGGTTGATGCAGCCTATATACAGATTTGTCGTGTTTGGCACTGCAGGATCATCATCGAATACTACAACAGTGTACAAAGACAATGCACAAGGTTGGTGTATTTTCCACTTCATCCATTTAGTAAATAGAGCTGGGTGTTGGTACGTACTTGATCGCCGCGTCAATGGTACATCCACGTCAGGATACACTCCACCAGAGTCTCCTTTCTTTCTTTTGTATCTTTCTTCCCGTTCTTCCTGTATTCTAAATGATAGATTTGATAATCAAATGTTTATGGCAGAGGTCTGGGTTGTGATTGAGGACGAAAGCAAAACAATGACAGGAATACTGACTGTTTTAGTTCTTCTTTAAAAAGCTCCAGATTACTCTTCTTCTTCTCTTCTGCTTTCTTTTTAGCGGCCTACAAAGAAAGATCACATTTAAAATGACACAAATCATTCAATGCCTTTAGACAAACATTAATATAATAACAAAATATAAATGAATGAAAACGAATGTGTCATTAAATGAGAATTATTAAGGGTGTCAAACAACAAATAAAAATTGTAAAGGAAACAAGTACAGTGATTTAACAATTTTATTGTACTCAGTGTCTTTATGGGTCACCACTGACTCCCAAAATTGGACAAAAGTGACCCAAAAGACGCTTTGTCAAAAACTTTCATCAAAATATCTTCTTTTTTGTTCAGCACAACAATGAAACATAAAGAGGTTTGGAGGGTGGGCAAATTATAACAAAATGTACATTTGTGGGTAACCTATTCCTGTAAGCTACACTTTATATATAGGTACATACATTTTTCTTGTCTGCAGACAGAGTAGGAGACGCATTTGGAGACGGAGGAGTGAATTTAGTGGCGGGTCTGTACAGCTTGCTCTTCTTCACTTCTGCAGCTTCTTCCTCTGAGAGAGACAGCAAGACAAAAATCAAAAACAACCCACACACTCTTGTATTCGCAGTTTTTAGGTTAAACCCACACTACGTTGACTTCTTGCAACATGGATACTTGACAAGTTAATAATTCGGTATTTAATTTTTATCTAAAAATCAAGACATTTTTAACTACATTTAACCTGAAAGAAAAAACATCCTTTATTAAAAAATAAAACTCACCTTTAGTTGCATTTACAATACCACCTCGTACAAAAGTCTTAACATTACTCTTGTCATTAGTGTCAAACGAAGCTAAAAATTCCTCAAAGACTTCGGCAGCTTTCTCCTCCTCCTGAGAAGTGAGATGTGGAACAATAGTAAACGAAAAAAGCAAACATTGTCTGCTATAAATAAACAACTAAATCAACAGTATTGAAAACAGATCGGTTTATGTCTTAACATGCAAGCGTGATAAACATAGTTATTAAAATGTGCACACTGTCATGTTGTTTGTGATGCTAAGTTTAATAGAAACCTTCTTCTTGATTTCCTCCTGCTCTCTCTTTGTTAGTGTCCTCTTCACCCCCACTGATTTTCCTTTTTTGTCTGCCATTTCAACTCTGTAAAACATAATTTACATTTAATATGACATGAAAATACAGACATACAGAGACTGACAACTGGTCAATGTTTATAATTATGGGATGTTTTCTGATTGATGTTGTTGGGAGGATCTAATCTTATATGATGCATTAAACACCAGCTCTGCTGCACTGATGACGTAACATGACTTAATGGCACACAGTAACAATTTATGAGTAACTTTATCAATAGAATATTTAAACAGCCATAGATTGATGTTGGTTGTCGCATTTAATGCCCTCCATAACACTCTGGCGCGTGTGTCTCAAAACCTACTAAGCCACCTACCCAGGTAGCATCACAGGCATTAAAGGTGCCCTAAAAAGCTGTCTGTGTAGGCGCTTCACTGTGTGTGGAGACACAGCCTATCTATGCAAGTTAGCGTAAAAGCTAACATCTGCAGTCCTGCTCGCCTTCTGCAAACCTCTGTCAGCCGGTCGCTGTCGACTGCGTTGACGCTACCTGTGGACGTGAGGAACGCAAAATGTGTCCGGGGTGAAACGAGATTGCGACTTACACGGGCACTGCGTTGAATAACGAAACCGTACGACTGTTGTTAATCCGCCATCTTGAATTGACCAGAAATGGGAATAGCGGAAACTACGTCACGTCACGACCACCAATCACAGTTCACCTCGTTGTATCCCAGCATCCCAGCATCTTTTTATTTTTGTTTACTTTCTGTTTTTTTTCTGTTTTAAACATCACTGACTTTATAATATCTGTGTTTGTGTTTCTGTCTGTTGTGTAAAGCACTAATAAAAATAATAATAATAAAAAATAATTCCTAGCATCTTCTCATCCATATTATGACATTTTAGCCAGTTGTGCTTTAGTGAAATCAGTGCAGTGATGTCATCTTATTATCAGGTGATTTATTGCTCATCTTTTAAATCCTCTAAATACAGGGATGTGATATTCTCATTTGAAGAAGTTTAAATTACAAATGTTTGTTCAAGATGCATGGCCATCTGTTGGGTTGTAATGGTTTTTATTTAAAACAGTTGTACATATTTTCCTGACATCATATTGGAGCATGAGCAAGGCCCCTGACTGGAGTCTAGTGACACAATGGCCGGAGCTTATTATTTATAGATAATTCACTCCAGATAAAATTTATGTCGTGGATTACACACAATCACACAGATCCGAACCTTTATGAGTTTACATGTTCTGTTGTACGAAAAACATATTTAGAAGAATGTCTGCAACTGAGATTTGGGTGCGCCATGAACTACCGTTGTCGAAAAATACAGTGAAATGCTTGTGCTTTTCAACACAAAGACAATATTTTGAAGAATGTGGAAAAGTTCTGGGGCATAATTGACTAACATTTAGTTTTTTGTAATATAGTGGTCAAGGTTGCACTAGAATTCTCAATTCATAACAATAAATGTCCTTATTCCCCTTCCTCTGAACAAAGAAATGTATACAGGTTTGGAACAATATGAGGATGAGTAATTCTGACAGAATTGTCACTTTTTGATGAAATATACGTTTTTTTTATCACCATTTTGAACCTTATCCAACTTAAGACTAAAATATAATTTGCTAAAGCCGCATGTCTAGTAAACTTCAAACGGGTTCTTTACAAGACAGCAAACAGTTATTTCATCGAAAACTCTATTGATGTTTATTGAAACACATGATTTAACAACATCAAATGTAAACCTTTTTTGCATATTGAAACAATTTGAGGAACATTCTTTATTTTATTGGGATGCAGACTTCTAGTTTCCGTTTTCACAACAGTGAAACAAAGAAAACAGTATTTACACTGTTACACTGTCAGATGTGAATATTGAGGCACTTCATTATCTTTAAAGGTAACATTGAAAAGTATATTAATTGTACATCTCACAAAAGTGTTTCTGATATAATTTAACATACATTGTTTTAACTTTAAAAGGATTCATTTGTGGATTGCAATCAAACTCAATCCACCAATTAATTTTTTAAGTAAACAGTTGCTCTGGGCACATGTAGTTGTTATAAAAATCACTGAAGAATTACAGTTCGGTCAGCTTGACTTGTCCAACCTCTTCCTCTTTTGAAACCTATCCTTCCATCTCCTCTTCCTCTTCCCCGTCCACCCTGTAAAATATTTCCTCTTCCTCTACCCCGTCCACCCCGTAAAACGCTATTTCCTCTCCCACGTCCACCCCGTAATACGCTATTTCCTCTGCCACGTCCACCCCGCAAAAGGTTTTCTCTTCCTCTGCCACGTCCACCCCGCAAAACATTTTCCCTTCCTCTGTCTTGTCCACCCAGTGCAATGTTTCCTCTGCCTCCTGCAGCATCTCCCCTTCCTCTGCTCCTTCCCCGGCCTCGTCCTCGCCCTATGACCCTTAGGTCAGTGAAACGCTCATTGAGCGATAGTCCAGTCTGCAAAACAAATAAATACAAATGTTCTACTATAGGAAAAACGTCTTTAATCATGCAATGTTTTAGAATGCAGCTTCTTTGCACCTCTCATTACTGAATATTCCTGGCTGTTGGCCAAACTCACCTGGTTAGTGGTTCCTTTGTAATTAAAGTTCAGAGGAATGCCCTTAGGTGAAGTACTTGCTCCTCCAGGGGATCTGCCTCTTAATGCTCCGCCTCCCCTACCTGTGGGATAAGTTCTCATCCTGAGATAGAAAATGGTACAAATAAAAGAAAAGTAAACAAAAAGGGGACTAATAAATGTCATATGGCTCATTCACTCACAGAGCGACAGGTGCAGATTTAGCATTTGGCAATGAAACTGTCAGCGTTGAGCCAGATGGTGCTGTTCTTCGACTTCATTATGCATGTGGGCGTGACAGAAAGAAAGAGAGAGAGAAACCAGACAAAGAATGAGCTTATAGTAGGCATTTCTTTTTGCAATTGGAATAAGAAATCTGTAATATGCAAATTAAAATATGCATAAATAAGAACCTTCTTATTGTCTGATATTTGTCTAACTTCTCAGCCCTTGTTGCAGAAAACTGGAAAAAGATATGTCACAGATCAGAGGCAGAACTCCAAATCCAAACACATAAAACGAGATGTCTGTTCTGCACTGTATAAACGAATCATTTAATATTTTTTTACCAAAGATTTCTTACCCCTCTGTCTACTACAAATGGTCTTCCACCCCTCTGTGAAGTTCTCTGTCCTCTTGCTGAGAAAGCAGCCCTAAACAACATTTACATCAACTATTAAACACAGGTTGCAGAATGTTTACTATGTTGTTGTGTCCCATTCAGACAAATTCATGTGTTCTGCGATCCTGTGTTGTATTGCCGCATTTGAACTTCAAGGGACATCTCAAATTAGTAGAAATTCCCTCATGGTTTACTCACCCTTATAAAATGACTTTCACAGAAAAAAGACACATTCTTCTATGTCATGAAATTTTTAAAATGCAAACTTTCTTATATTATACAATATTTACATGCGAAGTGAAATATTTTTTTTATAATATGTTTTATTATAATAATTTATTTTATTTATTAACAGACTTTCTGTCTAGTAAACATAGACTGTTTGCTTTTGGAATAAAACTAAATGATAAAAGAACTAGTCTATGACTCGTAATATTGTTAGATGTGCCGGTAAATAATGAGAAATTGTTAGACTACGGGGTGTAGTTTGACAGAGACTGGGAGATCACCCAAACACATTTTATACCTATCCTTTAATTATATCTTATTATATAAACCCTTAATGTATGTAACCCCAGACTACATTTATGCTATATTTTTCCATGTTTTTTAACATCTAAACGTTAGAGATAACAAGCTACAGCAGTTAAATAATTTGTGTTTCTGGTATCTTCTTTGCTCCTTTCCCTTTCAGTATTTAAATTTAGCGAGTTTGTTGTCCCTAAGGGAAATGCCAGACACCCAAATAGTAGTAACTGAGTAATGAATTGAACAGATCCTAATTAGTTCCTGTGTCTACTGGCAACACTTATGTTTTTATGATAAAAAATAGAAATAAACGTATTCCATACTGCTTGATCATAAATGATTTAGTCATTTTCATGGATTTCAATTTTCATTAATTAATCCAGTGCTAGTTTTTATTATTTATTTATAAACATTGTTTATATTATTTTACAAGAAAGAGGTGTAGTACCTGCTCAGGCTGCCTCCTCTACCTCTACCCCGTCCTCTGAAAGTCCCTCTTGATGTGAATGTGGTCTGGTCAAACTGTCCATCTGTCTACAACAGAAAAATACAAACAGCCCTTAACAAAAACCTCAGGTTTTCCCATGCATTACTTATTTCATGTATAGTTAAAAAAATTATATTGCACTCCAAAGTTAATCTACTGTAATTTACTTTGTGTTGTTCAAAACTTGTGTGACTTTGTTTCTTTTGTGTGACACAAAAAGGCAAATTTGAATCGCTGCATTGATGCTGCTTTGTCTATGCAAAACAGCCTGCAAAAACTGCAAAAAAGCTAACATCTGCCTTATAGTCATACATCTGTTTAATAATGTAAACAACAAGGACTGTTTTTGATTTTAAACTCAGTGTTAGTCATCCACACATTACAAACCGTATCACTTGCAGCAGCTCTGTTTATAGAAGTAACACCTCTTCCTCTGGACATCATGCCCCTGCCAGATCCTCTTTGTCTCATGAAACCTCGCACCCTGCCAGGCCCTGTGGGATAAACCTTATTCAGCAACTTTATGTTTTTGTTTATACGTGTGTCTTCACTTTCAAAACAAGAGTGCTTGCCTTGGTACTGCTGTGCTCCACGTCTGCGTCCCCTCGGCTGCTGTGGAACCTGGTTGAGTTTTTTCAACACAGCTGCACGTTTACCCTTTGCTCTGTTGGATGCCCTGTTCGCATTTTGCTTCTTTTTATTTAGCTTTATGATGTCATCTGTGAAAAGAAACATACAGGGTTTCGCTTTGAAATACTTTTTGTCTGGGAAAGAGCATCTTTATCAAACAAAGTCATAATGATGTGTTATATAAATCGTTTTGAGGATGTATTCGAACAGAGAAAATAAATAAAAATGATGTCATCAGTTCTTCAACCATATGTCAGTTTGAACCTTTACGACTTCCTATATTCTGATGAACACAAAAGAAGATGTTTTGAAGAAAGTTGGTCACCGATCAGGATTGACACCAATTCACTTCTATAGTGCGGATGCGAGTGAATGGTTACCAACTTTTTTTTAAAATATTTTATGTTCTGCAAAAGAGAGAAGGCCATAATGCTTGAAACGACAAGTGGATGAGTTAATAATGACAGATATTTAATATTGGGATTGACTATCACTATTATGCAAGCAGTTTTTACTCCTCTTGTCTTATTTGTTTATCTATGCATTTCATTTATCATTTTATTATTTCACTTTTTCTTGAAGCATGGAGTTTTTCTCCAACCATTTTCAACCCGACAAATGATATTTGTTGTATAGCCCATTATCAATCACACTATTATATTTCTCAGATTTTCCATAACAAAGTAAAATGCATGTTGAACAACATTTCTTAATATATTTTGACAATACAATAAAATCCTTAAGAATGCAGATTTATAACAGATAAGATAGTGAAAGTATCAGACTAAATGCCTAACATTTCAATCGTGTGAGTCAGAGACCAAAGTATGGACGAAAAATGATGTATCTTCACTGCTTCTTCCTTAAAGAAAACCAGATCCCATATTTATTTCATTCATAAACTGAGTATGTCCAGATAAACTGAAAGCAAATGTAGATCTGGGGACGTGGGGGTGTGGCTTGACAGCTGTTGAATCTTTCTGACAGCTGCTGATCTATAGCTCAACCAAACAAGAACAACTTAACTTAAATGTTACAAACCTAAAGACAAGTCGATATTGCCTGCGCTTGAAGACTCCTGCATTTGATCTGTCATTTCCATTTGAACATCGTTATCTCCCATATTTCTCCTTCCGAGGTCGACACGCTCCTAGAAGTTTAACAGGCGCCGCAGTTCTGCACTCTCGGTAACTTTGTGTCGTGTTTAAAACAGAGACGCTGTCGAGAAATCAGTCGTTTAAGAAAGTTAAACACTTCCTTGTGCTCAGAACTGTGTTTGTCGATCTGGGTGGTTGGTTGGTGTGACTCAATCCAGCAGCTCGCCGAAAATAGCACAAGGTCTTCTCCGTGTGGGCGTGTCTTCTGTTCCTGCACTGTTTAATGTGACGATGTGTTGAATGTAGTGATAGAAAGCAAACTTTATTTTATTAGAAGAATGCACTTTTATATGCAAAATGTTACTTGATTTATTCTACCCGTCAGTTTTGGGACACCTCCTCACTTTTGATACGTTTTTCCACATTTTAGAACAATAATAAACTCATAATAACACTAAACAAACTATTGGAAATTATATTATAACAAAAAAGGAAAAAGTGTAGTGCCTTTTGATTACACCTGTTGCCCTTGTCAGAAAATGCACCTTTAAACGAAATATAAAATAATGAGAAGTGTTTAATCTGAAAACTTTAGAACAGTATGTGGCGAGTATTTAATGTCCACCAGAGCTCGCCTTTGAGCTCTATAAATCTGACCCGAAACACAGCTTTGACATCAGTGGTCACCAAACAAAAGATAAGACACTTCATACAGTACAAACGTTCTGTCGACTCATGAAATCGCTCTTAGAATATACTTTTAACAGAAATCTTAAGCAAGTAATTATATTATTTAAAACTCTTGTTGATTGCATTTAAACATTAGAAAAATTATCAGTCTAGACACAAGTTTTCTATTTTTAAAAAAGATAAATTGATCTGCGTTATGGACGTGACATTTTGTGTTATGGAAGTGACATTTTGCTTTATGGATGTGACATTTTGTGTTATGGACGTGACATTTTGTGTTATGGACGTGACATTTTGTGTTATGGAAGTGACATTTTGCGTTATTAATGTAAAATTTTGCGTTATGCACTTGACATTTAGTGTTATGGAAGTGACATTTTGTGTTATGGATGTGACATTTTGCGTTATGGAAGTGACATTTTGTTTTATGGATGTGTCATTTTGCGTTATGCACGTGACATTTAATGTTATGGAAGTGACATTTTGCGCTATGGATGTGACATTTTGCGTTATGGATGTGATATTTTGCGTTATGGAAGTGACATTTTGCGTTATGGATGTGACATTTAATGTTATGGAAGTGACATTTTGCACTATGGATGTGACATTTTGCGTTATGGAAGTGATATTTTGCATTATTGATGTGATATTTTGCGTTATGGATGTGACATTTTGCGTTATGGATGTGACATTTAATGTTATGGAAGTGACATTTTGCGCTATGGATGTGACATTTTGCGTTATGGATGTGACATTTTGCATTATTGATGTGATATTTTGCGTTATGGATGTGACATTTTGCGTTATGGATGTGACATTTTGTGTTATGGAAGTGACATTTTGTGTTATGGACGTGACATTTTGCGTTATGGACGTGACATTTTGTGTTATGGACGTGACATTTTGCGCTATGGATGTGACATTTTGCGTTATGGATGTGACATTTTGCGTTATGGATGCGACATTTTGCATCATGAATGTGACCTTTTGCGTTATGGAAGTGACATTTTGCATTATGGATGTGACATGTTGCGTTATGGATGTGACATTTTGCGTTATGAATGTGACATTTTGCGTTATGAATGTGACATTAAGCGTCATGGATGTGACATTTTACGTTATGGATGTGACATTTTGCGTTATGGATGTGACATTTTACGTTATGGATGTGACATTTTGCGTTATGGATGTGACATTTTGCATTATTGATGTGATATTTTGCGTTATGGAAGTGACATTTTGCGTTATGGATGTGACATTTTGTGTTATGGAAGTGACATTTTGCGTTATGGAAGTGACATTTTGCATTATGGACGTGACATTTTGTGTTATGGAAGTGACATTTTGTGTTATGGATGTGACATTTTGCGTTATGGACGTGATATTTTGCGTTATGGATGTGACATTTTGCGTAATGGATGTGACATTTTGCGTTATGGATGTGACATTTTAAGTTAAGGATGTCACATTTTGCTTTATGGATGTTACATTTTGCGTTATGGATGTGACATTTTGCGTTATGGATGTGACGTTTTGTGTTATGGAAGTGACATTTTGCTTCATGGAAGTGACATTTTGCATCATGGAAGTGACATTTTGCGTTATGGACGTGACATTTTGTGTTATGGAAGTGACATTTTGCGTTATGCACGTGACATTTTGCGTTATGGATGTGACATTTTGTGTTATGGAAGTGATATTTTGTGTTATGGATGTGACATTTTGCGTTATGGACGTGATATTTTGTGTTATGGAAGTGACATTTTGCGTTATGGATGTGACATTTTGCGTCATGGAAGTGACATTTTGCGTTATGGACGTGACATTTTGTGTTATGGAAGTGACATTTTGCGTTATGGATGTGACATTTTGTTTTATGGAAGTGAAATTTTGCATTATGGACGTGACATTTTGCGTTATGGACTTGACATTTTGCGTTATGGAAGTGACATTTTGCGTTATGGACGTGATATTTTGCGTTATGGACGTGACAATTTGTGTTATGGATGTGACATTTTGCGTTATGGATGTGACATTTTGCGTTATGGATGTGACATTTTTCATCATGAATGTGACCTTTTGCGTTATGGAAGGGACATTTTGCGGTATGGATGTGAGATTTTGCGTTATGGATGTGACATTTTGCGGTATGGATGTCAGATTTTGCGTTATGGATGTGACATTTTGCGTTATGGATGTTACATTTTGCGTTATGGACGTGATATTTTGCGTTTTGGATGTGACATTTAATGTTATGGATGTGACATTCTGCGTTATGGATGTGACATTTTGCGTTATGGATGTGACATTTTGCATCATGGATGTGACCTTTTGCATTATGGAAATGATATTTTGCGGTATGGATGTGACATTTTGTGTTATGGAAGTGACATTTTGCGTTATGGACGTGATATTTTGCGTTATGGACGTGACATTTTGCGTTATGGATGTGACATTTTGCGTTATGGATGTGACATTTTGCATCATGAATGTGACCTTTTGCGTTATGGAAGTGACATTTTGCGTTATGGATGTGACATTTTGCGTTATGGAAGTGACATTTTGCGGTATGGATTTGACATTTTGCGTTATGGAAGTGACATTTTGCATCATGAATGTGACCTTTTGTGTTATTGATGTGAAATTTTGCGTTATGGAAGTGACATTAAATCGCTCTGAGCATATAGTTATTACCAGTAAACTAAACCATCTGTTTTTATTACACAAAACCCTTGTTGATAGTGGTTAAGCATGAGAAAATGATCAGTCTTTTTTTGAAAGGTAATTTTGGACGTGACAAAAAAAGGACATTATTTAGGAGACAACATATAATAGTTACTATATTTTTAATTTCATGCATCCATTCATGAGCAAATGTAGAGTTATGGATGTGACCATCCTGCAAACACCTTAACTATACTATGAAAAACATGCAATAAAAATGTAATTAATGCTCTAAAAACTATTTCACAAGGGTATTTAAACCAACAAAAGTTGACATATGTGCTTCAAGTATAGTAAAAACCTTTGGTACATACTTATTTTCATAATAATAAAAATAAATATTTTCATAGTTAGATTGACACATATACATATAAACATATTTATATTAAAATATATTTAAATAGAGTAAGTGATGACAGGCCTATTCACAATAAACCTGCCACTAGAGATGCGAGCCAATCCTCCTCTTTCAGTGGAAGCCCATCCCCAGTGACCCAACCCCGCATGCGCGGCACGGCAGGCAGCCCCCTATTATTATTGTGAGAATAAATTCTCTTATGAAAATGGCGGCGAGTCAGGGAGGTGCAGCTCCAGCTGCGGCTCTTCACAGCCAACACCAGCACTACCCGAACGTTGCTCACTGGAATCCGGGCGTTCTGCAGCCGCAGCAGCCTCCGCTGCACACCGCCCGCAGTCTGGAGCGCGCGCTGGAGGACGCCGTCTGCTCCGGGATGCTGCACATCAGCGGCAGAAAACTGCGCGACTACCCGGGGCTCAACTACGATCTGACCGATACCACACAAGCAGGTGGGTCCAACTAATCTCTAAGCCTGCTCTGCTGACCGCTTCTCTCCATTCTGTTCATGGAAGAGATCTTGAAGATCATGGTGCAGTGGTCTGGTGGTCCTCAATGGATGTAGGGATGCTGCTCACAATGGCTTGTGCACATGGTGCGTGGACCACTGATGACCCCAGAGAAACCCATGGATCTGTTTAAAACTCAAGGGCTGATGTGTGTTCTGTTTTTCAGTCCTCTTTTCATTCACAAACAGTTATAAGCAGAATTGGGAGGAATGTTCTGCATTAACCTTTGGTCCAGCAATCCAGAAGGTTTTATCATGAAGCCTGCTGAGATGCTTCTGTAGAAATCATGTCTGTACTGCAAACATGCTTTCATCACCGACACAGGGTGTTCATTTTGCCATTATGTGAGTCTAGTTTTGCTTCTGGCATACATGACGGTAAAACTGGAGAAAGATGCAGCACACTTCTCTGTTGTGCCAGACAAAAGGTGCCACCATTCTCCTCTTTGGGAGATATCGCCCGCCTTTCTCCATCCTCTCACACACTTCAGTTTGAAGCTACAATAAATGTGCATATGCATTTATACAGATATCCATCAGTCGACTTTCATTGTTAGATCAGAATATTTGTCATGCAAATGTGACCGAGCGTAATCCAACAGGCAGATATGACTCTCATGTGCAGTAGTCATCATGTGCACGGTTCTGTCTTACCACATATACATTGGTTTGGATCATTTTTATTATTTCAGGAGAATTTTCACCTCCTATTTTCACCTCCGAAGTGGGATCTTGCCGCAGCAAAACAGCCATTCAGAAGCAGACGGTGGGAGGAGAGACACTAATCTATTCATTCATGCACACCTTACACACAGCATCATGTCTACACTGGCACTCCGATTTACACGAATGAATACGTCCTTATGCAAAATGAGAATCTGTGTGTCAACGAAACGGACGATTTTTTGTTAATATCAAGCCTTGTGTTCAGATTGCTGAGCCTGTTGGCCCAGAAGAAGCCTGGGGTTGTTTTGGATAACACTGGACATTCACTGGTTTACTGGCTCTGTGACGGGTAGTTGGCATGCAGATGGCATCCCGTTGATAGTATGGGGCTACTTTGCGTGGCCCTGTGTGTTTGTTCTATACATTTGTTAGAAAGAGGTAGTAGTTGGATGTGCACCAGACTGAGCATCTAATTTTGTATTTAGGAGGAAGTGATTTTATGAAAAAGAAGTAGCTGCGCTGACTCATCTGGATATTTGTTTTTTAGGCTAAAGGACACAAAATCTATTGAACATTTTTTTAGACATTTGAGAGAAGAAAATGTTTGTTTGCTTGTTAGTTTTCGTGTGTTCTTGACAGTTTAACCAGGCTGCTGTATTGACTGTGGCAAGCATGTGTTTGGTGTCTGTTGTGCTCCAGTGACCCACTTGGCAGTCCACTATTATTGGCTGTTGGTTCAGTATGGTTTGTAGGGGGACACAGTTTGGCCACAAACTTAACACTGGCGTATGAAGAACTCAAAGTCTCTAATGTTAAAATAGAGAAACCGAGAATGGGTGCACTTTCTCATCTCCGTGATTTCTTCACATGATTAGGATCACTCATTATTTATATATTTAAGTGTATTGGCATTGAATATTTGTAAATACATAAGGATTGACCTGATACTTTTAATACTTGTTTAGTTACATCCCTTCATCATTTCCTATTTCTGGCAAAGAAAGCATGCGATAAAGATTTTTTAGAATTTAAGGGATTGTACAAAAGTGTAGTAATTCTTGACCTATAAATGTTATGAATTTCTTACCTTCAAGTTGTTTCAAACCTGTATTCATTTCTTTGTTCTGTTAGACACAAGGGAGATATTTTGAAGAATGTTACCTACTGACGTTTCTTGTTGTTTGAAGCAAGTATTTTTTTTCTGTTGGGTACAAAGGGAGATGTTTGCAATTATGTTGGAAACTGCTATCTCTTGTTGTTTCATACCTGTATTCATTTCTTTGTTCTGTATGTATATTTATTATACATTTCCAGCTTTCCTTTTGCAGCACTCATTACAGTTGATGTACAACTTGGATGTTGATAAAAATGTCAATAGACAAAGGCTATACACAAATTGTGCTATATCCCTGCAGATACACAATGGATTGATAAATAGATGTTTTAAGTGCAGATGGACTTTATAAAGCTTTTATATACACTATATAAAACACTTGAGTCATTTCATTCAAATAGCTTACATAAGGACAGGAACCATTTGTGGTTATGCATGTGCTTGAATTTTGCATGAATTATCAGTGCCAGCATCTTGGCTTTGAGGACCCCTGAATTAAAGGCCAATGCAGATATATGATGAGTGCTTTTCACAGCTGCCCACAACATCCAAGCTATACATCATCCACCCTTCAAATGTTGTTCTTAACAAAGTGTGGGAGTGAATTCGCCCAAGTTCACCTAATGTCTCTTTCTGCATAGAATCTCTAGATAGAACCCCTGGGGTCATGACATCACTTTTTAGGGGAAGTGGTCATAAAATGGACGGGTAATGTTTGTTACTGGAAGGGACAGGAAGTTGCGCTATTAATACCTGTGGCATTGTAATGAGTGTTTGAGAGTGTGTTCGATTTAAAATTGTTTCTTGTTTTCTTGCTAATGTTATTGTTATTATCAAAATCAGAAGTTTGATAAAACGTCTCACAATATTAACCATTATTTTCTCTGAAATAATCACTTTTGCTTGTATATCTGGTTCACTTCTAGAAATTACTTAATGAAAATATTTATAGCATTTCTTCTATTATGCTGCCTTTACATTTACGTATTAATTTGATGCTTTTATGTACAGAACTGACAATGCAACATCGTATACAGTTAGATTATACAGTATACACTGAGATTCCCAGTCTGTTGTTCTGTGGAGCAAGCTCTTGTCTTGAGATCTTGTGACGGAGGGGTCTCAGCTGTAGGTTGGAGACCTTTCTGTCCTTCACAGATGAACACACACATGAACGCACACACACACATCTCTCCAGAGACTGAGGTAATAACACATGATCTGACATGTTGGTCCCATCTGTAAGCTGTCAACTTTAAACTCTGGAGCACAGCATCATGAGTTGTATAGTTTGGGTGAGAAATCAGTGTATGGGATGCAAAGAATATCAAACCGAAAATATGACACTTAATTGAAACTGATAAATGTATAGGCCATTCAATTGTTGATATTAAGAGTGACATGTAAAACAGACATAGTATTTTTTTTATTATTATTATTAATAGAATGAGTGATTTTCTTTATAGTGAAAGAAATGTTCTGCTTAATTTAAAGGATTTTTGTTTAAAGAAAAGTTTGTTTTCAGCTGTTCCTTTGTTGAGTGTTTAAAATGAAGTGAAACTAAAAAGTGTGAGTCAGCTGTTCTCTTAAGCCTCTGGTGTGAACACACTCACATTCACCTTTTTCTACATGTAACATAAAATAAATTTGTAATTTAATTCAAAAACTTTGTAGTTAATATGTGTAGCACTTATTTGCAGACAGGACCCAAAGCACCACACATTCTTCTTTCTGTACTCTTTCCAGAAAAACATTACTTATGATCTCCCTTAATCTAAAATCGAGTAATAATACTTATAATTAAAAAGTAAAAAGAAAAATTATAAAAAGGATTTGCAGTGAATAATTTGCAGTATAATGCATTAGTATACATTATGATCAAATGTTGTAGTCCGGACCACCTAAATTGAGACCAAGAAAAGACCTAGACAATAGAGGGATCGTCAAGCAATAGATTTTATGCAAAAAAATATTTGGGCATAGAAATGTATAGTAACTATAGTTCAGAGATCAGTTCAAACTTTGCTGAAGTTTTAAAATCCAATCAGTTGTTCACTGTATGTGTTTGCCTTTTGTTTCATGCTTAATTACCTTATCTTAATTATCTGCCTATATATTTGCTATTGGCCTCATATAAAAGAGTAATTGTTTATCGTAATCAAAATTTCCATATCTGTGCATCCCTAAGACAAAGTGAAGTCCAGCACTAGAAACTAAAAAGTCATAAGTAAGTAATAATTAACTCGGCTGATTTATTGTTCAGAATGTATATGTTAGATGTTCAATGTTTATCACCAACCTACTGTATCATTCTAACATTGTTTGTGCATGTAAAAATTCCAACAGTCTGTGACATTTAACAAAACAAGAAGTGTAATAAAATATTTTAGACAGAGCGCAAACACAGAAGTATCTTAAATAAATCTATCAACAAAATGAATTAATTTTTGTTAAGGCAATCTATCAGTATTCTCTACAGGCAGTAACAGAACAATAGAAAGCAAAATCAAATATGAAACAAGACAATGAAAACATTTAAAGCCAAAAGTTTTACATCAAATCACACGCATGATGAATGTAGTGTAATTCCCAAACTTGTGGTCTTGACCGGTCTTTAAATAAAAACCTTAAACCACTAAGTATGAGACCAAGACAAGACCGAGACCAAAGACAGTTGAGACCATACTTCACCCGCAGTGGTGGTTTGTAAATCCCAACCCCATCCCAAGCTGGCGGTGTACCAACCCTGTATTACTACAACTAGCACACACGCACCCACACACAGAGGCAACCAGAAAACTGTCAAGCACTAAAGTGAGATTGAGATGTTCACCAGTGGCTTTTGTTAGTTTTGCCAAAGGGATGAGATTTTACCTGGCTCTATGGAGATCTAGGTTATATCTTCTTTTATCTTGAATTTAAGGATTCTATGGATGAGACCATGACATGGCACTTGCCCATGTTGCAAATCTGCTTCATATATCTAGCTTCTAAGCATTGGTTGCAAACACTTCAGTGTATTAGTCCTCTGACCATTTAAAGTCAAAAAGCCTTTTGTCTTGTCTTGTCATTATACGGTCAGTTGCACTTAGCTTGAAAACAGAAACACTGTCCATTTTTGTGGCTAAACCCTCAAGACGACAACCACAGATCTCGAGACAAATCCACAGTGACAGCCAGGTCCAGTCAGTTTGTGTGTATGTTAAGTCCTATTCTTATCCTGAGAGGGGGGTGATGTGTCCCTGACAACGGGAGATAAAAAATGATAACCACACACCTCTAACACCTCTCTTTTGTAGCGGGGTTAAACTCGTTACTTGTCATATATCTTATCTAATGAATTGCAAGGAACGGCTTCTATTACATTTGTAAAAGACAAGGCCATAAACGTATGTGAATAACAAATGTATAAAATTCAGAAAACACGTTTTTATTCTAAATGTGATGTCTTTCACAGTTTTTCTATTTCAGTTTTAATTTCATGTTTAATTTGTGGACTGCTTCTATACTTGCATTCATTTCATGCCTAACTTAATATTTACACAAACCTCACAACTTACTTCAAAATTATGAAATTTGCAAGTTTTAGAAAAAACAACTTAAACAAATAAACCTCTTTTCATTAAGAAAAAGATATTTAGAAGAATGTTTATGTCACCATTAAAAAATGTGTTTTAATTTGATTTTGATGGTTTATTTGTATCTTTATTTTGCTAGTATCTAAATAGCGGTAGATGTAAAAGTGTGTGTGTGAAACAAGGACAGAGAAAAGTTCTCTGTCCTTGATTTTCATATAGCTCTTTAACCTCTCCGCATAAATCAAACCGTATAATTTATTTAAACTTATAGTTCACCCACAAAATCACATGTAATTTTGAACCTGCATGACTATGTTTTCATTTTATTTAACCAAAAGTGATGAAAATACAAAGAAAACAGAGTCAGCAAACACAATGTCATATTTACAGAACACATGATGGACCATGGCAAATGTGTGGGAGTTGATGAGCTTGTGTGTGTATGTGCGCGCCAGTGAGTGTTTCAGAAACAAGAGTCCTACTCCTCTTATGAAGACATTAAAGAAGGCTGCTGAAGTGCTCTGTGCTATCTATATTGGCTTTAAGTTCCTGCATTACAAATGCATTGATTTCTCATACAACTGTAAGTGGGTGTTTTGTGGTGGGGGGTTCTGGCCCCTTCTGCTTACCAGCTGTGCCTCAGTGCCATTAGTATTGTTTAGGTTTGAAAGGGGGGATCACGATGAAGAAAGAATAAATTAATAGAATAAAGTGATCATGGGTGATAACAAACAATATACCACACCCACAAAAAAAAGACAGAGAGAATCACTTTCCTCTATCAGCTCTATTTCATTGGTTTTCTGCCAAAGACATTATGTGTGTGACATACACAAAAACTGAAGACTTGAATACTAGAGATGCAATGCTGCGATTAGAAATGTCGCTGTCTAGAGGGATTCCCATCAATTAATCTTTCTATCGCTTCTGTCTTTCTCACTCGCTCTCTCCCTGTCAACATTCATTTACACACACACACACACACACACACACACACACACACACACACACACACACACACACAAATACAACATTCATTCACACACACACACACACACACACACACACACACACACACACACACACACACACACACACACACACACACACACACACACACACACACACACACACAAATACAACATTCATTCACACACACACACACACACACACACACACACACACACACACACACACACACACACACACACACACACACACACACACACACAAATACAACATTCATACACACACACACACACACACACACACACACAAATACAATCTGTCTTACTCTTTTATATTCTCTAGATGGCATTCAAGGTGTCTGTAGGTGCTTAAAAAGTGTTAAAATAAGGCATGAAAGGGCTGTGTACTATACCATGATATAGTATTATACACTGGAAACCTAAAATAGCTTTAAATGTATGAACAATTTTTAATACTGTGCACAGTTGTGGGGAAATTGTGTAAATAATAGAAGGCCGAGTGTGTGTCTGCGCATGTTTGTGTGTGTTGTCCTGCTGAATCAACGTGACCCTGTTTTTGACTCTTATCAGCCTTCTGAAGGTTGTTCAGAGGAATGTCTTAGGAGGAGTCAACACAGTTTAGGTAAGAAAGAGTTGCGGGGCAACACTGTTTAGTCTGTTATAGTTGCCAGGCAACACAGATTCAGGTTGGCAACGATTCTGAAGAAAGTCAAATGTGGACTGTTGTTGTTTACCTGGCTAAAAAAGAGCCAACAACCATTTTGCAATTTCTTGGAGCCTATTTACTACCACAGCAGAAAAAAGACTTCATATTTCAAGTGTGATATAATTCATAATTAATATTTTTTATTCTGTTGAACACAAATAAGATATTTTGAACAACGTAGAACAGCAAAAAACGTGGGTCCTACCATGGTGATCACGGTGTTCCAGGAACTCTTTCCGTTAAGAACATTCATCCAAATAATTGTATAGGTTTGAAATTGAGATTGACTTATTCATAAATTTGTTTTGGGTGAACTGTCCCTTTAACATCTTTATGTATACCCGCAATGTTTCTATCCTATAGCATTTATTGTTCTATTTCAGCATGTCTTGTAACAACATTTATCTTTCGTACACCAACACACAATTTCTTTTTGTTAAAGAGGATGTGGATTTGAATTACAGAGGAAGTTGACTTTTTCTTCTGCATTTATGTCTGCTTCCATGGCAACTCCATGCTCATATAGTAGATCTCTTCTGATTTAACTTGTTTCTTGTTCCTTGCTTGTCCATTTCATGATGAGGGCACACTGACATTGGTGCACTTGAAAGATCTCAGATGCTTGGCAAAAGAGAGATACTGGTGACTAAGCTTATTCCTGGGGTGCTTGGTTGTAAAATATATGCAAAAATAATAATAAACACAAAAAAAAGAATACACTTCTGGGGTATCTTTTCTGAATGAATATAAGATACAATATAGGTGTCATTTGTAACAAGTAATGCATTAATTTTTCTAGAGGATCCTGGCTGGTATAAGACTTTTACTTGGGTCTCTACTCTGTTCAATAGCTGTATATTTTGCATTGGTTTGGTGACTAGTTTGAAGTAAGATTCAAGCCAATTAATTATTACTGTGATGGGTGCTAAACTGATGTTTTGATTGAAAGTCCTCCTTTAAATGACTGATAAAGAACTTTTCACACTTTCAACAATTTACTCTATAGATCACGGGTGTCAAACTCATGGCCTGCGGGCAAAATCCGGCACATCGCTTCATTTTATGTGGAGTGTCCGGAATCTCCTTTAACGTTGTCCTAGTCGAGTAAATGACATGATATAGCTTAAACATTAGATACATGACAGAGCATCTCGGGCAGCTCGATCCGAGGCATGAGGGCCACAAACAAGTCAAAACAGAGGTATATGATGCGATGACAAGTTTTCAGCTAAAACTGGAACAAGACAATCTTGTCCACTTTCTTGTCTCTCAAAGCATCTCAGCCTCATTGCTGTGTGCTTTTCCATGGGCCAGATTGGGTACCTAAGTAAAACAGACTGATTAATGAATTCGATAGGCACTTCCCTTACTTTAAAAGAGCAGCGCTTTGCCATCTTTGCCAATTCATTCATCAACGATGTTTACAATGCGCTACACCACCTTAAGATGGAGTTAATAGAACATCACAGCAATAGTAGCCTGAGAAAAAGTAATGAATCTAAATAAGTCCAAGCACAGATAACGCATCACCCATGACATCCTCGATATGCCGTTTTATATAACGCTACCGCACATCTGAGGCCAGATATTGACAGAACCACTGCAGGAAATCGGTGTAGGTCATCCAGCCAGAAAAGCAAATAGTTAAGCACTTTTCAAACTATTGTAGATGCAATGTCATGGAAAATATTACAACATTTTACAACTCTTTTTGTGTGTATCTTAAACACAGGGATTGATCAGTGAATGATGGTTGTATGTGATTTGGTCTGGAATATGAAGGTGAAGGTCATGGCACACACCATACTTGGAATTTGTGCTCTGCATTTAACCCATCCCAGTGTACACACACAGTAAAAGAACACACACACTGTGAACACACACCCGGAACTGTGGGCAGCCATGCTGCGGTGCCCAGGGAGCAGTGGGGGGGACAATGCCTTGCTCAAGGGACTCACCTTAGTTGTGGTATTCCTGCTGGTTCTGAGTCTCAAACCAGCAACCTTCAGATCACGAGTCCAAGACCCGAACCACCAGGCCACGACTGCCCCAAATATGTTAATATGTTAATATGTTAATACAGAAACATGTTTTTAATGTTAATTTTGAAGTTAGACCCAGACATCTGAGCTCATATACTGCTCAAACATGTATTTTTGCAAAGCCATATATTTTTTAAATAAAATACAGTTCAGTTATATGCATGTGCAATAACATGGAAAAAATGTGTCTCTGTTTATCTGTATTTTTTAGTTTAAAATTTGCATAATGAAGTCGTTTGCTGTGTTTAACCACCTTGATCTTCTTTTGTTTTTTGGTCTGGACAGATTTATCAAGAAATCGTTTCTGTGAAATCCCTCCAGATGTTTGTTTGTTTGCACCGCTGGAGTCTTTAAACCTCTATCACAACTGTATAAAGGTCATTCCAGAGGGCATTATTAACCTACAGATGCTTACTTACCTAAACATCAGGTAATACTACAACTTTTCTATACGTGCTTAGTGGAAATGCTCCGATTGCCTAGTAATCGATATCGATCGTTAATTACATTTTATGATTCAATTGGCAATCACTAAACTTGGCTGACCATATGACGCGATCTTATTTTTTTAGAAAAACTCAATTTCACACAAATCTCATTTTTCAAAATGACCAAACATTGGTACTCTGTTTCAGTGGAAAAATCCTGATCAGAGCATCCCTAATGCTTAATATTTCAAGTAGTTAGGGCATTTCATTCTGTGATGAGAGTAATATGTTTTGGAATAAAACTGCAATTGTGTTGAGAAGTTGAATTACATGGAAAAGTCTCTACACTTTAGATGATGCTGAATTAAGGCACAATAATGTTTTTGTTACAAAATAAATATTATTCTTAATTTGAACGTGCTGAAATATAATTGTGTAATTCTAAGAATAATTGTACAGTGGCTGTTAAACTTAAAAAAAAGTTATTGTTAAAAAATATTCTTGATAAAAAACTAAAGGAATAATTTATTGTTTAAAATATTTTCTGTCCATTTTTCTGTGTGGCATTTTTAGCTTTTTAAAAGTTTTGTATCAATACGATTATAAGAAATTATGTGTTGCTTGTTTTAAATAAATGATTCAAAATGTTTCCCCCCAAATTCTTTATATTCCCCCAATGCTACTCATGTAAAGTATGAAAAACCAAATATAGGTCCTGATGTCGTAAATGGATCCATTCAGCTCAAGCAAAGTCTGTGAATGGAGGCTAAGTCTACTCTAATTAGGCAAGGGATATTTTGAAAATTAAAAACTAAAGTTCTAAAACTTTAAAATTAAATAGGATATTATGACATTAAATTAACTCACATATAATGTTTATCAAGATCTTATGCCATGTGTAGAGAAAGCCAAGTTCTGGTATGAGTGGTGATGCTCAATGAGTCTCAAGTCTCTCTAATCTCAAGAAACATTAAATCTGTTTACGGGAAACCATCCATAAGGAAATAAAAATTAGGGTTTTTGCTGATGTGCTCTGTGTTTGGTCCTACTTAGCTTTTGGAGACAAGAGGTAGCTGATTTTCAGGAAAGTAGAGAGAAATCTGACAGGCTAAAGATTTGCTGTCACAGTGAGATGTTTGGAGACAGTTTGAAAGTAAGGCAGGAGTGCTGTTATGGTAGAATCAGGGAGGTTGTTGGCTTCAAGCATGAAAAATTAAAAATGAATAAGAACAGAATGTGAGTTTGAGAGCTTAAGATATATATTTGTTGGGCACAGTAAAATAGGTTTGGATCAGTTTAAAGTTTACTTTATAACATTGTTTAATTTTTTATTCATTTTAGAAATAATAGAAATAAATACAATAATTTAATGTAATTTAATGACGAGAAACACATGCACTGTAAAAGCAATTCCCTAAAAATCTTAAATTTTATTTATGAAGTGCAAATTGAAAAGTAAAGGCAGAACAACTGTCAAAAATACAGAAAAAGAAAAATTCCTGCATATTAATAAAGCATTTATAAGTGGGAGTCTCTTTTTTATGCCACAAAGTATTTTGTTTCTTTTTATGCAATTTCTTAAAGTATTCAGTAGATATTTAAAGTACTATAAAGTATTAATGTAAGTACAGTACAGGCATCCAATCTCTTAACTACAATTACTAAACCATAAAGCCTTGCAAAATTTGCAATGAATCAAATTGACTTGAATTATAAATTATGCATAAAGAATAACTCATAGCATTTCTAGTTTATTGCACATTAGCAAAATCTTAAATGCATTCAATTTTCATATCTTGTTTGTTGAAGTCAGTTTTAATGTAGGGTTGCTCGATATGATCACAACTGACATCCCAATAAAAAGAAAATCACAAGTTTTTTGGACAATGGTAAGATCACGATTATTTACCATGATCACATTTGACTTTGGAATACAAAATCAGTAAATAAAAGGTTTATAGTAAATATATTACTTGTCAATTACACACTACATTCAAGGTATTATGAATGAATTCATTCAGATAAATAATATAAAAATACAAAGAAATCGGTGCAAAAAGGAATATGCCCCAATTATTGATTTACAATTGAATAATACATTGATTTTAGAATTGTTAAAAGCAAAAATTTAAAAACAATTTCTAAATAATTACACAGCCCTACAAAAAAGTTTCAATTGCAGATGGGACGTTAATAAGACCTTTTTAATATATTAAACATTATAGAAGTTGTATGATTATTTAAGTGTCTTTCTCAGAAAAATTCAGAAAAAAGTCTTTAAACTTTTATTTATTGAAGGCATTCACAGTGTTCAATGCGGGTGTCAATGGTTCTCAATAGTTTTTGGAGCTGTATTTTTCTACTACAATAGAACTATTTTTACCACCTACACCTAAAACCTGTAGAATCCAGTTTATATGGCTGTGTGCTTTGTGATGATTTATATTAAAACACTTGGTTTTTTCAATCTTGGTTTTTGATGTTTTTAGTCGAAATCAGCTGGCCATCCTCCCCAAGTATCTCTTCAATCTTCCTTTGAAAGTGCTGGTGGTCAGTAACAACAAACTCCAGTCTGTTCCTGAAGAGATCGGCAAGGCCAAAGACCTCATGGAACTGGTCAGTGTGTGTTTGAGTATAATGTCAAATAACTGTATTTTCATCAAAGGCCAAATACGAGTGAATGAAATGTTGCAATTTCTGTCTCATAAGATATGATAAACATAAGATATATATGATATACAAAGTTACAAACGTTTACTGCACGCACTACACCATAACAATATACAAACACAATCATTTATAATACAGTATGAACAGTAACATTTAGAACCTTGTGTTGTATGATATATAAATATATAACAAGTAGTAATCAGGGGCAAAGCGTCAGTTAAGGACTGGTAAACTAGAAAACCAATAAAAGAGTAATCTGGAAACGAATATAAAACTTTTTTTAATATTTGTATTTGTCTTCTTCATTCAGGACATTAGCTGTAATGAGATCCAAGTGCTTCCGACTCAGATGGGAAAACTCCTAGCTCTACGAGAACTCAACATACGAAGGAACTTTCTTCAAGTGCTACCAGATGGTACAGATAACACAGACATACATCAATCACATGTACATCCAAATACTGAGCTTAATATGTTATGGAATAACTCATACATGTGTATATTTATATTCTTAAATGTTAGTTAGTAGGTTCTTACAGAAAATCCATGTTGAATATATTAGTTGATCTGCTTATCAGTACTCTACCTAGTGCTGTGAAGTGTTTTTTTTCATATTTAATCTCTCTCTTTCACAGAATTGTCTGATCTGCCGTTGATCAGGTTGGATTTCTCTTGTAATAAAATTACTGAAATCCCTTCATCTTATCGCAAACTCAAACAGTTGCAGCACATTATTCTGGACAACAATCCAATGCAGTCTCCTCCTGCACAGGTATGTCTTTGTTGATTTCTTACTGTATATGGAGATGCTCAAGTGTTTCTATTGTGTTTTTATATCTTGGGTGTTTGCGTCATCTAGTGGCTGACTGTGTTACTGGCATCAACCACTCCACTGGGCATCTTACCTAGATTACCTAGGTCCTAGTTCATCAAACTTAATTCAGGAAAATTATTTTCGTTAAACACAAATATGGAGTTAAAACACAAACAGAAAATCGTAGCAACATTCAACATTATCCACTGTCTTTACACAAAGCTGACCAAAGTACAAATTAGTCTGAATTACTTTTTCTGTGAAAAGAAGATATTTGGAGAAATGTTGCAGTCAATAAGGGCCAATGTTCTTTGGTTACCAGAGTTCTTTAAAATATCGTTTTTATGTTATGCACCAGAAGGAAGGACAAGTTTGGAATGACAAATAAGTTAGCAAATAATGACAGAATCCATTCACTTCTGTTGTATGGACAAAAAAAACAGTTTATGGGTTCCACCTTTGTTTGGTTACAAACACTCATTGAAATATCTTCTTTAAAATGAAGCTGAAACATTAATTCAATTCAATCAAAATTTAGAATCAAAATTTGCAGTGCTTGTCATATGATTTTAATGAAATAAAGAATCAAATTCTGATGTAATTTTAACAATATAAATTATTTTCTTACACGCATGCTGCCTCACTTTAAACCCTAAGAAGTCCAAAACCTCTTAACAATTGTAGAAACTTGTTAAAAAAAACCTTTAAGTTGATTAGCTTAATTCTTTACAGTAAAGAGCACTTATCGCAAAAGAAAAACTAATCTAAAATAACAACATAACAGAATACTAAACATTTTATAAGCATGCTGTAAATAATCTTAATATAAATGAACACTTAATTAAAATAATTTAAAGATTTACTTTAAATTTAACCTAATACAAATCATGTTGTGAACAGCTCTGACGTCAATTGAAGACAAAATTAAATATTTTTGAGTTCAACTACTTATTATTTTGTTATTATTCCTGTTAACTCAAAAAATCAAAATGATTAAACACAGTTAATTTTAAGATAAATTTATTTTTTTCTAAATTTTAATCAACTAATTTTTATTATAAATTAAATTGTCCAGGTATACAGTGCAAATATATTTTGAGCTTGCCTGGCACAGATTAATCTCCAGGAACATATAAATGAGAAGGTTTTGTATGAAAAGTTTTTATTGTAGAAGTGGTAACAGATTGGCGGTAATTTTCATTTTAAAACTTTATCGCCAGTCATATACTTTTATCAGAGAAAAACTTTCTCTGTGTTGTTGGGTCTCTTCCACCCATCTCAGATGTGAGATACAGAAGTTTTGAGCTAAGCACTTCTTGAACTCTTCTGTACTGGATAACTAAAACATCCACATTGTGTTTTGTCTAACCAGGGCTTATCTTGTTCCAGCATGCTTGTACATAGGATGGCTAGATTTTACTCTTCTCTAGGTATAAAGGAATTACCCAGCTTCAGGTTTGCTCGGAATGTTCTGTGGGTTTTTTTGCACTTTTTCTTTGGAAATGTACTTTGGCAACACTCCCGGGCAGAAAACGTGTAGAACGCTTTAAGTGCAGACAGGTGGACTGTAATCATCAAATGATAAGTCACAGATGTCAAAGTTATACAGACACTTAAGTACAATAAGCAAGAACAAGGTTGTTTGGCAGAATACAAGGGCAAATTTTACCATTTAAAAATTTATTGTCAGTGTTGTTGATCATAATTTTATTGTTTTCTTTGTTTTAGATCTGTCTTAAGGGAAAGATACATATCTTTAAGTATTTAAACCTGCAGGCGTGTCGCCTAGATAAGAAACCAGATACACTTGACCTGCCCTCGCTGGGAAAGCGCTGTTTACCTCAGCAGCTGACAGACAGGTAGTCATGTTCATAATCACCATGATTTTGCATTATGTCATGTTGTGGGTACGTGTTTGTGATGCCTGTAAGTGTGTGGCCAAGGTTCATACACCCCTAAACATGTTGACTACCAGGTCAAGGAATTCCACAGCAATAGTGAATCACATGAAAAAAAGTACCTTTCCTTGGCACGTTTTCTAGGTCACTACACTCATCTACTCATATTTTCACAGTCTGTTTTGTGAAGCACATTGTATTTTTCTACTGTTAATAACATGTTATTTTGCATCTGGCTTTAGAAATCAGTATTACCGATGTTTTGTTGTGATTGTTAATGATTTTCTGATGTTTTTTCTTCTTTACATGAATACGTGTTATATGTCTAGTATGGAAGATTTTTATCCCGGTAAAAACCACGGTCCTGACTCTGGTATTGGCAGTGACAATGGTGACAAAAGGCTTTCTACTACAGAGGTATTAAACAGGAAATGTGACACAATTATTCTTAGAAATGTCAAACAATGACCACACTGAGTAATACCTTATGCTGATGTTTATCACAGCACAAGTACCATTTAAATGGGGCGAGGCCAAAATCTTGTGCTTGAAATCCGAACATGTCTGTTCAGTACCCAAAATTACGTCCAGGTTGGTTAAAAGGGATTGGGCCTTTTACTGTGCTGAATTTAATTAAATTGAAATTGGGGTTACAATTTGTAAGTGCTGCACAGTATATCTAAATGCCACAAATTTAAACCTGACATTTTAAACTTGTATAATTTTTTTCTATTCAACCTATATTGAAGAGTTTTGGTAACTGTCTCCCGTTTATTTGCATTGGTTTTGTGTACATACATTAGAAGTAATTGAGTGTTGGGTACCAACTTTCTACCAAATATCTTCATTTGTGTTCTGTGGACGTATGAAAGTCATACAGGTTGAAATAACGAAGGTGAGTGGATGATGACACAATTTTCATATATAGGTAAAATATCCCTTTAAATTCAAAATAACTATTGTTGCCGCAGTGCATTAACTTTTAGCGACCTGATCAATTGGCTGACCTTAGATTAGATTAGAATAGAATAGAATAGAATAGGATAGAGTAGATATTTCAAAGAATGCACAGGCAGCTGTTCTCCAATTGTCTTCATTATTTGTTGAATAAACCATTGCAGACAAATGCTCAGATTCAGTTTAGCCGGACGAATGAAACATAGTCTAGCAATGACATGGTTTTCTACAAACAAGTCTAACATAACCAGTCATTTCTTGTAAAAACAAGAAAACTTGAAAACATGAAGAAGACACTGAAGCCAGAAATTCAATTACACTATCAGAGTACAAAAGACTCTTAAATGTGATGCATGAAAGCATAATTTAGAAAACAAACAATAAGCCTTTCCCATAATAACATACTATCAGCCTTTACAGATTGTTTTTGATTATATATGTAATGTTAAGAACTTTTCATTGGAAAGGGAGATGAGACAATGTCACATGTGACTTTTAGCCGGAGGCACACTTTTTACAGTGTATCTTTTGTAAGAGCCCACATAGCAGATATGTCATTCCATGCTGATTAGCTTATGTTGGCACAGAGTGCTGTTTTGAAGGGAAACTTTAAACTTCTATGTTGTTTACATTCTGTGCAACAAATCCTTCATCCTCCCACAAATATCTCATACTCACTGGCAGGTGTTCCACACCACTTTGGTTACTTATTTTAAAAATGTATTTGCTAGGAACTGCTAAAATGTATTGAGCAGATTTCCACAGGTTATTTTTTCTCACTTATCTGCGCAGCACCAATCTTTAAATTTCGAGTCAGGTAGAAAATTGTATGATTTTTAGGTTAGTATAGACACAACCTTTTAATCTAGTTTTGAGTCTACTTGGACTCATTCATGTTGAAAATGAATATTATATATTCATTCTTTTTGTATCAAGTGAATTTATCTACACTGAAGCCCATGGGCTTTTCTTGCAAAACATGAACTCCACCTTGTTCTTCCTTTTGCATATCTCCAGCCATCTGATGATGACACGGTTAGTCTGCACTCTCAGGTATCTGAGACAGCACGGGCAGACGCACAAATACTTCTCACAAAGCTAGACTCAAACAAAGGTGTGTATGTCCTTAAATGTCTTCATTACATATCTCTTGGTTACAGAAATGGCATACGACTTTAGATATGTGATACCCTTGAGATAATACTAGACAAGACTTTGCAGTTTGTTGTGTTTATGAGAACGGTTACAAACATAACACATCTGAAATGTGTTCAGACCAGGATCCCTATGACTTTATCGACCCAAACCCAGACGAAGAGGCTCTTTCTGAAGGAGACACTCAGAACAGTGCATCCTATGTGTCATGTTTAAAGGTACACGCATAAAGTTGTACATGATACCCACAGGACTGACCTTCAGATTTCACACTTTAGTACAAATGTATATATAGATTATACTATTTAATAAACATTTACCTGTATATAACACATACCCGGCACAGTTGTTAACAGACCTTATGATTGCACACTCCAACATAAACATAAACACACAAAGCCCCTTACAGACTCTAGCTTTTGCATTAAAATTCAGAAATACCTAAAGAGTGACACATATGTAGCTTATATTCTATAATGCATGTGGACAAACAGAACATACAGACCTACAAACATACAGACCGCTTGATTACCCACTGTAAAATGAACTGTACACAAGCATTATGACCTATAGATACCATACTATGAAATATGCAGACCTATAGATTACACACTGTAATACATAAAGAAATGTAGGTAAAATGTTGTTATATATATATATATAGAACTCATACTATAATATTCACAGACCTAATATAGCTTACACAAAAAAAAGATACAGTGTAATATACTACACACTATGGTACACACAGACCTATAGTTTACCTACTATAGCATGTATACCTGCTGAATATTACACACCACATGCACCACAAACATACAGACCTATAGGTTATACACTAAAAGAGAAACAGGCCTGAATATTACACACTTTAATACAGACGAGAGTCTTGGTTTCATACTTAAATACATACAGATCTTATTACACTTGACTGGCTGGATAGACTCATAAGATTTTTTTTCTGTGTCATCTTTAGGAGCTTGAAAGAGTACTGAAGACACACCAAAGTAAAGACAAAGAAAACTGGAAAGAGGAGTCTGGGTAAGTTGAACAAATTTTGATCCAGGATCCAGATAAATGATTCCAGGGTTCGGACTTCAAAATCCCATTCGATCATCCTATGAATGATATTGACGTCTTTGAATTTAAAATCATTATTGTGCAAACAGTGTTTTTTTTCTTCATAATATCAGTATGTATCCGAGTCCTTTAGGTTGCCTTTCTCTCTTCCCATACTTGTAATGTGTTATTTCTGGAAGACTTTGTCCAACAGACAACCTTAAAAGTATAACCTATGAGAAAAAGGGTAATATAAGGATCTTTCTCTGCTTTATGGTTATGACTGCAGTCACGGTGTGATTTGCCGAGGGGTTTGAAGTATTTACCCCCTCTGGTCTTAAAATTCCTACCTCTACTTTTATCCCTGGAGGGCACGTAATTGTTCAATCCTGCTTCCATAGTCATTAATGCTTATTCAAAAATAGATTATTTAAAATGCCAAAAAAATAAATATAAAAGTATTTTTATAAATATCTATGTTAAAAGCTGTTAGCAATATCAATAACAAAACCAGAGACGAATTTCACTTTCAACACTCCAGCTCCGCGTTTAGAACAATACAGCATTCATATTTCAGTGGCCTTCCATGCGCATCTTTTCGATATGTCACCAAGTAACCATAATTGTCAGTGTGCAAAATAAGAGAAAAATTTAAAGAAAAACCTAGAAATGCTGAGAATGGGACTACAGGAGCACTGTTTCAAGTATAGAGGGGAGCTTCCAAGCTGGATGGAATCTTCAGCCACAGCTAGTAGAACTAAAGACTGTGTAAACTTGGGAAACATGCTTCATTCTTACAAGGCTTGCCATAAAATGCTCATGTTTGTTGGAGGTGAAATGAGGGCTCTGTTAGTTGAGTTCATCAAAAAGTTATCTAAAACACAAAATTCTCATTGATGAGAGCGCAACTGTGTCAAATAAAACATGCCTTATCATCTTCATCAGAATTTCCTATGAACTTGTTGAACTGAAGTCATGCAATGGGGCAGCCATCTGTGATGTCATAATAAAAAGTTTTGATATGCAGGGCATCTCTGAAAACTATTGACAGGGCTGATTCTGTGATGGGCCACCACAGAGCAGTGTGCGTACAAAGATTAACCCTCTCCTTACCTTCATTCACTGTATGTATCATAAGTCAGAACTTGCAATCCATGATGTTGTCAAACATAATATGGATGCTGGTCACTTTCAGATGATCACTGACTCACTGTACTTATTTTTCTCTCAATGCCCCTAAAATATGAGAGATCTTGAGTCTCCGACTTCTGATGCTTGCAAGAAAGCTGATTGCCCTCATCCTTCATGTCTGTAAAAGCTCTTTGGGAAAGCTAACCAGCCTTGGTTAAACTCATTAAAATGTTGAGAGAAGACCAAGCAAGATCTTTCACGGAAAGTGCCAGGTGTAGTGGCATTCATGACAAAATGACAGGGTGGCTTTTTTGGTGGGGTTATCGTAGGGAAAATGCCTGCAAGCCCTCCAGCACATTTTGTACCAGTTTCTTCAAAGGATAGATGCCACAGCTGTCAGAGCTAATTCCAAAGTGGATGTTGCTTTGACAAAACTGCAGCCTTTAAAACAAGCTGATGGTCAGAATGCACAATGCAGCTGCTATTAATGCATCAAATTTCCATCCAAAGAAGACGAGAGCACCCTTTTTGTTGATGACAAACTTAAATGTTCAGGTGCAATTAAAAATCTGTGCAAAGCACTCACTGATGTATCCACTTTTCCAATTGTTACAGCCAAGTGTGAACCAGGATTCACTGCAATGAATTATATACTAGAAATGGAAAGAGAGTGGAATGGATAGCCTACTGTTAATTTCAGTAAACTGGCCAGGGGTTGCCTTGTTCCTTGTTCAAAGATTTGTGGAGATGTGGTTGAAAAAGGGGTAACATGGCGTAGATGATCCTTCGGCCTGACAACAGAAAAAACTATAGAAGCACATCATCAAAGTAGACTGTTTTCTTAGGCTGACTGTTTTTCAACAGTTGAAATAATTGCCTCTGCCTCCTGTATAAAAAGTTTTTAGTATAGGTAAACATATTAATCCATGTGTGTTCTGTCCACAAAGCATTAGCTCATGGGTCAGCTCACCTGTCAAGTTTCTTAAACATTATTTTGTTCTGAATGTGTGAGATTTTATCTGTGTGCAACAGAAAGATAGGGCAATCATGCGTATTAAATTTAAGCACACTTTTTTCTTTTTATTCTTTTTATCTTGTTTCCTTGGAAGAGGTGGGGCAGATTGAACATACGCCCTAACATGTTCAATAACCATAAACTTTGCGTCATTGATTCTGCAATGCTCAATGACATGATGTATTCCATGCATGTAATTATTGGGTATAATTAAGGCACAGGTACAGAGTTATTCTTATTACATTCTCTGTTCATAGTTTAACATGACTTCACTGCAGAAGGAGGCAGGATGTGTAATGAGTAATGTAACAATACGAATGTTTGACGTCTCACATCTTTTGTTAACTATTTCACATTTTGGCGAAACTATTTTATTCTGCTGATCTATTGCAGTCTCGTGCTTCACACAGATTTACAGTACATAATGTTCCTGTTCAGAGTGTTGACAATTGCTTACAATGGAAGTGCTGATATGCCATAAACAACAGGTCTGATACGTTTCAGAAAAAGATAATCATTTCATTCTTGTCTGTTGACGCATGTTTCCATCTCATTTGTTTATTGCAGCTGCATTTGTATCATTGATATTTCCTCAGGTTTGTTTTTATCTTGGTGTTCCAGAGAAGCCAATAGGAGGAACTAATACAATGGCATCCACATGTCAAAAAATTCCCACACTTTCTGAAGAAATGCACAGAAGGAAAAAATATTCCGGTGTCCCTTGTAACTTGAGACATGTCCTGGCAATAGAGATTAGAATATGGAAAAAACCTTACCTGAATTCAGATTTCAAAAACAACAAAGGGTGGAGCCGGAGGATGGGGGCTTGAATTAATATTCCTGTTCCCCAGTTCATGTGGACCTGCGGGTTTAATCCTGATCGACCTTGAGTTTAGTTCCTAGGTCTTTCCTTAGAGTTCTCGTAAGAATAACTTAACATTTTCCACAGAACTTGAGGAGATCTGAAGGTGAGGTGTTTTATGTAATATCCAAATCCCGGAATCTAAATGCGGTGTCTGGAAAAAAATTCATGCATTAGTCATCTTGTAAATTCGGCAAAGTTCACAAAACCATTGTGTTCTTTTCGTTGGGTCTTTTTTAAGTAGGTCTGTGTTTCTTCGTCGTCATAATTTTCAGAATTTGTTTCCCTGTTGGTCTTAGTTACTTTTTTGACGTCACAATTGGGTGGAGTCACAAATATATGTTAACAGGGCCGTACTCAGGATTTTAGAAATACAAAGTAGTTGAGGGTGGTTTGACCCCTAAAATTTGTTGACCCAAGGTCCAAAATGATTTTTGCTTTTTCCTTACTGTTTTTAATGTTTAAAACAAATGTACAAAATATGTATAAAACAAGTATTGAGTTGTACTCATTGAGGATGTGTGAGGAAATGTTCCCACAATTTCTCCGATATTAAAAATATTGTTCTCCTCATATCTTTATAAAGCAAATATCAATATAATGTACCCGGTTAAAAAAAAAGCATCAAGTTTTCCAATTATTTGAATAAAAAAAATTTGGTCAAAAATTAGGCATAAACATTTTCTAACAAATGGTCTCTCACAGGGTTCTGACTGTGAGCGCACTCATCACATGACTAATGTTGTAAACAATCATAAGGAGCCTTAAGACTTGCTGTGCACAGAAAACATGCAAATGTCCTAATAAGCTTGTGTATGTGTAGAGAGAAAACGAGTCTGACTTTTTTGCTGTCTAACTACATATATAATGAAAAGCTGACTGTTGAAATTATAATGAAATTCATAATTTTAGGTGAAATTTTCCTTAATCTTTTCACTAAAGAACAGAAATTGACATTAATATGTTAAGTGTTGCAGACACTAGAGTTTCTTGTGAAATTGAAATAAAAGGTTTTTTTTATTAAAGGTCGAAGAAACACATGAGTTTCTGCCATCCTTATGTCAATATTGATTACCTGTAGTGTAGAATGGCATTGGTTTACTCACATCCTGGAATGCACATTTTGATGATCCTGCTCTTCCACGATTCCGATTGGTGCATGGGCACGATTTTATGGGCGAATCGCCTTCTATAACTAGAAACTTTCTGATTGTCAGAAGTTCAAGATTCAAACAACATTTCTGAAACGAGTTGCAGTCAGTGCTGGGGGAGTGTATTAAGCACAAAATGACTATGTCATGTGTCTAACTTGGTCTTTAACAATTGGACCACATTAAAAGTGAAGCTCAACTTGTTTTACAGTCTAAAGCATGTATAATGCATGAAACAGTGTGATACTTTAGATGAAAAGATATTTGAATTAAATATTCAACACCAATATAAGGCCAAAAGACTACTATGGAACAGTGGTAACCAAAAACAGCGTAACCATCTGTTTATTTTTGTTCAGCACAATTAAGAAATGTTTAAAAACAAAAAAATGTGTGTAAAAACTAGACGTTGAGTAAATGATAATAATTTGGAGAATTACTGTTTTTACTTACATACAGAACTACAGTAGATATGATTAAGTCACTCATTTGAACTATTGACATCATCTATACTTGAAATATAAAAATTAGCTAAAATATAAGTGTTATAAGCTTTCCTCTATCTCAGTTGTAAGTGCATGATGCTAACAACGCCAAAGATATGGGTTTGATCCCAGGGACTGCACGTACTCAGAAACAAATGTGTAGTATCATGCAATTTACGTCACTTTGGATACAAACGTCTGCCAGATGAGTTCATGCAGGAACAGTTTGCAAAAAATTTAATTAAAAAACCACAACTTGAGTAAATGCCAAGCATTTCTATTGAAACACATTCCATTAAAGGTATGAAGAAAAATTTCCACTTTATGTTTAATAATCCTTTTCTTAGAATAATTTTTAGTAAAAGGTAGAGTTCGTAGTATCCAAAAGCTACTATGACAGTGTTATACACTGGAAAAAATAAGGGTGATACTTAAACAACACAATGCAACCCCAAGTCAATCACCCTTCTGTGCAATTAAACTGCCCACTTAGGAAGCATCACTTATTGACAAAAAATTTGAACTGCTGCTGTGCAAATGGAATAGACAACATTTGAAAATTATTAGCAAGACATCTCCAATAAAGAAGGGGTTTGGCAGGTGGTGACCACAGATCACTTCTCATGCTTTCTGGCCAAGTTTTGGTCACTTTTGAATGGTGGACATGTTTTCCTTTAGTCTCAGTTAGTGCAGCTCATCCAGGATGTTACATCATTGTGAGTTGTGGCAGGGGGTCGGCTGCCTTTTAGCGTAGTGTCCAGAGCATGGAGGCAACAACCCAGCAGCAGGACCACTACCTCCGCCTTTGTGCAAGGAGAAACTAGAGAAGCACTGCCAGAGCCCAGCAAAATGGTACCAGCTTGGCCACAAATCTGCAAGTGTTTACTAGGGTCTGCAAGGGTGTCACAAGGTCCCCACGTCCACAGTAGTAGGTTGTGCTGACAGCATTTGGCATTTGCCAGAGAACAACAACATTGAAAATTCTCCACTAGCACGATGTGCTCCTCGCAGATGAAATCTGGTTTACAGTGAGACGCAGTGGAGAAAGTTCTGTTACCTGCAACATCCTCCAGCATGACCGCTTTGGCAATGGGTCTGTGATGGTGTGGCATGTAATTTTTTGGAGGGTTACACAACCCTCCATAAGCACACCAGAGGTAGCCTGTCTGCCATTAGGTACCAAGATGAGATGCTCAGAACCCTGGTGAGTCCACATGCTGGTCAGGTTGTCCCAGGGTTACTCCTAATGCAAAACAATGCTATAACCCATGTGATTGGAGTTTGTCACCAGTTCCTGCAAGACGAAAGCATCGTTGCTATGGACTGGCCCGTCCATTTCCCAGAGCTGAATCCAATTGAGCACATCTGGGACATAATTTCTCGGCCTTTCCACCAATGCTATGTTGAACAACAGACTGTCCAGGAGTTGGCAGATACTTATGTCCAGGTCTGGTTGGAGATCATACAGGCCCATGGAGGCCACAAACACACACACACACACACACACACACACACACACACACACACACACACACACACACACTACTTAGTCTGATCATTACATTCAACTATGTTGAGAACAAAATATTTAAAAAGAATATTTCATTCATTTATATCTAGGATGTGTAATTCAAGTGTTTCTTATATTTTCTTGAGCAGAGTATACTTACAACTTACAATATCTCAAATATTTCTAATTGTTTCTAAAACCCCAGTTAAACAGTGACACAGACCTTGCGACCTTGTCAATTGCGTTATAATTGCAACCAAAGCCATTAGCTGAGAAGCCTGCAACCTATTTTTAAATGGGAAACGGAACAGCAGTGGCACCGTTTTACGTCTATTATATGGGCACAAAACCAATGCTAAGTTAATGGGTGCCAGTTAAATATTCTTCAATATAATTTCTTTTCTGACCGAAAAAAGTCATGCAAGTTTAAATGGAGTTTATATAGTTGCAGATTTTTCGTTTTTTGATTACCCATCACTTCAAAATCTACAAAAGGTTGGCTTCTGTGAATTTCAACTCTAAGGCACAGCAAAGAAAGGTTATCAGGGAATTTATCCAGGCAACATCAAAATATTAATAATATAATACCAATGTCAAGACCTCTGTGACCTCAATGTAATTTTGAGGCTTTATGTGATGCATCATAAAAAAAATCTGTTTTTAAAGCAATGTTTTAAAAAACCTTGGGTTTAATGGATTTGAACTACAAGGAAAGAGATCTTTAATTAATCTTCGCTGTTTTTATCATAAATCTGTGACAAACGATAAATAGGTCAACATTATTCCCAAAAAATTTGATGCCATGCTGATCTTAGCTATTAGGCATAGTTGGTTTTACTCTTGGCACAGCTTTCAGTTCAAGTCAAGTGTTAATATAAATTGACCATAACATCTGAAGTTTCCGAGTAAAATATGGTAAAATAAGATAAAAATAGAGTGTAAAGGAATACATTGTAGCCAAGGGTGAACTATTCCTTCAAATAGTACCACACCAACAAATAAAAATGTTAACCCATGTGTTTATAACTAAATTAATGAATAAAATGAGCTTGACGAGCACTGAAGCATTGAAAGCCCCCCTGCCTGAGTTCTGTAAACCAAAGAGACCTTTTTGACCTACAAAGTGTTCATTAGGGACAGCATGTTTAAATTCGTTTGAAATGTAAGCATTCTTTTTAAAAACGTTTGTGGTTGTTCATTCCACGTTGGGCATTGCTGCTCACAGTTTGCTCCCATAAGCTGTTCTGTTACAGATCATATGATGGACTACCATAAAATGTAAATTAGATGATTGAATCATCTTATTTTCAATTCCAAGCACATTATTTTTAAATTTGAATTTAAAAAAAAATATTTTTTAGGATGAAAACCTTCCAGATTGGAAGACAATGTTATAACTAACAATTTAGATCTTCAAAAATTGGTTAATATAAAATATTAGTATATAAAACCAATATTAGTATCAATAATCCTCAATATAGATAAAATTGTAGTTATGGTATCTCTAATACAGTAATCGACCCGAACTGACATTAAAGTCGGGCTGGGGAATTCGAAAGATTACCTATTCAAAGTTAAATTATTTTACAGTCTTATTTTGAATATCAATTGCAAATTGATGAACATGTTGATTTATTAACATGTTCTATAAATATAATTTAATAATTTTCTGTTTATTTATTTGACAAGGTTAGCAAATTATTGTTTGTGATCCACATTGCGCAGTACTGTAATCCATACAGTATATTATTTATTAGTGTCAGATCTGGCAACTACTGAATCGCAAGTACCGGAAATGGCTGATATATTTATCCCCACATAAATCTCCTTTCGTATCTTTCCCCTGCTTCAGCTCAGAGAAAGAGCAGCTGGCTGAGGAAGATGAAGATGACCTTAAGGAGGTTTTGGACCTGAGGAAGATCGCTGTTCAGCTTTTACAGCAAGAGCAGCAAAACAGGTAATGCGCAGATCTGATCATATGAGCTGCCGTCCATCAAACATGTGCACAATGAATATGCCACATCTTTCCATTAGAACGCTTCTGTTATTTATATTCACAAATGTAACATAAGCCACACCTTTAATTCACTCTGAACTGCTGTAATTTAGATAGATTTCTCTGTCTAGGGTCCCAATAAATTAAATGACTTCTATTGTACCTCCATTGGTAGGAAATGGCAGTAGCAATACCATGAGTTTGATTTCCAGGGAAGACTCATTAAACATATATTTTATCCAGAGTCCCTCAACTGCATCTATAGCATTGTGCATGAGAAATTCACGGATTGAAGATACGGTCATTCTGTCATAATAGTTCCATCATTGCTTTAAGTATAAAGAGAAAGAGTCATTCCCTCTCTTTACTAACATACAAATCACCATATTCCTCCTTTTCCTCCATCTTCCTCTTTTGCTCTGCTTCTCTGCCTAACCCTGGGATATGAATGGCGCACACATGACACGTGACAGGAGGCGGTCCTTAATATGTAGGGCAGAGAGTCTAATACATCGTAGAAGAGCAGCGGGGAGAGCCCACAGGTAGTGAGAGATGTGTGTTTATATGTGTATGTTTGTCCTGATGTTTTGCATTCAAATTGATATGAAATATGTAACCATGCTGAGAAGCATGATATTAGGGTTGTCAATGTCATGGCAAAATAACATGAATGTTGTCCGAACACATGACCCCAAATACCCTTGACCTTTACATGTAGATTAGGTTGACATTATTTGGTTAAGCTTGAAGAAAAAAAACTCGGTTGATTCAACGAAATTCATGTTGACAGGACCCTTTAACGGTTCACTTCTACAAGATATCATCTTTCCTCAGCAAGATAAAAAATGACTCTAAAAGTGATCCCATAATGTCATTCATCTGTATAAAAACAGTTATTTTTTATGTAAACTACATCCTACTTAAAAAAAAGTTTACATCTCAATTCTGAAAAACGATTTCCGTAATTCCTATCATAACAAATATAAGCAATAGAGATCAGCAAGCTCGAGGTTGTTTTTTTAGTAATGAAACAACTGGGTGAGGCATCCAGGTTGTTCACATGTTTTTTTTCCCATTAGACAATAGTAAGTTTTTACTTCAAGCATGCATACTAAATGTTAAATAAACTGGTTATAAAAACAAGAGTTGAGAGAAAATTATTTTATAAGCAAGAGCAAGACTTCACTTTATGTCAGCGGGGTTTAGATATGGTGGCTACTGGGTTCCAGGTGTGGGAAGTGTAGTTTAATTTTCAGAGGATATAGTTCCCGGTTGGCAAGACATGTTTCAACTGAGGCAGGCATATTCGTAACAGAGCTTCCCTTTTCTGCAAACGCCTCTTGGTGTGAGGAACTGCTGGGCGAGGAGGCCTACCACAATGCTAAAGAGCGGGGCGTTCTGGATGTAGACAGCGAAATTCATCAGCGTTGACTGATGACCGTTCCTCCCAGAACATACCCCTCCCAATCAATAAGATATTTTAGGAGTCGGTTTAAGCATCTGGAGATTAGATATGGTTTTGATTCGATGTGCCTCAGCCCCATCCACCAGCAATGGGGGTGTCTGGATTATTCTGTCTGTCTCTCTCGAGGATAACCAGCTGGTTCCAGTAATGATACATGAAAGGTATGAGAGTTGATGCTGGGGTAATTTTTCTGATGATCTTAAATGGACCCACATACCTGGAAGGTTTGGACATGGTAATCTCAGGCGAAGATCCCGAGTTTAGGGCCAAATCCATTGGCCTGGAGAATGTACAGGTTGTGGACGGCGAAGACGATTGGCTTGTAGGCTTTGCCTACTGGTTGCTGTTTATAGCTGAATGTAAGCTTGATTCCATTACTCATCAATGTGTTATAGCTATGCACTTGCTGCTGGGAGTTCTGTTTGAACACCAGCAAATAGAAACGAATATGAGTATATTGAAACCAGTGGCAGGTTGTACAGTGAATTTTGTGCATGGTCCGCCCATGGTAGATACCGTCTCCAATCTTGCTGATTGAGGTGGCATAAACGTCAAAACAATTTGGTTACCCCTTGATTAATATCCGACTTGAATAAGATCCAGTTGATTGTGGATGATAAATTGAAGACGGACAAATATTTCATTCAATTGAGTGAATGATTCTAACCACACCTGTGATGTGAACTGAGGACCCCGGTTTGAAACAGTCTCTTCAGGTAAATTATAGAACCAGAAGATGTAGTGGAGCAGAACATTAGCAGTTTCTAATGCAGATGGGAGGTCAGGTATTGTTATTATTTGACGGCCCTTAGATAATCGTTCCCAGCTGTTAGGATAGAAGTGTTGCCTTGTGATTCAAGTAAGTTTGTTTTGAAGTCTAATGCAATGTCTGATCATGGTATTTATGGGAGTTTATATGGAAGTGGCTGTAACAGACCCGACTGGAACTCTCTTTTTGTGGGAGTCTTTTTGTGGAAGCAGATATGGCATTTGTGAACATTTCCCAAGTTTCTACATTGACTTGTTCTGTCGAGTCTGAGGCTATTTTGCCAGAGCACGAAAAAAGAGTGTTGTAGCTGCAAAGTATTTGCATTCATGAGGATAACTTAACATGTACTCTGTAAATACTCTGCATGATTATTATGTTTGTTGGTCAAAATTAGCAAGAGTAGGGTTCACAGTAGCTGGAGTGTATCATGATGCTCTCTCCATGAAACTTAACCTAAGCTGTCAGATATCATTTTACTGGTCAATGCATGACGTTTATGCAGACTCATATGATTGTTGATTTACGTAATCTACATATTAATGCAAATGTCTATTATCAAATCTAGTCACAATGGTTGTGAAAATCTACTGATATGACTGTACAAGTCATTGATTGGTGTTTGGCTCAAAGCCTGCAAGTCATATTAAACAAGTTCAGCTGGATTCAGCTCTGGGCATTTGGGCACACCAGTCAAGTTCTTTCACACTAATCTGCTTTATTTCTTTTGATCTTTGCTTTTTGAACAGGGAATTGTCATATTGAAATAGAAAAGGGCCCTGCCCAAACTGTTGCTATAAAGCACATCATTCTCGAGAATAAGATTCTATACTGATGCATTAAGCTTTGTACTAAAATAGTCAAACCTGTTCGTTAGAAGGGAGTATCCTAAAACCTAAAAAGTTTTTTCTTCAGATAATCTTTAAAAACGTGAACGAAGAATGAACATTTTGTCACATTTAGCTCGTCCCCTTACCATTGAAACATGTATGACCTTCTTACTTCTGCAGAACAGAGAAAAAGGTTTTGAGAAATGTGGTAAACAAATCAGCATTGGTTGATGTACAAAAGATGTGAGTGAGAACCCTTGCTGTTCGATTGCCAGCATTCTTTAAAATATTTTTTTTGTATTGTGCAAAGAAAGAAAGTCATATAGGTTTGCAATGGCAGAAGTTGGGTAAATTATGTTAAAGCTCCTTAAATGACTGTGTGACTATACATTGGTTTTGTGTCCATACCACAGTGAATGAATGCCACTGCTATTCAGTTACCAACTTTCTATAAAATATCTTCTTTTGAGATTTGCTGAAGAAAAAAAGTCATCCAAATTAAAAAGAAAAAATGGTGAGTAAATGATGACAGAATTGTCACTGTTGGATGAACAATTTAGGTTATTCCAAACTTTATCCTATGTAGAGATATATGACACCTGTTCTCAGTTTCAGCTATATTAGTTCTTTTTTTAATCATTAAATCTTTCAAATCCCTAAAGCAGAAAATGATTCGAACCGTAAACACCTTTTTAATTCATCCCAAGACAACTTTCATAATCATGACAGGTTTAGACCTGAGCAGATGACCCAGTATCAGATTGCTTCTGTTTAGCACATTATCAAATAACAATATTTATAGTTGGTAGTTAAAGAAAACTGCTTTTCTTAAAAAGTAATGGGGCATAGAGCAAAGCATGACTGGAGGTGACAACGTTCGTGTAGCAATTATGTTTAAACCCGATCATTTTGCAGTGTAACCTGAGTGAAGTGCTTTTCGTGAGACAGAATCTTATCCCTCACATTTGACGCCTCACCTCTTTACATATTAAAACTTGTTGTGCTCAATACCTTTTCCAAGAAACTTGTAATGAAAGATGGGATGTTTTTTTCTGATTCACAGATTTCTCAGCCATTCCGGTAGCAGCACTAAATCAAGGTCTCCATCTCAGACTGTTAGAAGGTATTATGACGCACATTCACCTACGCCTCACTTGCATCTTTTGGAAGACGTCAGCTTCATAGCAACAACGTTGATAACAATAGCACGATAACATTACAAAACATTACAATGTATCAGGGTGTCTAATTCATACACAGTAGCTTTCTTGTTTGATTTTTTTGACTGTACGTGAACTATTAAACTGTTTATTTATCTTTAGTATTACCATTTAACTGTATTTTTAAACACATTACATGCACACAGCAGATGGTACAGGAGCCTTATTTAATAGGGGTATCTGGGGTGGAGGACCTGCATGTGTTCAGTCTCTTTAAAAGATCTCTGGTGATGGATACACCCTTTTTGGTATAAAAGAAAGAGGAGGTGAAAGCTTTCTTAACAGTTGAACAGGTAGAGGCAGGTATGCATTGAATATAGTTATTTCAAAAGACCGTGACATTGCCTTTTTTCTCCATTCAACACGTTCATGTGGCCTTATGGCATGTCTTCATACCTTTCTGTCTGGTTTTGTAAAAATACATTTTTGTAATAACTTCCGCGAACTTGCGGCTGGTTTTTCATTTACACACATTTTAAATCTTGATCTGAATGTGAGACCAAAAATGTATCACAAAACAATATGTAGAAGAAAACTGATTCTCATTGTCTCTGTCTGCTAATGCAGGGGTTGGAATCTAAAGCTTAAGTCTGCCAAACATTCCGGATGGGAAAGTGTTTTTACATAATGTATCTTGACCAGGATGCTAGGAATATTAAAATATTCCACAATATTGGAGTTAAGGTGAACTTTGTGTTAAATCTGTGTAACTCCCTTGTTTTTAAAACATATATTCTCTATGAAATACCAGATGGTGCACAATAGATTATACTGTTTGACAACAAGAATAGAAAGGTGTCTAAAAGAAAGGAAAATATTTATTCTGTTATGAGATTCCCCACAGTGTCACACAAAGACAACTAGGGCTTGGAAATGACATACACCTAACTACAGTAACCACAGTACATCAATGGAAAAAAAATAGTCTTTCAAGTTTTGCATTTCGTCATGCTATTTGCTTTCATTATAGTGTTGAAAGTAATAGAAACAAACCTAGGCAATGGCAAGGTGACAGCAATTTGAAATACTGGAATTCTGTCCCTTTGTAGATTTTAGCAAAAAAATATAAAAAAAATACTCAATAGTATTACGATATTGTTTTTGATAAATTAAAATAACGTTTAAAAAACTTACTTTTCTTTGTTCAAATTTAAATCATTTGTTTAAGTGATTCTAAATATTCAAATTATTATGTTAATTTCAATTATGGTCACGACACTTCAATATTAATATTTTTTGTTGATATATCTATGCAGCAGTTAATCTGAGCAGCTTTCCATCTTACTGCATAAATAGATCAAATGACAGTCAATCCAGAAAGTTGAAGTGTTTTTCTGTTGAGAGTAAGACTTGTTTGGGTTTTTTGTTCATTTATTTTTAAGATTTAGGAGAGCTTGGTTATTATTTTTAAGTTTGGGTCACCATTGTTCAGAAGGCTTATGTTTATTCGGAGGCACAGTCTCCGAAAGTGTAGTCTTAAAGTGTGTTACAAAACTTTTTGAGCAGTAACTATGCTAATGCCAGTCCATGCACCACCAGTAATGACTTACACGATTTATGTTTCAAACACATTATACTATTATTAAGTACAAAAGTAAGTGAACTTTGCACGCTCAATTAGTCATGTTTGTCCAACGCAGTTGTTTTATATGTATGTATTTTAGTAACGTCATAAATATTTATGTATTTAATGAGTATTTACTTTTTTCTGGTTGGTAAGTTTTACTGAAATGATAGCAGTAAACTTTACTTAAAAATTTAAAATTAAATTCTACAAGTAGTGTTTTTGTTGTGTGTCAGGGGTGTACACAGTATCACTCAATGGGTGAACATGAATGCACCTCTTTGTGCACGATTGAGACCAGCTAGTGATGTTTCTGTGAAGCTCTATATACAATTGAAGTGCACCTAATGTACTTGGCATGTGTGACTCACCTGTCAATGGTGGTTAGAGCTCCAGACACGTTAACACATGTCAAGCCTATACAGTATTTCATTGAGGTTGAGATTGATGTTGACCATTCGTTTACTGGAATTATGACCTGTCAAGTTACATTCAACACAGTTTATAGTGGGACTTGAATGAAGTTGAAGAAAGAATCAGATCTAAGCTCCATGTTTACAGAATACTGTAGCTTTATTCTCCACGGTCAGATCAGGCAGAGTAGTGAAGTAAAAAAACATACAGCACACCCTAACACTGGTTTGTATCGTGTATGTTTACTTGTTTTAACATCTTTGTTGTGTGTGAACTGATTAAAATGAACAACAGAGATACATTAAAGACATACTGTATACTGATCTTTTGTTTTTCTTTTGTTTTTCCAGCGCATCCCTGGATGAGGGAAGCAGCTCCGCGTCTGCTCTTAGTGGACAGGTACAAACACACATGTCAAATGTACTGTAAAAAAATTAAGATGGAACTGTATTGAGATATTCCACTGTATTGTTTCTACTGTACAACTGCAGTTTTATGACAAGGTAAAACAAGCAATAATGATAGGATCATTGCTTTGTTCCAAGCACTTTGCTACTCAATAACACATTATTTTGATAAACCTTTCCCTACTGTATCCTGTAAAGTAAGCAGGATTAACATGGCAATCTTGTTGAGACAGGGTGGATAAACATGACAGGTTCATCAGGATTCTAGGAAACTACATTAATTTGAAGTGTTATCGTACTGTTTTCTAGGAGTGTACACACACCCATGGTGCCATTTTGCATTGTTGGAGTTCGGCTACAACTCAAGAACTTATTTCCCCCTAAGGTTATTCTAACCTGTAATAATTAGTTCTTAGTTCTAAAAAAATTATTTCTGGAGCACCAATGCCACTATTTGCGTTTTAAATTAAAATATTAAGGTGTCATCAAATATCAATGTTGACAATTACATATTGTGTTGAAACTAATGTAGAGAAATCTTAAAGTAGTAGTTCGCCCAAAAATGAAGATTTTGGTATTGTTTAATCACCTTTAAGTTATTCCAATTCTTTAATGAATAAATGTTTCTTCTATTGTGCAAGATATTTGGAAGAATGCTTATAACCAACAGTTAATGGATTCCATGGACTAACATTGGAAAAATGGTTTTATTCTGTGAATTTAGGACATAAAAAATTTTCCGGAGCACTTTTGACTTTCATGGTCATTTATCCCACTCACAGACCAAGATTAGCCAAGAACTGTTTGGTAACAAGCATTCATTCAAAAAATTATGTTCAACCAAATAATGAAATGTATACAGGTTTAGAACATCTAGAGAGTAAAGAAACTTTAACTCACAAATATTAAATTCAATGTTGTTATTGCACCCTCAGCCATCTACCTCTTGCTCATTTGATGGGAGTTTAAAATCAGAAAGCGACTCTGAACCAAGATGGCCGGAGATTCCTCCTTTGCTTAACCAAAATGAGGACCGCAGAAGAAACAAATACCTGAGGAAGGACTACCTGAAGGTAACCATCCTACAGAATAAGAAAGGCTTTCACACATCCACACATTTTGTGTATCACATATGCTCAACTCTTTCCCAAAACATAGACACATGAACACAAATATTTTTACAGATGGTTTACAAAGATTTTTGCAACAGATGAGATGACTCACATTCCACACAAAATCTTCATTCAGCATATTTAAACTTTTTAATTTTGGACATAATTTTTGGGGGGAAGTTGTCCACTGAATAAACTGATTTCTTTCAGTCAAGATCAGATTACAAATATTTTTCTTAATCAGAATGTGGAAGATTTTTGATGCATTGGACAACATACATTACGTCACTTCCATGTGATATGCTTACTGTATATCATCCCAATATTGGTTGAAATCACACACACAATTGCCACATTTTTGGCAAAATGAGAATCAGCAAAATACCCTGACTTCTCAGATAACATGTATTGTGTGATTTTAAGTGAATAAAACAACAAATATTTACTAAGATAACATCTGATTGACTAATCTGTGAATCAATGCTTTGCTGTTTGGCAGAGGGAAGGTAAATATTTTTAATCAGATTGTGGTAAGAAGAATATATGTTTCATGGTCTGAATAACATGTATGCCACACACAATATGTGCCCATAAAGTTTTTACTTGAATTGATTTTATAGGATTCATTCAATATAAAGATACCTAGCTCACTATGTTTGAAATAGATACCTTAAGTCTTGAGTATTGAATATAATTTGTTAAAAGAAGGTTTTCTATTTCAACCCTCCGGTGCTCCCTATTTAGGAGTCTTTTTATTTTGACTTTTTAAGGAATTAAATGGTTGTATGGTATTTGTATGCCCCAATTTTCTTAGTCATGTAATGTTTTATTCTTTTTTAATTTGTGTTGTACTTCCTTTTAAAGTAGAAAGAATACTTTTAAAATCCACTTTGTAATTTTTTACATTTATAATTTAGAAATGTTATGATTTTTATTTGAATTGTCAGGGCAATTCCAGCATTATAGAATTTTCATTTTGATTTCTGGATATGACATGAAAACTAAGAATGAACGATTTTGAAATATAATTTAATTGCACTTTTTCTAACCAATATTGCAATCGCGAATAATATGCAATTAATTATTTAAATCTCTTTATGTTCTGTATTATTTAATTAAACATTAACTGTAGGCCAGGCCTATATTATATGAAGAAAAAATGAATGGTGTATGAACTGATTGATCTATTCCTTAAGAACTGCCCCAATCACATTTGTATATTAAATAATTTATTAAATTTCTAGCCTTAAAAAAAGACATAAAACACTCACAAATAAGAATGGTGTAACATGTCAGTCATCACACAAACTGAATCGCAAATTACATAAAACCTGTGCTTTACCACACTCAATATATTTGCATTCATTATTGTGTAAGGGTTGCATGAGGTGCTGCTTCCCTTTAGGATGTATTAATGTTATCGAACATAATAACTTACACTACACAGCATCATACAGGCTGTTCTCCATTAAAACTAAAGTGTCCACAGTGACATGTTATGTCGGCCATTGTACATGGCCAGTGTCCATGTACAAACACATTACGTAAATTCATATGCGTGGGAAGCACGCTAACATAGAAACAATTGCAGTCATGACCAAAATACAGTGCAACACATTCCACAACCAGGGCTCAAATCCATATCCTCAAATAGAGCGCAGTCACAAATGCTTTTCACCCAATCTTCCATCAATTCTAAAAAAATAAAATAATTAATGTATTAAAAGAAGCAGCAGGGATTACATTTATGTTGCCTCCATCAGTGTTTTAAACATTAAAATGAATGGACTTGCATTTCATCAACGACCCATGATTTAGGTAAAAACTGACCTGACAGGGAAATATAAACACATTTTGTTTTTAAACATGTAAAACTTGTCTGAATGGTGTCCTTTATATGCTTTACCAATACATATTTTCAACATAAGTCTCCAAATTTGACCACTAAGTACACATTTCCAGGACTCTCTCCAACCCCTGACAGAATGATGGCAACTTCAACAAGTTTAAAGGTATAAGCAATTGAAAGTGTCAAGTTCTAAACTATGTTATTTTATTGTCCCACTTTAGTAATGCTAATATATATATATTTATCCCAAGCGACTTACATGTATTGTGCATGGGCCAATTACCACTGAAGAGCAAACAGGGGTAAGGTGTCTCGTTCAATTGCATTTCAATCATTGTCTGCTGGCACTGGGATATATATTATATAATTATAATAGATATAATTATATGTTGAATTTTATAGTTGTCTCTCACAGTGTCCTACAACAACTTTTTGTAAGTAACGCAATAGTAACTTGTCCCAGTTAATAGTGACAAAAAAATCAATGAGGTATGAATTCAAAATTTAAGTGGAAAAACAGTACAGGCTGATCCAACTTTGATGTAATGTTCTTAAAACAAGTCAAAAATAAGGCTCTGTAGTGTGTTTGTGTGACCTCTATGTGCGTCTAATGGCAGTCAGGCTACCTCTTGTGAGCTCATTGATGGTTGTGCGGCCCTCCAAAGAAATGCCACTCCACACCATTACTGACCCACTGCCAAACCGGTCATGCTGGAGGATATGGCAGGCATCAGAACAATTCTCTATGGCATCTCCAGACTCTGTCACGTCTGTCACTCAGTGTCTGTCTGTCTGTGCTCCGTGTGAGCCTCCTTTCATCTGTGATGCGCACAGGGCGCCAATGGCCAATTTGCCATTCTTGGTATCCTCTGGCAAGTGCCAAACGTCATGCACGTTTATGGGCTGTAAGCACAACCCCCACTTGGCCCTCATACCATCCTCATGGAAACTGTTTCTGACCATTTGAGTGGACACATGCATATTTGTGGCCTGCTTGAGGTCATTTTACAGGGCTCTGGCAGTGCTCCTCCTGTTCCTCCAAGCACAAAGGCAAAAGTAGCAGTGCTGCTGCTGGGTTGTTCCCCTTCTACAGCCTCCTCCAAAACTCCTGATGTACTAACCTGCTCCTGGTAACGCCTTCATACTCTGGACACCACGCTGAGAGACACAGCAAACATTCTGCCCAAAACTCACACTGCCTAAACCATTTGTAGGGCTTGTAGACTCAGTCTTATGCTACCACTGGAGTGCATACATCACCACCATTCAACTGTCCAAAACGTCAGCCAGATAGCATAGGACCTGAGGAGTGGTCTGTGGGTATCATTTGCAGAAACCCGCCTTTATCAGGGATGTCTTGATAATTGCCAATAATTTCCACCTGTTGTATATTTCATTTGCACAACAGCATGTGAAAATTATTGTCAATCAGTACAGCTTCCAAAATGAGCAGTTTGATTTCACAGAAATGTCATTGACTTACATTGATTTTTTATTTTTTAGCAGTGAAAAAGTGCTATGAAACTCAAAGAGATATCTCACATAAGTATCAGAACTACCAAATGTCGACATGTGCTAGATATATTTAAAAAAATGTGTTACTTTGTTTTGGTCAAAGAAACCAAAGACTATGTGAGGGTTCAAGTTCAAATCTTTTCTTCTAAAACCTCAGGGATACTCTCATGTGAACCAACAAATCTAGATTTAAAACGGTTGACGTTCTTCCTTTTTATATTTACGTTTTGCATGGAGCACAAAACTGTATGTCTGTGCCATAAATCAGATGAATCTTTGGGGGAGTTTCCCTTGACTGGAACAAAACATCCTTTTACCGATGTGCATCGTGTTCTCTTCTACAAAATTCTATGAAACTCTATGAAAAAATCATGTTCAAATTCATTTAAGCAAACTTCATTTACCGATAGTTTTGTGACTGTAGAGTGAATTCCCTTTTCATTTCTTGTGCATTTCTATACTATCTCTCATCTCAGGGAGTTTTTCTGACCACTGCAGACACTAATGATTTTTATCGTTTCTGTTTTGTCTATGTGATATCATAGCATTACGTAATTCAGGTTTTTAAGGAAATGTTATTTGATTTCTCTATATAGTGCACTTGCAGCCACAAACACTATACCATCATGTCCCTATGTGACCTTGTCCATGAAATTAATACTTCATTTGAATACTGTAGCTATGAGATTAGGAGCGCTTAAATGTTATGGACTAAAAAACTGCTACGTAAGAAACAAACAAAACATTTAAACCTGAAAATACATTGAAAAATTTATAAATATGTTTTTTTAAATAAATAACTAAGTTTTCTGTTTTGTACATAAACTCTTCATATAGTGATATCAGTGATAAGATTATTGTATATATGTACTTTATTTTTATCAGCTTACTCTATCAGCGGTCTGTTCCACTTCAATCTTGTGCGATTCTGAAAGTCACAAAGGGTCATTGTCCATGGAAAAATAAGCATTAAGTAAGAGCCTCAGATAGGAAGTACATGTCATTACTGTTTTGTCGTATCGATCTATATTTTGTGATCTAAATAAGTTATCTAAATGAGGCTGTTGGCTACAGAACTGGATGTATTATTGACACTTATCTCTCTTACATGTCAAAAGATCAAGGGACATCTTTGATTCCTCATGTCATCCCCCCCTTCAATCATTCACTGGCTGTAAAAGCACAATTAGTTTAGTTCTAATAGCATTGTCTCTCCAACTCACTGAAGAAGGAAATACTTCTAACCATAACCCCCATATATCTCTTTGGACGGTTCGTCATGCAAGGACAGATTTCACCCAAAACTAAGAAAAGGCGATTCTAGTTTTGTGGTAACGAAAATTTTTCAGAGAATGTTTTTATTACAAGTATATTTATTTGTATTTATTCTGATTTATATATTTATTTTAGTGGTGGGCCATTATCGGTGTTAACGTGCTGCGTTAACGTGAGACTTTTATCGGGCAATAAAAAAAAATATCGCCGTTAATCTATTCTGAAAGTTGGGTTGATTAGATTAGATTAGATTAGATTCAACTGTATTGTCACTCCACATGTAAGATACAAGACCACGAAACGCAGTTAGCATCTAACCATAAGTGCAATAAGCAGTAAGTACAGAATATATATGTAATATGTACAATAATTACACAGAATGAATAGTATAGATAAGTATTATGGACAGATTTACAGGTTAAATATACAAGCAGATATACAGGCAGGTGTGCTATGAACATCCTATACATTATGTTAAGTGTATGTACACTATAGACAGAACTATGAACATAATTAACAGTATTGCAGTGGATGGTAAAGTGGATTTGGAATATTACAGTGTGCAAATGGATTGTCCAGTGGTACCGAGTGAACAGTGCATGTAACAACCGGTTATTGTTATGAACATTTAAAATATATAAGTAATAAGCAGGTGTAGTATTGAAGAGGGGGGAGGAGTATGTCTGTGTGTGGGGGGAATTGAGGGGTGTCAGAGGGAAGAGTTCAGTAAGGAGACAGCTTTAGGGAAAAAACTGTCCCTAATCTTGTCGTCCTTGTCCGGAGGCTCCTGAAGCGCCTCCCGGAGGGCAGGAGGGTGAACTGGCTTTGGTCAGGGTGAGACGAGTCCTTGAGGATGCTGCGAGCTCCACGAAGACAGCGTTTCCCCTGGATGTCCGCAATAGCAGGAAGTGTTGTTCCTGTGATGTTTTGGGCAGTTTTCACCAGCCTCTGCAGCGCTTTGCGGTCAGCCACTGAGCAGTTCCCATACCAGGCTGTGATACAGCTGGTCAGGATGCTTTCGATCGCACACCTGTAAAGTTCACCAGGATGGCTGAGGACAGCTGGTTTTTCTTCAGTGTCCTGAGGAAGAAGAGGCGCTGGTGAGCCTTCTTGACCAGGCTGTAGGAGTTAGAGTTGTAAAAGTTCACCAGGATGGCTGAGGACAGCTGGTTCTTCTTCAGTGTCCTGAGGAAGAAGAGACGCTGGTGAACCTTCTTGAACAGGCTGGAGGTGTTAGAGTTCCAGGACAGGTTCTCAGAGATGGTGGTTCCCAGGAACTTAAAGCTGGAGACACGCTTAACAACCATCCCGTTTATGTGGATTGGGTCGTGCGTGCGTCCCTTCTGCTTCCTGAAGTCTACAATGAGCTTATTTAAAGTCAACTTTAAATAACATTGGGCTATGTTTCTGTTGAATTTTTGCAGTATAATGAACTTCTTATACACATTTCGGGTTTGTGTGTAGTGCAGGTGTGTTCTTTCTCTTATTGTGATTCAGATCTGTAGATTTATATCAAATATTTGCAAAATGCTCCAGGCGTGTGTTCACAGTGTGTGTGTGTGTGTGTGTGTGTACAGTGGGATGGTTAAAAATTCCAGAGCACAAATTCCAAGTATGGAACACCATACTTGGCCACATGTCACGTCACTTCACTACAGTGTGTCCCTTGACCTTCACTTTCTACTTTAAAATGAAGTTACTTCAGACAGTTTTCGCAAACACTGTTCTTTACTGTGTTTCATGTTCTGTAATTTAATGTTTCTAACATGAGAAGTGTGTTGGATATGCAGAGAACTCATAACAATTTGGTCATGTTGTTTAATTTTGATATCTGTAGGCCATCTTGATGTGATGACCAAAATTGTATGATCTACAATTGCAAACTTGTGGCCACGTCTAGCAGATTGTGCTATGTCCGTAGGTGCTAATATGTTTTTGTAAACATGCTGAGATCTGATCATGTATCATTCTGTGTTTCAGTATAAGTGCCAAAGTGCTCGTCGAAACTCCAGTGGAAATGAACATGATTGTGAGGTGAGACTGTTTGCGTGCATGTGTCTTTGGATCATTTTACATACAGGTGTATTACTACTCTCCCAGCACACATAAAAGAAATACACGTTTGTGCATGAAATTCAGTGATTATTTAATCGCAGTAACATTAAAACATTTAAAACCTCTGATGTAGTATCAAGGGAAATTTAAGAAGCATTTTTGTATGGCTGAATAAACCCATAACATATGGGTTTTTTATTACAGGAGGGAATGCTTTCTAATGATTTCACCACAACACTGACTGTCTTTGGCCTAAAACCTAGAACAGGTAGGTCCTACCTCCAATCTGTTTTATCTTCATCACAGGTTTGTTTCTTCATCACTCAACCTTCTCGTTCATTTGCTAATCTGATTTTTTCATAACTGTAACGGATGCAATAGTTCAATAAAATAATCCTCCATATTTATAGCCACAGAAAAAGTTGGAGATCATTTCATAGACCATTTTCAGTTATCTGGATTCACTGTTTATAGGAGTTTGTTAATGTACTATTAATACATTTGTTTTTTTATTTAAACTACTCCCAAATATTACTCCCAAATTTTTTTCAATGCATTTTTTTTGCGAAAAAAGCCTTTTGAACAATACAATAATAGTTGTTTTTAGCAAAAGTTTAATAATAAATTTATACGTGATATACTTGATTTTTATTACATGTTTAATTTGTCTTGTCATTGTGTCTGCTGTTGGATAAGTTTATAAAACTCCTGATGTTTGATATTGGGCAACAGAGGCTGTTCTGGAATGGATATAATACTGCATACTAATAATACCAATCTAGAACTAATTCTATTCATCTAGAATTGCTCATTAAATGAATATTGAAAAAGATCTTTTCATTATAGTAGTGACTTTATATTTATGGTCGGGCATGTTGGTGTATTCAGCTATTGTGACAAAATCATTTGATATCTCACACGTTCAAGCATTGTGTTTCAAATCAGCCCACAGGAAGCTCTGAGAAACAATACCATCAGGTTGTTACATTTTGTTTTAAGCCAACATCCAAATTCAAATAATTTATTATAAAAACATAATGAATGATAGTACCATTCCTTCACTGGAAATTAAAAGGTAAAATGGGGAATTCTGTGGAAAACCATTAAACCATTATATCAAGATAACGGGACAATACAAAATGCTATTGTTTCTATTTCTTTCATGTCATGGCAGTTCATTGGAAAGCATGCGATACGCTTCGGTTTCCTGTCTTGCAGCAATACAATGAAATCGCAGAGTTTCAGAACAGCTTGCCTGATAGGTTATCAGCCCCTCCAGAGCTTCCCTTTCTAGAATTGTTCCAGGTTTTTTCTTCAGATATTTCGCTTCTGGGGCTTTCACCTCCCTCTTGAGCCTTAAGAGCTCATGTTTAATCTTTGGATTGATGCACTTGGTGTTTTATTTTTTATTTATGTAAATATTTGTACAATATTAAGAATATTAAACTATTGCACATTTAAGGTTTATACAGTATTTTGAGTTAAAGTTTGATAAAAAATAAGGACAGAATCAATCTACAAATAGGCATCTGCTACAGTAGGTTGAATGCAGGTCATTTGGAATTCTTATTGAATGTCTCAATGCAAAAATATGATCCAAATATATAGGTTAACTTTGACAAAAAATTCTTCAGCTCACAATGCCTATATTTTAAATAAATCAGTTCCGTTTCATAAGTGATCATGCCTGTGAAAAGCAGGCTTAAGTAGGAAAAACAAATTCAAAGATGATGAGTATCCATGTTGGATTTCCACCATTTATTCCACCAGCTATAATTTTATTTCGTTGATCTGGTCTTACTTATTAAATATTAAATATGAATGTTCTTTACACAAAGAATGTTCTTTACAGTAAATAAACAGTAAATCACAAAAAAGCTGGATTTTCGCAGACAGGGTCACATATATATTCTGTAAACCTCTGCAGCATGAGAACGCTTACTCTTGCTCACTCAAAATAAAAGAATCTTCGTTTACTCACCCTCATGTTCCTACAAAAAGTGTGACTTTCTTCTATGAAGAACTAAAGTTGACCCACATATTTCATGGTGACATACATCTTTAACTGAATGATGAGTGATCCTGCATCAAAAAATCTGCATGAGATGAAGGTTTGGTGCAATATAAGGGTGGGTAATGCTGACAGAATAGATTTTTTGGTGAACTGCCCAGATTCACAAAATGAAGTACAAAACAAGCACAAACAAAGTTTTACGAAAAACAGACTTTCATGAGAACTTTCAGAATTTCATGAAAAAGCTTATTATATTGGTCGTTATTTTAAAATATAAACACTATGTAAAGTCATTTTATTGACATGTAAAAGGGATTCTGTGATGAATTGCTTATACTCTCTGTTGGTTGTTAAAAGTGCCCCAGAATTGTAATCGTCCTGCATTCTTCAAATTGCCTCACTTTTCTTATGCAAACTTTCTATGGTAGTCAATGGGGTTCAAGAACTTTTGGTTGGAAGCATTCTTCCAAATATCTTTCTCTGTGATCATCAGAACACATAATTTTATACAGATTTAAGCAACTCAAAGATTTTCTTGGGGGGACAACCATTACTTTGATTTTCTATAACTATGTTTGCACTTTGAATTTTGGCTGCTGTACACCAACACTATTCTTTTACTGAAATTACACTGTACATTCCTCTTAGCCTTCACGCGTGGAAATAAACAAGACTTCAGCTCGACAGACCCAAGCTTCACTATGAGGAGAAAGATGGAGCACATTAGAGAAGAGATGGAGCAGATCCGACTCCTGCGGCAGGTCGGCATTCAGCAATAATTCCTAAAGGCTGTATTACAAAATTTAAAGCCTGAATACTGATTTAACTTAACTCGATCAAACTTGTCCCATATTTTCTTTATAACACACTATAAGTAGGCAGATGGTTAACATTCTGTTAGCATTCTTGTGCACATTGTAAAAGCATTGTGTGTTAGATGTCGAATGTTTCGAATTGTCCCTGGGAACTCATGCGGACACGTTTGTTTTGTTGTTAAATCAATGACATCAGAAAAGTCTGTTTTATATCCAACAGTATTTGATATTCTTCCAGTGTCATGGCATGAAGATCTCTTATTTACAATAACAGAATCGTAAACCAAACCAGTGGCTTATAGCCAAAAGATAAATAATATGTAAACCATCAGTACATTTAAGCAGCTCAATAAATGTTTTGGGAACTGGACATTACCTGAGTTAATTAATATATAAAGCTAGTTGCTGTTGTGTTGAGTAGTTTTAAGGCTCCATAAGCTGTGTCTATACGTGTCTCATTCTTAGCCTGTACTGTCCCTGGTTCTGAATGAAAGGGAAGAGTGGTCTTACCACAACATTTCCCAAAATAATACTTTTCATGATGACTTCCAGATGTTTTTTGATATGTTTTGATGAAATGATTTCTTCTTTTAAATTAAACAAAGTGGTTATGTCTTTCCACAGAACCTTGAGTCCAGGTTAAAGGTCTTGTTACCAGATGATGTGGGTGCTGCTTTGATGGATGGTGTTGTTTTATGCCATCTGGCCAATCACATTCGTCCTCGTTCTGTTGCCAGCATTCATGTGCCCTCCCCTGCAGTGGTGAGTTTTATTAAACTCATTGACTTGACAGTCTGTTAATTTTTATGTATTTCATTGGAACTTGTTTATGAGCCAGAAACTCAACTTCCTTTGAATCTAAATCCAAAAATTTTGTAAAACATGAATTGTTTTGATATTTCTTGCCAGATTTGGCACACTCATACACAACACTCTTACTCTCTTCTTTCTCTCTCACGCCCACATCTGTCTATTCTGTTTCATGAGATGACTATTTTAAGCTTTTAAACCAAAAACTCCACTATGAACGCTTTAAACACTTTGTATTAATCAATCCTAAATACAGTTTTAGTGTGGTTTATGTGGGGTTTTTAGTATCAAATCATGTGCAAATATATTATTTTAAATGACACATAGATTGAGGCTAAAATAAACGCTGCACCGAAATATTTGTTTCAATTGATTAAATTATCAACCATGTGGTCTTTATAAGACTGTAATAACTTACAGTGAGAACAGTGATCAATTCAGTATAACCGAGGTGACAGTTTTGACATGCAAGTCAACATGTAATCAAGTCACTTTTAACAAAAAAATTTATAATTGTTAGGACCTCAGGCAAATAATAATTCCAAAATAAACACAGTTATAAGTTATTTTAATCCTTTGTAGACAAAGTAAAGTGTCTTAACTATTACAGTGAAACCCACCTGTGTTTGTGTATTATTCCACAGCCAAAGCTGAGTATGGCCAAGTGTCGGCGGAATGTGGAGAATTTCTTGGATGCGTGCAAAAGGCTCGGAGTACCACAGGTGTGCCCAAACATTCCTTCCTTATTTTCAGTATTTTCAAACTTGTTCATGTGGGTTGTCAATCTGTTTGTTTATGCTTGGCTTTGTTTTGCGCAGGACAAATTGTGTTTGCCCCATCACATCTTGGAAGAGCGGGGTCTGGTCAAAGTTGGCGTTACTGTACAGGCACTGCTGGATCTTCCATCATCAAAACCCAACCAACTATCTACCATGTAGCATTATTGTACAGTGGGACAATTTCAAGCATCCCTTTACCCTGCCTTACCACCTCATCCTCCCTGTACCCCAGATAACCTCTAAATGCTGATCTGTGACCCTTTATAGGGTGGTCATGACCCTTCACCCTAACTCAGCTGTGGTGAACAGGTCAGCTTCCCCCTACCTCTTATAACCCCCTATGGAGGAGTCTAGACATTTTCAAGCCAATTTAAATATCACGCCATGTGGGGGATAATTGTAAGTTTCACACATTCCTCTGAAGAGGATACAGACAGACCAAAAAGAAACAAACCCCTACAGACCTCATTCGGGACATCTAATGTCTGGATGCAAGATTCTGTCTGTGGCTGACTGTGTAGCCTCTTGAAATCTCTTTTGTACCGTATCTCAATTACATTCTTTTTTCTCTTGAACCGGTGAGCCCAAAGGGCGAGGACAGGAGAAAAACAGCTTTCTGGCTGATTTGGGATTATAGGAAGGGTGTTGCCTTAAGTCGCCCGACCAAATCTGCAGCATGAAGTCACAAATAGCTGTAAATCAACTCATCTTATGCCATGTCACATTTCATCATCTTGTCATACGGAGAGTGTAAGTAAGACTTAGACAGGTAGTTATGTGCATGTAATTGTATGCAGACACAAATGACATCCATTCAGAAACACTCTGCTGTGGCTGTTTTTTGGGAAGGTGAGTTATAATTGTGGCATAAGGCACATAAAGTTCATTACTGTCTGCATGTCTGAGCAGATGTGCTGGAACTACGTTAAATCACAAGCCTATACAAGACAAAGACTCTTCTGTGTGTGGTTTCACATACGTGACTGTGTTTTCTTTTCATTACTGATTTCACTTTAATTTTAGTGTGGGAGTTTTTAATATTTCCAGTCTCATTAGAATCCAGTGCTTGCCTAAGCACGTTTAAGAAAGCTGTTGAAGGCACAAAATCAAGGGTCAGTTTGTTGCACACTGTGAAAGATCACATACAAGGTCAAAATCAATTTATTTTAATTTATTTTTTGTACAAAGCGTTTGAATTAGTTTCATCCAGAAAATGTATGTATTTATTTGCATTTAATTTATGTTTTTTATTTTTTATTTATGAGTTAGAATCCTTTCTATGATCCTCAGATGTTTTCTATATTGTACTCAGTGATTATAGTATTCACGAATGAAACTGATGAAACCATTATATAAGGTTGTAGCTCTGGAGATTTTTAGCATTCCTCTACTTAGGTAATACATAACCTACACACAGTCCTACTTTTCTGATTGTCTTTCCCAGAGCCATACTTACACTGTAATTAACTGAAATCACATTTTTGACATACGCTCCTTTATGTTGGTTTACATTAGGTGTGTCAACATTATCATTATCATAACAAAAGAAATACTGTACTTTAAGGTAAAAAATTATTGGTGTGCAAATGATGACAAAGTTTCAATACTTTTAGAGTGAACTGCTTTGTTAAGCCCTGAGCAATGTTGACCCCAGAATTTTGCATTATTTATTATGTGCATAAGGATTTAGTGCAAGAACATGCCTCTTGTTCTCTAAAATTAAGTTGAAAAGGCACTATATGTACTGATTGTGCTACAAGAATTTATAGTAATAGGCCTTTCTTTTTACTATAACTTGACTCCTTATCATTTAAGTTTAAGATTTAAAAAACGTATTACAAGGTATTGTGTGTCCCAGGCTTTTTACAGTAATGTTTGTAAAATATGGTACTAAATTCGAATTAAATATGGGTGTAATTAACATCGGGTTACATGAAAAAGATTGATAACCTGTAATGTCACATAACAAATCGTTACTTGACTAACTTCTGCAGTTTAGTTTTGCAAAAGCTAAGTTCATGATAATCTGTTGGAAGAACTTTGGTCCTTTGAAAGAGATTGGCTTTCAGGTTTGCAGGAGTGTTGTGATGCAATACAGTTCCGTTAGTTATAGCTGCTCTGGAAAGGCTCTTGGAAACATCCAAATTGACAATTGCTTGAGTGAAATAACAATTATGAAGCTAAAAAAAGTATTTTTACTGCTCGAACAAATGTTTTTTTATGCTGTTTGGATAATAATCAGAACACTTAAATGTACTTGTTGGTGCTTGTGCGCAGACTAATAAATACATCTTCACGGATGTATGCGACCTAGAAAGGCATCTTTCTTTGGAAATGTTTTTAGAAGAATCTAGATTTGTAATGATTAATAGCCAATCATACTTCACAAGGCAGAGACGATCTTGATGTGATGACAACAATTTCTCAGGGTCTTTTCTCCAAACTCCTTCATTTCATAACAAACGAAAACACAACTAATAGTTAGTCCCACTCACTCTTACATGACAGACATGTTTATAATGCAAAGTACAGTAATACATCAGCTTAAAGTGATTTATTGTTACTTCTGCCTTAATACCACTTTTCTGAATAGCCAGACATTTCTATGTATGCTGTAAACTGCCATTATTGAACAGCATCACTCATCAGACTCTCAATGGAATGACTCATGAGCTCACTGTACAAACAATTCATAACACTCATACTAACATACTAAAAATGTTTATACTGCATCCCATGTCCTACTTTTTTGTACTTACATATAGGGCATTAAACAGTATGCAATACTTATTCCGTGATTTGCATTAGATGCATCATATCAGCATCACATGGAGTAAAAATAAACCGTTAACCCAGAAATGATTAGTCAGAAATTTAATGATGAGTATTTTATTTAATCTCTCCCTATTAAATCGCATTCTGGAAAACTCTGGAATATCACGCTCATCTGCTTTGTCTCACATTCATGTGTCGAGAAAATATTCAGTGTGTAAAAAGTGAAGTGACGATTCATATTTGATAAACAGACAGGAGACCCCTTCAAGGCAGTGTGTGCATATACCTGTACATGATTTTTATGGATTGCATGTGTGGACCACCATCTTTCTTGTACTGTACATAATATCTGTATAAATGCATTCGGATATTTCTTAAAAAGAAATGTAACATTTCAAAGCTCAAAATACTGGAATAAAATTTTATTACAGTGCTTAAAAAGTTTGTGTTTGATTTTTTTGGGCCAGAGTTTATTTGACAGTGGTCAGCTTTGAAAAATAACAGAGCCTGAACTGTAGTGTTCCAAAACATAGCTTGCCAATACAAAATGTTGATGTAAACAGTATAAATAGCCACTTTATCCCTGAACAGATGTAAAATAATAAAATAATGCAACATTTAATTCATAAAATTGTAGTTATGAAAAGTACATGATTTGTCTGTTCCATAATAACCTGTCCGCTACATGATTAATATCTATTCAAGTTCCTGAATTCCAAGAAAAGCCTTTTCCAAAGAAAAAGGGATGGATTCCATCTGTGTGGACATTTGGTGAGGAAGGAAGTGTCAGGAGTTAGCAGACCATTAACTTGTGCATCCTTTGCTGTTTTGGAATACCGCTTGCAAAACTACAAATTTTCAAATTCACTTTTTTCAGGAAATGGAATGAACACCTCTAGTCAAAACAATTAATCTTAAATAAATGTTCATATTAAGTATAAATGCATAATTTTAGTTTTGGGAACATTGTTGCTGTGTGGTATGCCTGTGTATTTTAGGTCAAGTCAATGAAAGCCATGCATGGGCATGCAGAAGGGATGACCTGTGGCATAGCTGTATAGGTCCAGATTAATTGCTTTCACATCAAATAGTCTATAGAACTAAAAAATAATTCTGATGTATACAAGTATATTTATTTTTCTGTACTGACAAGCACTTTTTAAGTAGTTATATGTTTGCAAAAACTGTATGGACAGAAATAAGGATGACTAATAATGATTTGTGTCAACAAAAAAAAATGCAGATCTGACAATTTACTGATGTGTGAATAGTGTATAGTTTAAAGTTTGTGTAGCATTCAAAGCAATTCATGTAACAAACACAAAGGTCTTAAACCTTTAATGATGTCTTGGCAGATCATTAAGTCTAGCACATACTTTTGTTGCTATATAAAATGTTGTGAAACCATCGGCATGAGATCAAGGTCACAAAAGTAACGTGTTCGTGTACAAAAAGTATCTTGTTTGCCTAGAGAGCTGACATCCAATGCCAAGTATTAACAAACATTCCGAAGACTTGTAAAATGGTTTGACTTTAGAAAGCGGTCTTGCGTATCTGCTCAGTAGAAAAATTATGCAATGCCAGGAGGCCTGCGCTCTTGTATTCCAGCTGTTTTGTCTTTAAATCTGCATTGCACCTAAAAGGGCTTAACTGATGAAGTCAACACCTAACCGAGCAGTGCTGGTTCAAAGAGCCACCTCACTTAAAAGCAGAAATGATGTTTGATATAACTGACAGCACAGCATATAACAGCTACAGAATATAGTTAACGTGCATTGAAACTACCTGAATAGCCCACTGTATAATAACAGCTGCATATGTGCGCATGCACACACACATAGAGAATGAATCACACACTAGAGGGTGTCACTTTCCAACCCATATACAAATACAAAGAACTGTGAGCATTCATTCAGATCATCATAAAGCAACCGAATGAGTGTATACCATCTAACAACAACTGTGAGTACTTGTTCTCTGTTCTTCAGTGACTGAGCTGTTTTATTTACATTTACAGTATATCTTTTACCTATAGGTTATATTTGATTTCAACATTCAATGAATAATTTATCAAACTACTTTAAATATATGTTGAAATAGAAGTATTGTATTTAAAAGTGTATACTGAGAGTGGGATTGAGACCATTTAGGATTGTAAAGTGTTTTAATGACAAAGTATTTCATATTTTTATAACAATTTAGGTAAAGATTAAATATTACCTTATGTTCATTTCTTTAGAAGTACCTTTTTCTCCTTTAGGCAAGTGTCAGAACTTGTATTTTTTGTCAACTTTTATGTAAAACAATATATTTTTATTATGTTTAGGATTTTTATTTGTTTTTTTATTACAGAAGACAAACACTTAGTAGAATCTAAAAAATGTTGACAATTTAAGAACATTAGAATCAGGATTGTTGTTAACAAGTACATATAAGTTAACAGCCTAGAATAATACACAATATGTTTTGTGATAGTTTCTTGGTCTGAGCTGTAGAATGATCAAATATTCCGAAGAATCCTCTACAATCTTTCTTCTAGGATATTTTGCTTATTTCAACTTTTTTTCCGTCTGTATCTGTATGATGTTTATATGTTCTTTTTCCATCATCGAGACTTTTTACTAATGAAGAAACTCCTGCTCAAAAATTGGAACAGATACAATCCTATTCTGATGCTTAAAGATGCAAACAAAGATTGTGAAGGATCCAGGGTTTTTTTAATGGTTCAGGATAAACAAGGATGTTTAACATCAAACATTAAACAGATTCTGCAGGACAAATGTGAACTTCCGACCACCGTTCTGTGTTCCATTAAATGAATACATTAAGAAATGCATAACATGTTATAATATATGGGCATATCATTTAAGCATGCATGACCACATATGCTTAGAAAGAAACAAACGTGCGTTGCTATACAACATCTGTTTTGTAGCTGCGGTGCCAAGAAATTGACACCATACTGAACAAGTTTGATGGGTAATTGAACACATTCATTTTTGAACAAAGGACTTTTCTGTGCCCATGGATTAGCATCCACTTGTGACAGATTCCATTTGAAAGTAATAGAAAGAGATAAAAAAAACTGAATAAACGTTGTGTGACTGGAATAAACTTAATGTTATCCTCTTTACTTTCTAGACACAGATGACACTACCAAGGAAAATTCTGCTGGGGAATAAAGGATTTGCATGGCTCTCTACTGTCACAATTCTTTTTCTGACTCAGAAGCCTGTGTCAACATCAGCTGTTATGGCCTGTGGGGTGTCTGGTAAGTGTCCTGACGGATTCCAAAGAAATCTTTCAAGCGAAAGCTCACCTATAAAAGAAACTTGTGTCAACATTTATTCAACCCATTGTCATCGGAATCCTGTATGGCTCTTAATTGTCATTTTTCACATTTGCAACGTCAACTTCTTTTTATGTATTTTCCTCAGTTGCTTCACTTCATGACGACATAAATGGGTTGTACCGTGTAATTTTCGTTATTTGGACTGAGTTCCCTGCATTTCACAATAGCTCATTCTCTGCCAACATTTTGACTGAAGTTCAATCAAAAAAATTGAAAACTTCCCTTTGCTTGTAATTTATGCATCAACGCTTTTCAATCAGAACATAATTTTTTTCTCTTAGGATCAATCCTATCAAATTTTTTTTTCTTTTAAAGTCTTTGTTGTGACATGGATGTTTTTAAATGTTAACAAATTCTACACTGACAAAGCAATGTTGACAATGATTTATAGTTTACAGCACTGTTCAATGATTTGTATTGATTAAAATACAGATGTCATAATAAAAAAATGTCAACCATCTGTCAATGACAATCATCATGACAATCTCATTCTCTATCACATTTGTGAAATAGAATACTTACTGTAATACTCTTCCATGTTCTTTTCCCATAGTGGATCCACCTGCCAGAATTGAGATAACAGACCCTGGAAACCTGGGTTTCCTTACAATCCACTGGACTCAACCAGCCAGCCTTCAAAACCTCACTGACTGCCAAATCCGATACCAACTCAAATACTACGACACCTATGAGGAGCGCTGGAGAGTAAGAATTTTATTAAATCTCATCATCATCTTTTCATCCTTTCTTCTTCATTAAGAACACCACTTTGCTTAATCAAGCATTACTATCTGAGATTCGTCAAGAAAATTTTCCTTGGAATGCAATAACAGCAAGCAGATTTAGTAAAGACATTTGGTTCCATCATAAATAAAGATTTAAATAAGGCAAAAATCCAACAGAGGACATCATGTTCCATGGAACCTTTTAAAGATCCTTTAAACACAACTAAATCACATCCAAACACAGTCTGTCTTTCATCTAGGATCTTGCTTAAAATCTCTTGCATGCATGCAAAACATTTAAGAAGTATATGTTCAGCCTTTTGAAGGAATTCTCAGAAGTACATCTTTTTTGCCATGACTCACAATTTTCTCTCCTTTATGTTATCCAGATTGTCCGAACGCAGAAACTGAGTTATTTTGCCCAGTTTGACCTTGAGAAAGCCATCAAGATAAGAATTGTTACGATGTTGATGTGCACTTGCACCAATGGGTCAGAGATCCAAGGAGAGGAGGCTGAGAAAGAGTACACACCTGAGCTGACAGGTATTCATTAAATCGATGATCACCAAAGTCACCCAAACTGCAGCTACAAGTTGTAATGTTTTAATTAAAGTCATAAAAAAAAAAAAAATACTGGATTCTAACAAAAAAAGCTTTTCTCTAGTAAACGATGGGCTGGGTTGTTATTGTCTGCTGTCATTCTTTTAATTCTTTAATGCATGTGTGAAAGCACTCTGCATCTGATACAAAAATATTTACACAGGGCGAGTTTCAGATGTAAATAGTTTCTGCACATTTTCCACACTGTTATACTGAATCTATTATGTGCCCTTAAGACACCAAATGAAGCATATCAGACCCTGTGAACACACTCCTTGCACAAGATTTCAAAAATGATGTAACATTTCCTTGTAAGCTGTGCAGATGGCATTGGATTTAATTACTTTATTCTATTTTTGTGATTTCGTCTCAGGTGTTGAGGGATCAAGAATAAGTCAGTTTCAATGTATTTTCCATGGCAGAGAGTATATGGACTGCACGTGGGAGTCAGGACCCGTTCAACCCCCAAATTCACAATACTACCTGTATTACTGGTGAGGTTCAACGTGAACACTGCACATAAACACTAGAAAAGCAATTCAATGTCACTATGCCCCCTTACATAAAACATACACAAATTTAACATTTGGTTTTTGGAAATTCTCATATGTAAAATGTGGTGACAACATATAATGACATGTGAAAGACATGGGATCACATGTGGGGACATATCACCACATATTACACATGTTATGCCATTGGTTTTTACTTGTGATCCCATAGGCCTCAAATGGGAATTTACAGAGGACCAATACAATTGTTACATGTAAGGGTTAGGATAGGCTTTGGTGTTGCTATTTTCAACAAATAGTTTTTATATGATTTATGTTTATATCAGGGGTCCTGACTCTCAAGGCTGTAAGGTCCTTAAAATTCTAACTATTTTAAGGCAGACAAAATAAGAAACCACAAAATAAGACAGTGAAGAAAATGTGTGTATGTTTTCCAGGCACAGGGAAATGGATGAAACAATGGAATGCCCAGAATACATCATATTAAACGGGGCTAGACGAGGATGCAGGTTTCCTCATCAATCTCTGGTAGAATTCTCACAATTAAATATGTGTGTTAATGGATCATCTGCAGCTGGAAGTCTTAGAGCGGCTTTTTTCTCATTGGAGATCCAAAATTATGGTAACTTGTCACTTGGCAAACAAATTGTACACTGCTAAAGGAGCATACTTCTTATAATGTTGTTCTTGCTTTGTGTAGTAAAACCAGCAGCAGTTTCTTCTCTTCAAATCTCAGAAGCTGATGAACTCTTGAGGGTAGATTGGGTTCCACCCAGTGGTTTAGTTCCAGATCACTGCTTGGAATATGAGGTTGAGAGCAGCATTATGATGAATGATGGAAGAGAGAATCAGGTATGTGTTATAGTTACTCTGTTAATGCAGGTAAAAACAACAACATTGAACCTTTTCACAAAATACTATTCAAATAAGATGTAAAACCCTTTATATCACTGTTTGATTTTACCGATGTTTCACATTTTTTGAAATTCAGTAACACAGAATGTGTGCCAGATCAAATAACTAGAATACAGGGAAGATATCCTATCTACATATCTATTTCACATTTATCTTCCTCCTTCAGCATAGGACACTTCTTGAGAAAACATCGTATGACATCACGAAGGAAGGAGAGATTAAATCAACCTGTTTTCGGGTCAGGTCAAAGATGGGCATTTACTGTGCTGATCACGGACTTTGGAGCGACTGGAGCCAAACAAAGTGCACAGGTTAGACCGAAGTAATGTTCTAGCAATTATCATGCTGATTATTCCATGAATTTTAAGAATACAGATGCATTCATGAATATATAGACATTTGCATGTACTTTCTAATTAAAAATGAAATGCTCTTTTTCTCCATCAGCATCAAAAGAGGAAACTCAATATATACCAGCTTGGCATCTTCTATGTCTTGTGTTGGGCATTGCAGTGGTTGTCATCGTCCTCTGTCTTTCACTGTGGATTTTAAAGAAGACGTGAGTATTTTTATATTGTAGTATTTTTTGTTCCTCACAGCCTTCTTTAACTCATCTCTGTTCTGACAGGTGCCAAAAGAAAGATTCTATCTACACTTTATACAAGCAGAAGATTCATGTAACCATTCCCACAGCCCTCAGTTCCATTTTTCAGTGAATCAACAGCATCATGATTCTAATCTCTTCATGCACTGTCACCTATAAGAATTTAGTTTAATGCAATACTGCACTGAATGTAAGATAGTCATAGAGATAAAGACCAAACGTGTTGTAGACTGATGAATAATGTGGACTAAAACTGTAACCTGAAACTTATAAACCCTGTTTACTGAAATACTGTATAACCTATTATGTTTACATACGTGTAAGTCGTCAAAGTTACTCAAAGATTTTCCGAATGCCAGGAAGCTTGCCAGTTTTTATTTTCTTTATTAGCTTTTTCATTTCAGTATTTGAGACATGTTTTGCTGTTGTTTACCATATGAAGTCATGAGTTTTACTAAATGTTTTTTAGTTCATACAATTAAGACAAATTAAATAAAAAAACTGTCTTTTATGTGTAAAATGTATACAGTATATTGAAGATCTATGAAGATATGAACGATTTTAAACAATCTGATAATGTATAAAATGTTATGTACTGGAATATGCTTTTTTTAATGATGAAGTCAATGACTTTGACCATAGTAAAGGCAGTCAAGGACCGAATGATAAAATGCCAAGAGAACAGTTTTGCATTTTTTTAAATTCTTGATTTACAATGCTAAAATATAACACTTATGACTGTTTTATTTTATATATTTGATACATTTACTAAAAATTATTCATGAAAATGTGAAGAGTATTGTAGTGATCTTTACACTGGCACCAATAAGCAAATTGTGGAAATTGGAGGAATTAAATTACCTAGGTTATCTGAAGGATTTTGTTTGTTTCTCCTGACTTGAAGAGCTGTATTGTTTATGAACAAAAGACTTACAAGACACTAACAACTACTAAATGGCAGCAGGATTCTAAATGAAAATAGTAAGGTTGGGAGGTAATGCGCACAGAAATCAATGAAGAATATCAGAACCAAACTCGCAACAAGCTTTATTGCCAGGTGTGCTTTCACACACGACGAATTTATCATGGTGAAAGATGCTTCCAGTACACATGCAATGTAAAGTGACTTGACAAGTGACAAATAACATAGGTTACAAAAAGATAAAAAAAATATGTAAGATGACACAATCATAGAAATGCAATGTGACAGAGAAACTCTGGACTTTATAGAATATGTACGGATGTTTTATAAATATACAAGTTATAAGGTGTTATACATGAAATGTCTGAGGGAGAGTATTGCTCATGTTTATTGCCCTGTAGGTATTGCCCAAGAACCTGAATGACTCTGTTGCATCCACAGAGCTGTTCATAATGGTGAGTTTGGGGATTGCAGGGGAGTTTCTCCTAAAGTCAACTGTCATCTCCATTGCTTTGAGCGTGTTCAGCTCCAGGGTATTGTAACTACACCATAGAGCGAGCTGCTCCACCTCATGACTCGTCATTGTTCCGGATGACGCCAATTACAGTAGTGTCATCCACAGTCTTTAGGAGCATGATGGAGGGGTCTTTAAAGGTGCTGTCGTTGGACTGCAGGGAGAAGAGCAGCGGGGAGGAAACACATCCTTTAGGGGCACCGCTGGTGATTTTGAAAATTGGTCTGAAAATTGGTTGGCAGAAAACTGGGTTCCAGCATTTGTCATAGTTCATCTTAGCCATTCCAGTCTCATTTGAAAATATGTTCCTGGCATGCCCCACTCCTGAGGGCTTTCTCATTGGCCTCTTAAGTTTTGGTGTGAAACATGGTTTATCTTCATTGATGAGGATGCTGGCTCGTTTTCCACTCTTGCGTTTCTTACAGCGTCCAAATAATGCTTCACTGATTACAATGTCCAGCAAAATGTCAGACAAATGCCAGAAAAATCAAAAACTAGTTGTATATTAGGCGGTGTGCACTGCCAAATGCTCAGCAGTTGGATGAAGGTCCCTTGATAAAGTTTGCTTTCCTGAACTTAACGGTGTGCAGATGTCTGTCACATTCTTACTCTATGAACAACTTCAAACGTGGTTGATCTGTTGCGATCTCTGGATTTAGGAGCTGAAGATCTGGAAAGTTGGTGTATCTGGTATAGTCTCTGGTGAGGAAGCTCAAAGCATTGTAGGGAATGAAGTCATTCACTCAGAATTTAGAAAGCACTACAAAAGGGCTGACACCCAACATTGCGCACTATATAGTGGATAGGAAGCAGTTTCGGAAACAGCTTTTTGAAGAAAGACCTAAGCTGTGTTTGAACTGATTCGATTTCTTATTGTTCACTACTTTTTACCAACAGTGTGTCATGATTTTGAGTGTACAACCGAAATACTCTTACTGAAGCAATTTTCCAACCAATCCAACATGAGGTGGCGATAGACACTGGATACGGGCAATTGAAAATTGTAAGGGATTTATTATTTCAAATATATATATCATATTTCAAATTTTAATTAGTGTATAATGTTTTTGTCAGAGTATAAGAAATATCAGTTTAATTAGAAAGCTTAAAGTTCAATACCAAGCTAGATTTTATTTAACAGAAATCCCAACAAAAACAGCATGTTTGGAGTGTATCCCTCTACTTCCTGCTTATGTGACATCACTATCACAGTTAACCTCCGCCCACAGGAACACACGATCTTGTTGGGCTCCCAAGGAAAATAAGGAAGATTGGCATTTGTAGAGTGGGTTTGCTTGTTGCCTTGTCGTCAAACTCTGTTCATTTTATCCCGGGGTGCAATCTGTACTTACGGATCAATGTTTTCAATTTTCGGTTCCCGAAAATTTTAATCCACATGTACAATTTACTTAAGACAGCTTCCTCAATCTCAATCAGTTTAATGCTGGATTTACACAAATATTTTTCTTGAAAACTGGAGCAGTTCCGTCTCTGTCTGGACAAGGTGTTCTTTATGGAACATAAGCTGGTAAGTGTATTTTATTATTTAAGTTGCGTTTAACACATTGTGTATTATAACACAAAGTGCAACGCTGTTTATCTGTGTAACTTTGATAGTAATATAAACTAATCCCACAAAAAAGTGTAGTAATTCAACCGGACACCATTGATTGTTTGTGTTTGTAATGATCAGTTTAAATTATTTGTTGATTATATTTATTGTTTACTGTTTAAACACATGCTGGTTTGGATCAGGGTAAAGTTTACAGCCATGCGAATAATTGTTCTATGTTTAGGCCCATGTAAAAGTTGTGCTTGCACGAGTTCTCATTGATCCTCTTCATCTATGTTCGCTGGGTCTGATTGCGTCTCAAATTGATTACATTAAAGACATGTTTACAATAATACTGAGCTCATTCATCTCTACGTTATGGTAAGGCGTGGCTTTTCCGGGCAACGTGTGCTAACCCTCCTGGCCCAATCAGAACTCGTTATGTCTTTCTGAAGGAGGGACTTCATCAGAACAAGGAAGTCGTCAGCCGTTTTTATGAAAGTGAACAAAGCGACATACAGATAAGTAATGTCAATGTAAATTAAGTGTATGCTAATGACATAACTCTCTGTGGACCCCTGCTCGTCCTATTTACATCAGTGTCTCAATTCTCTCTCTTGAAATGGTGCTTTAGTCAGTAACTCTCCTACTTTAAATTTAAACTGTACACTTATATAAGATTCTTTAATATGTAACCAAGTAATGAAATGTACGTCTACGTTTTAGATTAACTTAAACTCCCATTGAAACTGAGAATGTTCCTGTCAGTTCTGTGAGTGTAACACCAGGGGGCAGCACAGGACCAATGATTCGTTTATTGTTCATCACAAAACAATCTTCTTCTCACAATCTCTGCTTTTTGTGGTAGCAGCTTGGAAAATTGTTAAAGGTAAGTCCATTTATTTTACATGTTACTATATTGAACTATATTCCGCAAATAGAAACACAACTGTGTTCGAATATTGATGGATATTTTGCTTTGGAATGCACACTCTGCCAATCTTGCTCTTCCGGGCTCTCTGATTGGTGTGTGGGCGGGGTTTTAAATGAGAATGGCCAATCAGTAACCTGCTATAATTAGATTGAGTATATAAACCACACTTCTGAATCAAGTGGCTGTACAGAGTTTATTGAGCACAGGAGTATTGTGTCATGCATCTAACTCGGTTTTAAACAAATGGAACCATAGAACATGACAAAAAGCAATTTTAAAGCATGAAACGGTGTGATACCTCCTTTAGTGTTATAAACAATACTCTGTCAATAAGAGAAACTGGACTAAAGAAGGTGTGCAGAGGACCGCATGGACCCAAAGTACTGCTGTCAGAATAACCCAAAAATCAAACTTGTGCTGTTGTTTAATCAGCTTCTTGACATTGCATACCTTCATGACTTACTTTTTTCTACAGAACTCAAAAGAAGATATTTTGCAGAAAGTTGGTTAACGAACAACTGTGGCAGCCAGAACCTTCAATTGTATATACATAAAACCATTCTTCAAAATACCCTTTTTGTGAACTGCAGAATAGTAAATGATGACACAATTTTTATTTTGGCTAGAACTTGTCCTGTAATTTGTCTTCTCTCTCTCTCTCTCTCTCTCTCTCTCTCTCTCTCTCTCTCTCTCTCTCTCTCTCTCTCTCTCTCTCTCTCTCTCTCTCTCTCTCCCTCTCTCTCCTTGCCACTATATGCTTTCTATATTTGATTGTCTTTCATGCAGCCATGTCTGTGTGGACATCTATTTGGCAAGAATATTGTTGCTATAATGTGGGTGTGAAAATCTGATCCGAGAAAAAGAATGTTCATGAAATAAAGCTCCAGGCTTTAGACCCCTCCCTCTCCCCCGCTGTTCTGTGAGAAGCTTTTTTCTTAACCGCAAACTTCCTACACAACTCTGGGTGTCAGTTAAATGAATAACTAAGGTTAAAACACAACCGAACACAACTAGACTAAACAAAATATCATTAACAAAATCAATGGCTTACTCATTTACAACATGTAGAGAGACCTTGAGGTATAGCTCTATACTCATGTTGATCAGGGTGTATTATCATAGTAGAGCATACAAAATAAGTCCACAGATTGACAGGACAAATACTTGACTCTCCCAGGCCAAGTTTCAACTTAAAAACAACATTTTATTTCCATGGAGTGCAACACAATGCATTTTTAATTTCTGAACAATGGAATGTAGATCTGCATCTTTGCAGCTTTTGAAACGGATTAATAATGGAATGTAATAAAGAGAGGAATGCTATGTTTTCACAAAAACCTCTAGCAAGTCATACACTTGTCATGCAGCACAAAACTGATTTGTAAACTTTTGCTGTAATAAGCTGTTTGTTTTTGGTTTGCTGTTATGGTCCGTCTTGGTTATGTTGAAGGTTGAGAGAATATATGGGACTGAAAATATCTGCCCGGTTCATTCTGTTGTTTGGCCAAGAAAGACTTGGATTGCTGGTCATCAGGTTTTTATGGGTTGTTGAAGATCTGGCGAGGTCGACCGTACCCGGTCATACCCGCCTGCGATGCCCCTTTGTTGGTGCCCATCTGTAGGCCAATAACACTCTGACCCTCTTTCAGCTGTTCATCAGAGAAGTCCCTTCTGTTCTCCTGGGATTTCCTGAAGATAAAAACAAGAGGACGTGTTTACAAACACACTCAAACATTTGTATATAGCTTTCCTTCTTCTTTCTATTTATTTTGCAATAGCATAGTCCAGCAGGATTGCTACACACACACATTTATTTGATCCCACAGACACACATTAAAATTGGACACATTAAAAATGTCTGGCCAATAAGTGTTTGTTATCGCATTGCTATGGCGATGAACCACAATTGCAAAGTGGCCAGTACAGCGGTTTGTTTTTGTTAACTGGTCGCTATGGTATCCGGTCAGTCGGTTCATTTTGGGAACAGGAAGCAGATATTACAATACCCACTTGTGGAACCAGCTAGGGTCCCCCTGGTAACAGCCATCGTCCTTAGTAACAGCCAGACTCCCCAAAGACATAAGTGTCATCTGCACGGCAGCGAGGTCCTTACCTAAAGATGCACATTTATTATTAACAAAAGATAGTTCGTTTAGGGTCGCTATCACTAGACAAGTGAACAATTGAAGTGGATTAAAATCTTTAATTCAAACATGCATTTTGAACTGAACTTTTTGTTTATGTTAAGTTTTTATGCAAAAAATTTTTTTACAAGTGTTTTCAATATTTGAAACGTTCTTCTGGTTACCAATAACTGCATTCAAAGGAGTTATTAGGTTAAGGGATTTGGTACAATTAACGGATGTACAATGCAGAGACATGCACAAAAAGGCATTAATATGGTCTTCATACATATTACTAAACTAATATTTTATATAAGTGAAATCTTAGTATATCCTGGTAATATGCATGAGGGTTAGTGGTGTTGTTGTCTTTACAGTTTGCACTGGACCCTTATTTGAAGTGTTACATGCCTTTTGGTACCTTTTAAGAAAGAGTCATATAAACGATTAATCGTTATTAATTGCATCCAAAATAAAGTTTGTGTTTACATAATATATGTCTTTGTACGATGTATTAATTTAGTTTTTATAATGTTGAAAGATCTATTACCATATGATTGTTTTCAGATGTTTATAAAGACCGTATACAATGAACCCTTGTATATTTTATTACCTTGGAATAAGCTATTTCTATATACAACGTGTGTACTCTTACATGGAATTTGCAACTATGTTTCTACATTATCCCAAAAGGTCTTTAGGCATCTGTTTTTAATTTTCTTTTTGGTTTACCAAAAGTGTTTGTTTTAGAATCAGCTTTTAGTGAGTTTCCAACAAGATAAATTTTATCTCTTTTTAGTTTAGTGTTTGGCTGTAAACATGGACTTCTTGTGACCTGATTACATTTTAATGGACACAATTTACATTTGTTGACAAATACTTATGTCATCTTAGCGCATTAGCATCAATGGGCACTCACCCTCCCAGAGGTCGACTGTTTGGAATATGTCAGACTTAGTGACTCCGTAGCGCTCGGCAGCACCGAGGAACTGAGAGATCTGCTCCATCTGTTTAAAAGCCATTCCAGAACTTTGAATCTTTTTAATAGGCTTTGAATCTTTATGGAGACTGTTGATTAGCTCACATAAAACCTACAATAAAAAGGCAAAGTGTGTGATGATGAGTATAAAGATTTTTTTTATAACAAAGTTCTTGTCCTTCAATCTGATTGCACTTTTGTAAGAGTGCTGATTTAGTTATGGATGTTTGATATTACGTACATGTTTAAGCAATAGTTCACCTCAAAATTTAATTTTCTTTTTAATTCTGCTGAAAAAAGACATCCATACAGATCTTAATTGATAAGAGGGTAAACTATCACTTTAACTCTTAGTCTAATTTAATAAATCGAAAAACATACACATCCATCTTTAAGCCACTGCTGGAAGCCTTGTTTTCCAGCTGGAGGTTTTCCCACACCATCCCCACATTGAGCGATGATCCATTGCACCAGCCGATCTTCAAGCTCCACGTCATACTTCTTGTCAATCTTGCTCTGCACCTCGCGGCTCAGACCGTAGGATGGACCTTTATTTGCCATAATGACTGTGCAAACACATAAAATTATTACAAATTATGATCACCACAGTTGAATAAGCAGACTTGTTTTGTGAGGCCTATTCAGGTAAATTTGGTTTTACTTATAAAATCCAGAATTCAGTGTCTGTATGCAAATGACTTAGTAAAGAGAGAAACATATAACTGTACTGACTGCTATGCAAATCCCTAGTGGGCAACATTTCAATGCAAATACTGGATGCACTCAACTTATGACCTGCAGTGAATTCAAGTGTGTCCTTAAGAGAACATTTTGCTTTACAACCTCTGAACTGGTGACCTTTCGGACTTGTGTTGTCACAAGGCTGTTATATGTTGACATTTTCTTATCACTTTTACATTATGTTATGTTATGTTATGTGGGTTATTCAGAAATATTGGGATCTGATTTGAATTCATTTCAGTTTCAGGATCCCTTACAACAAAACATAATGAAAATAGAGAATAGCTGAATCAAAAGAAGTGGAAGTGTTCTGAGAGAAAAAGATTGAAACATACATTGTATGAACATAACTTAATTAATCTTTAAATTCCACCCATTGCTAGTCTTGTCATTTCTAGTCTTGTCAGTATCATGAGGGCGATGATGTGGGCGATCACCACAGTATTAACCACAGTAGGTTGCCAAAACCAACTTTACCAGACAGACCGTCTTACTGGACCTGTGCCAAACCAAAACCTACAGGTATTAACATGTATATTTATAATCATATTCCACACAAACCTGTGCATAAAGTCCCTATAAATCACTTATCTGACCTGTGTAAAAACCATATCATCACCGCAGTGGTTAATATTTGCTAAGTGACACATTCAAAAGCGCCCTTCCTATATTTGTAGAGAAGGTGGTGTGTAGATTTGTGTGTGTTTGGTGTGTCTGTGTGCCTGAATGAGAATAACTGTGTATAGCTGGTCAATTAGCTCACATCCTCAAAGCGGTTTCCTGTTTGTAAACACAAACTCCACCTGCTGGGCTTTGTACAAATACACAAACACAATGACAAAAGCACACATGCATTGTCTTATGCAACTGTGCGTCACTGTAAAATGTTATTTTCTCATAATTAGATTTATATTTCGATTATATAACTTTACATGGCATTGGACCTTAGGCTTAAAATCGTGCAATGCTAGGATTCCCTCTCCAGTGGTGAATATTGTGTTTGAGTATTAGCGGTGTCATGTAAATATGTAGTATTAATATGGTTAAGATGCAAAAGACAGATAAAAAAGAATATTAATTTGAAACTGAGTTTAGTTTTGAAGTTTTTAGTCTTTTCTTGGTGTGCACACTGCTGAAAACCAGAGGCCAATGGTGGAGCTGCTTTCAGTTCACATCCAAAAGCATCAATGTTACATTGGAAACAACCATGTTTACTTGTTTTTTAATAGATCTTACTGTATACTTCTTATTCATTTTAAAGTGATAGTTTACTCAAAAGTTTCAATGTTGTCATTATTTACTCACCCTAACTAGAGAATGGATTTACACACTCTCTTTATAAAAATTTCAAAAGATATTTTGAAGAATGAATTTCACTGTTTGGTTACCAACGTTCTTCAAAATATCCTTTTTTTCAGGTGTGACATGAAGAATTTTCATTTTTTGGGTGAACTACCACTCTCAAACGCATAACAATCATATCGCACCCAATAATTTTACACTCCACCGTTTCCTGTAAGTTAGCTCTAGTTAGCTCTTTCTCGCACACACACGCACTCATGCATGCACACATAATTCTCCATAATTGAATAATAATCTGTCTGCATGACACACATTTTCCACAGTTAAGAGCTGTTCTTATTTCTCATTCTCTCTCGCGTTTCTCAACCAGCACTATGTGCGTGTGTGTAAGGGAAATGGCAGGGAGGAGAACATTGAACTCTTGCAACATGTCATCAACAACAGCCAATAAAAATATGTGACAGACAGACACACACACAGAACTCTAAACATGTGTAAACATGTAGAGGCATTTCCATTAAACTTTTACATTTATTTACCAAAATACATCTCTCTCCCACATTTTGTGCAATTTTGTTAAAAACATTCCAAGTTTTACACAATATTACATGTCTTTTCTTATGTACTTACCAGTTTATGTGTAGAACTCCTTCTCAGTAGTCTCAGTATGAAAGTGCGTATTCTCTGGTGACACAGCTGTGTGTGTGTGTGAGAGTATCTCTTCCTCTTTATGACAAAATTCAGGGTCCAGGCTCAGGGAGTGCCGCTGAAAATGAGCACAAAGAGAGATAAAACATGAGAATGAGTTAGAATGAGCAAGAACGAGAAAAGGAGGAGGTAACCACATCCATAGAAGGTCATGACTTTTTTCAAAATTCTGCCCCTCCTTTCCTCTCATTTTCCTGTATTGCAATGTACGTCCTTATTTGGGATAGGGAAAAGCAGCGGTCTGGACAGAGCAAGGAATTTCTTCACATGCCTTTTCTTCCACTCCGCCCCGTTGAGGAGGAAGAGAGCGAGACGATTGATAGGATTGTGAATGACATAATATCTTGGCATTTTTAAAGGTGGCTAATGGTTTCAGGGCAGGATGTTACACATGCAACCCTGACATTGAAATGAAACAGACATGGGAAAGTTAGTATGACAGTGGTGCAGTGAGAGTCATCCTCTGATCCGGGTTAAATGATATCATCATCAGACTAACATTAAGTTCAGTAGCTTTACTTTTGTTAAGAACACATTTTTTTTATTAAAGGGGCTTTGGATCACATTGGTTTGAGTAGGCCAGTATGCCATTCCCTAAATGAATACAGTTTTAAGTATAGAAAAGTAAAGAACTGTTAGTGTAAATTTTATTTTAATGATGGGGAGTCGACCCATTAAATGTAAATGCAGACAGATGACATCAGGAGAATGTTGTCTGCTTCGATTGTGATTCATTTGCAAGGGCCACACAGGGGCGTGTGTGTGTGTGTGTTTGTTATTTATTGGTCTGATCTGACATGAGATAACACAAAAGTGCCTATGGGTGGGGTTCCACTCTTTCTCGCTCTAACACAGACAGGGTGGCCAAGTTTTTGTGACAAAACCCACCCAACACCCAATCAAAACTAGGCCGATGATCAAACCAAACCTAGCCAGATATATCCTTGTTCCCCGTAAAAGTATTTAATTTTTATTTTATTATATTTATTAGTAGTTATTTTTATTCATCAATTTCAAATTTGTAGAGCAATGTGTAATTGTAAAAATCCAATATAATTTAATATACTTAAATATATCTTCAGGGTTGAACTATGACCTTACATAATGAACCATTATGTTTCTATTATCTAAGTATTAGCTAGAGATTCTCTAATCATTGACCGGGGCGTGTCGGTTTGATAATCATAATGAATTACTCGATCGGTTCTAACTAAACTTGGCCGGTCTTACAAACGAAAAACTCAATTGATGTCGTCTACACGGAAGGGCGTGAATGTTTTATTTCTGCAGTCATGTCATCGTATATGTGGTTTGTTGTGCATAAATCCAACTGTAAAGAGGTATAGTATAATGTTCATTGTATAATGACTTTCTTTCTGTAATTGTTTAGTAAGAAGAGAAAACATTTTAACTCTTTACCCCATGTCAGTCACCGAAGTGTTTTAAAATGAAGAGGTTAGTAGTGGACTGGGCTATTGTTTGCATTTCATAACCTCAACACTAGATGCCACTAGATTTAATAACTGGATCTTTAACCCAAATTTGCTGTAGTTAAAATAAATATTTAAATCACTTTATAAAAACCAACACTGCCAATATTGCCATTATACAAGGAAACGGATATTTTCTAAATGTGACTTTGCCTTTTTATGTCTTAAATCTTTTTCAAGTTATGTTGCACTATATTGGTAACAGCATTTTCCAATGTTTCCAAAAACAGTCTAGTACATACTGCAGAGAAAAAGGTTCTAAACTGATAAACAGCTGATTTGCTGAAGAAGTGTTTATGTCTTTGTACATATGTCCAAGAGTGTTTATGTGCTATTGTAAGTGAATAGGAGACGTCATTAACTTCATTTAGTGAGAGCATTAGAGCAAGACCGCAGTGGTCTTCTGAAGTATCTGCTGAAGATGTTTTTGGCCTCAGTCCCTGCAATGTTCTCTGCCAGACAGCAGTTGTTTGTAAACCTCCTCACCATTTCTGAGACCCAACAGAACAGTCTGTGTGCCGCTGTCTTTTGTTATCCTCCAACACCAAGGCCTTAGACGTCTCATCAAAACCACTTGCTGTTCATCAGCTTCACTGCAATGGTGGTGATACATTATATTACAATTCTTATTTTATTATTATTATGTGAGATGAATGAGTTTACCTTGAATGAGTTTTATCCATTGCTTTAGTTGTTAAATCAATTATTTCTAAAATAATGTGAAAAAACACATGCCAAAGTCTTAAATGCATGCATTTCTAGACAATTTTTTGTTGGTTTTCAAATAAAATGTACAGCTATATGTACATTTGCCTGTTGTCCCCCGCAAGTGGTCTACTGTGTTAGTTCTGTCTGTCCTTTGTCAAGCAATATCTCTTCTTCATTCATTATTTACTTAAATATCAGTTATGACGGAGAACCTATACATGCATAACATTTAGTAATAAACTTTCAACATGCCCTGGTTGATTTTGGGAAAAAGGGTGGCCTTTACATATTCTGTATTTAAATGTTTTTTTAGATCCTGAGTAATGGTGACAAAGTCGTGGCCTGGTGGTTCGAGTCTTGGGCTCTTGATCCGAAGGTTGCTGGTTCGAGACTAGAACCAGCAGGAATACCACGACTGAGGTGAGTCCCTTGAGCAAAGCACCGTTCTCCCCACTGCTCCCTGGGCGCCGCAGCACGGCTGCCCACTGCTCCGGGTGTGTGTTCACAGTGTGTGTGTGTACACTTACTGGATGGCTTAAATGCAGAGCACAAATTCCAAGTATGGAACACCATACTTGGCAATACGTCACTTCACTTCTCTACAGTGTGTGCCATGACCTTCACTTAGTACATTTGAAACTGATTTGTTAGACTTTTTTTTCTGTTCAACACAAAATAAGATATTTTTAATAATATAGTGTCCCAAGAAATCTCAGTCACTAACATTCTTCCAAATATCTTTTTTGTGTTCAACCGAAAAAATTATTTATATAGACCTGGAACAGTTTCGGGTGAAGAAGTTACATTAAAAAAGGGTTGTTTAAATTTTTTCGTGTATACTGTTTTACATCAATAATTTTTAAATAACCTTCATATTTAAAAAAAAAAGTAATTTACTCATGTAACCCATGTACATGATTAAATTCTGTCAGTGTATTACAGAATTATAATTTTGGGGTTAACTATGCCTTTGATAGATTACCAAAGTCTCATCTGTTTGTGTCTTGGACATCTCAACTGCTTGAATGTAAGATGGACTCTCAGATGTCTTCCATTTAGGTAAACCGATCAATGTATGAGGTTTGTGGAGATGCAGAACAGATAAACACAGAAAAAGAAAGTGGATGAGTAGGTCAGCTTTCTCTGGTTGCACACTTGTTTGTGTGTGTGTGAAAAGAGAAGAAGTTGCTGATCTTATCATCTGTTTGTGTAATAACAGTGGTATCATTCAGTAATGCTGGGACAATAGTTTAGTGTTCGTGGCATAATGTGATTCATGTGATGTAATCCATTTAACATTTGTGCAAAGTAAAAAAATAAATCTTGGCATTTTTCAAGGAATTTTTCATGGGCAAATATTTGGTCATGACAAAAACATTTTAAAAGCTTCGATATATACAGTAAAGTCCATTTAAATCCTACTCCAGTAACGACCACGAATGAGACAATTTATGAATCCCATCTCATGAGATTATCTTGTGAAATAAGGCCGCTCAAGACGATAAATCATTGATATTAATGAGGTACTCCCGGCTTTTAGAACATTTTAACTCACCATAACACTGCTGTTGTAATAGCCATGATGACTACTTGGCTAAATGCATTCCCATCTACCTTAAGGTCAGATTAGAATCTTCCCCACACAAAGTCATCCGCACAAAATGTCTTTTAATGGTTATGTGAACAACATCCAAGTATAGATTCCATTTTAATGCCAGGCATAAATAGCCTATTTTAAAAGCCAAATCTTATTTTGCCATCTAATAATAGCTGCAGGTTTATGTGAGGTCCGAATTTAGAGTTACAGTACAGGTACTATCAATATCTTGAAAAAACCTTTGAGAGGTCCTCCCTAGTTTAGCGTCGATTTGTGAGTGTTCTACTCTGTAGCATACAGAAGAAATCCACTAAATGTGTTATAATGATTGTGATCATCGCAAAGCCAGCATCCAGGCTGAAGACTGACGGTAATGTGGTCCCCGGCGCGGAGCTCTTTCAGTAAAACAACAGTGGCCTGGTCTTCCTGGTCTTGACCGTTTTTCTCTCTGAGTCCTGCTAGAGCCACATCATTCTGTCTGATACTGACGCAGATGGCCAGGAGTGCGCCGGGTGACCCTGCGTCACTGTACGCGGTTAAAGCCAGATTGTACACACCTGATCTTGGCACAGTGAACACACCAGTGTTGGAATTATAGGCTTCTCCGATGTTGATGAAGATGCTCTGATAGGTCACATTTACTGCTGTTTTCACAGAATTAACACAGCGTCTCTTATCAGCTAGACCTGCAGAAAATGCCACTCGGTTTTCTAAACATAGTTACAAAGAACAAAATCAGTAGAGCTTGGCTTTGACATAGAATATAGAGTATACAACAGTTTGTTTTTCTACAAAATATGACTAAATGAAAAACAATTCACTGATCAAATGTGTTGTTGGTATTACTTAATTTTATCATGTATATTGGTTCTTCATGGTTAAATTAAGTCATTCAAATATCTAATTTTTCAAAGACAGAAAACAATTTGAAATTCGAATGGTTCCTATGAACATCATCATTTTCCATGAAAACCCTAACAAATTCTCTTTTTTTGTGCCTTAATTAATGGTGCTTTATTTGTTTCTATCTGCCACATAACATCCTACAAACAGAATTCCTCTAATACCAGTGCACCGAAAGAAATGTTTTTTTGGGATAACTTAATTATAACTTTATCATCGGTTCCACATGATTAAATCAAGATTTAATGTGGAACCAATGAACATATAAAATTAAGCAATTCCAATAAACCATGATGTGGACATCATTGTACTTCCCAATAAATCCAAGAAAATTCCCATTATAAGCTTTAAATCCCCTTTATTTGTGTTCTGGGCAGCGTTCAATAGTTGGTTAATTTAGATAGTAATATTTTTGATAAAATGTTTCTTTTACTTTTATTTTGCTTAGGACAGTGCAGGTCAGTCGAGCATGATGTCTCTAGCTTTGTGGTGCTTTAGATGTTTGTACCTCTGATGTTTCTGAGCGTGTTCTGTGCTCTTGCTAGAGAATCCTCCAGCAAATTCAGACTATTGTTTAAATACTGTTCCAACTCCCATTTTTTCTTAAGCATCACACAACAGCTACATGAGTCCTTGTCAGCCAGACACGCTAGGGAAAGAGCAGGAAGGATATGAGTCTATATTTGTTTTTCTGTTATCCATACATTTTGCTAGGAGGTCAAGTGAAGTAATGTAAGTCTTACGGTTGATGACATCTGGAGCAGGGGTTTCTCCCGGGGCCTCCCATGCGAATGATCGTGGCTGTGACAGCACCAGTGGCAACACACATAACACCACAACAATCCCTAGAGCTGATTCAGTTGATAAAAGAAGTAATGACATTGTCACTTAATTAACCGATGTGTTAATTAAACAATATGTTTCGTCTAAATAAACAGTAAATAACATTTGGGTTTATGGTAGGTTTATATGTTTCACGGACACGTCCTTGCCAGGATTTTGTTGCCATTTGTCCACCGCATATGCTCCTTAGATTCTAATACTTTAGTAAAAAAAAGTTACTAAAGTTAACTTAAATTATAATGGTTGCTTTTCTGAAAGCAAACTTATGCAGTAGCCAAATGCAACCTCGAGTGTGTCTTAGAATAAAGGGTATTTGTGTCTCTATAGTTTATGGCGTCGTAGAAATTATAAGAGTATATGTAAACAAATCTGCTCAAATATAAACAAATTTTTAAATATATAAATATTTGCTTTTTTAAATACGGAACCTACTTTGTGGTAAAGAATTGCTGAAACTATAATTATTAGTCAGATATGATGATAAATAAAACAATTCTGGGAAAAACAACCTCAGCTTAATTTTTTTAAGTAATGAAAACAACAAAACAACATTCAAATAACTTAAGAATGAACTATGCAATAAATGGTCACGTCTAAATAATAAATAGCACATTTCATTTTCCTTATAATAAAACAAATATAATACCTCTAGTCCAAAACATATCAAAACCAGCCAAAAAATGACAAATACTTGAATTAAATGGAAATTTTCTCACCTTTCATGTCTCACGCTGCTTTGGCTCTGCCTTTGGTATCAGTGGTTGAAACTCATAATCATAGGCTTACAGCACTCCACCTTGCTCTGTGTTCATGTGCAGAGAGCGATCCAGGTGTGTGACTTCAGGTTTGTTAAGGAAGCTTTACAACACTATGAATTAAAAGGCTTTTACAAAAGCCTTCAGTCAAAATACACACAAAAAGGAAGACATTTCCTTAAGTTCAGTGAAACACAAAACCCCACAGAGCTTTACACTATGACCGTGCTTAAAATAAAAACACAATGTCACGCATTAAAGCCGTGAAGTAAAATATGATGAATTAGGCCACAAAATCTCAAAGGAGAAAACTGCTTTCTTTTCCCAGCAAACTAACAGTTTTCCCACTAGGAGCTCTGGATTCTTATTGATTAGGACCACTAGTAATCTATTCATATGAACGCAGCTCACCTCTGTACACAATACAACACAATGCAGGAAAAAAGGATCCAGAGCATCAAGTAACGTATAAGTATTCCCACATGCTGTTTCTTTGTTCCGACTTTATTTGAGTCGACACCAGTCTAGTGTTTACAGTCTGATAAAGATCTCAAAGCAACAAAGCCAAAATCACAGAGACCGTACAATAACAAAGTGCAAAAGATATTAACTCTGCAGAGATAGAGAGAAAGTCTTTTCGCATTTAAGCTTTGTTTTCTTTTTTTAACTTTAATATTTAAATACATTCATTTCAAGAATTGCAAAAGAAGTTAAGGCATATTAGTGCACTTGCAAATTAAAGCTCAGGACATGATGAGAAATATGACCAACATGACTTGTGATTTATGCAGGGAAAACTGTTTTATATATGTTATTGTATAAAAGATCTCTTTTCTTTACAGGCAGGTAAAAGCATAATTTAATGTTGATAAATTACATGCATGCTAATGTATACTTCAGACTAGTACCAAATGAGACTTAAAATGAAAATTGTGCAATCATATTCTTATCCTCTAGGCTTTAAAGGACGTTGTTGACTGACAACCCTTCCCTTGCATTGGTTTTGTGTCCATACAATAGAAGTGAATACGTTGCTGATGTTTAGTTACCAACATTCTTAAAAACATCATTTTTTCTGAGAAAGAAAGATGTTCAGTTTTGAAATGACAGTGAGTTAATGATGACACAGTTTTCATTCTGGGGTTAACTATCCCTTTTAGTTACTTAAGGTGCAATGACTTAATTAAGGTGCAAATGACTTATAAATACCGGATATTTTACTAATGATTGTTAGATCATATTTTTGTTAGTAAAGCTTGCGTAAATGCATAAATAAGCTCATCGTAGAAACGGCTTCATATCTGATATACTGTTACACTAGTAAAAATGTTGTTAATATCTCATCACTTATAGATGATGTTAGACAGAAAGCTGCATAATATTAGGACAAACATCAACTTTTTTAGACACAAGTGTATTATAATTATAATTGTACAATTTTTGCAGGTTAAAACCTTAAAGGCATAGTTAACTTAAAAATAAAATTCTTTCATTAATAACTAACTTCTCTTAACCTGTATAAATCTCTTTGTTGAGTTGAACACAGTAATATATTTGAATAAATGCTTGTAACCGTTTTTGGACTATCATACTAGAAACAAATTACAATGGCAGTTAAAAATACCCCAGAACTTTTCACTGTCCTACAGAACAAAACTAATCTACATTTACTATGTAGTCATTGGGTTCAACAACTCTAAATGTTAAAAGCATTCTTCCAAATATCTTTCTCTGTGTTCAACCAAACAAATGATGTATACAGGATTGAAACAACTCAAAGCATAGAAAATAAGGTCAGAATTTTAATTTGGAGGGGATAAACTATCTGTAGTGTTGTAGGTTAATGTAGTGTTGTAGGAGGAGATTTGTTTGCATGCATCCCAGCTGCTAACAAAAACCAGAGAGACTTCACACATTATATTATAATGAATATTCATAATGCATTTGTGTTCTGTAAGCTCTTTCTCTTTCATTCATCCTCTTTGACTTTACTGTCAAAGGTCCCTTGGCCTTTGTATGCCGAGACGAATCCACTGGTATCAGGGATTTCCTCCCTACCCTCGCGGCCCTTTCCTTTTCCTGATGCGTCAAAGCGCTCCTTATGAGATCCGGTGTATTTACTGGCGTCTGTTAACCTGTCCACAGCAGACGCTTTAGCCACTTTCTGTGGAAAGAATGTACAAAGCACAAATGTTGTCAAAGAAATACTATAGGACTTTGGTAGAGGGTTGTGTAAAAGCCTGTTGTCATTGGCTAGAACTCACAGTGACGCCTACGTTGGCGGGTTCATGTCCGGCAATGAGACCATACAGAAGCTGTACTGCCTCCTCCTGGCTTTTTCCCTTAAAACGTTTCTGAGCCAAATCAGCCAGGGCTTGAGTGAACTGCTCAAATGTAATTACACGTGCTGTCTTTGCCCTATAACACAGACACACAAACCTTGGTGGTAACACATATTTTTGACGCAAGATTTATTGTATTGCTCAGGAAAGCAGTTTCTTTGCAAACTGAAAAATGAAGCCTATTGTCTGTTAAAAACAGCATAAATAAAAACTAAGCCAATTTTTATTTTTTCTTAACCCATTGCATATTGTACTTTTTATATAAATTATAACATTAATTGGAAGTGATTAAAATTTAAAATTTAACCAGAAATGCATCAGAACAAGGATAATATATATATTAAGAAGATGCACCCATGCCCATTACTGCAGGAAGCAGAAGTGCTGGTTTGGAGCTATGTAAAAAAATTGGAGATCTGTGGGTGTGTTGTTAAAAATAAATATATTGAAATTTTGTTTGCAAAAATAAAATAAAACTTATTTTATAATAGTTTGCTTGCGCTTTTGGAACTGCTACCAGTCATTTCACATCATTCTTGTGATTCCTGTGTACCCATACTTGAAAAAGTTCAGAATTCTGTGTTATCCTTAATTTCCTCTCCAAAAAATGTTTTTACAACATACAATATTATTTTGGGAGTTCCCTAGAAATCACAGTTGCTAACATTCTTCCAAATATCTTTCTTTGCGTTCAACAAAACAAAGAAATGTATATAAGTTTTTTACAAATTGAGGGTGAGTAGTTGAGAGAAATTTTCACGTTTGGGTAAGCTATCCCTTTAATCTTAAATTAATGTACAGTCCAAATAAGGTTAAATCATGAATCTGAATGATGTATTTTATTGTTATTCTGGACAGCAGTTTTTGAAATATCCACCATTCTGGGAGATTGGACATGCTATGATATAAAGAGCTGTCCAGAGTTGTTGCAAACATGTTCAGAGAGTCTCATGACTTTACTAAACAGACTTTGGTCTGGACCAGTGGTAAATTGTTCAATATCTTCTAAATGTGCATTTTGTCAATGTTTTGGATCATACTAGTTTATCAAATGTCTCTTAGCCTATAATAAAAGCCAAAATAACTAACATGATCCAAGAGACAAAAGGCTCAAATGGACAAGTCAAAATGGACAAAATCTTACTTGACTTTGCTGAAAACAATATCCACATCCGTACTGGTGACATTTTTCCCGTCGATGACCTTGCAGTCCTTACACAGCTTGACAAAGTTTTTTCCATTCATCTCCTTCCCTGTCGCCTTGGTGTCTCCATGAACAGCAAATTTATGGAATGATGCTTGAACCTGTGCCAGAGAAACCTCGCCTGAACCCTCAGCCATAATGGTGGATTACACTTTCTAGTGTAAATAGGAGAGTTCAAAAGAAAGATGCAGAAGTAATCTTACATGTGAAGTGTTACTCAGTTTCATTGTAGTAATGTCTGCAGATCAGAGGATTTTCTGGAATTTGTGGCAACCCTGTGAGTCACCACAAATCACTATATTCCATACTGTTCTATATCTGCAAATATCTGTTCATTTACTCCAAGTAACAGTTCCATCTCCACATATACAATAACACAACACGACATGTTCAACTCCACATACACACTCACAGACACACAAATTTATATCACTCACACTAAAAGCTGTAATTCAATATGAGTCCACTTAACAAAATTAGCCTCCCTTCCTACTCTTTCTGTTCCATACTGTTACTCTCTTATATCGGGGGATATATTATCCCTAAAAGCATCATCTACGGCCCAGCATAGCAATGCAATTACCTTTCTAGGCAGAACGATAAAATTACTATAAACAAAATTTAGTCAAATTACTTAAACATAGGTGTACATGCTTAGAAACAATTGCTTGGTTTACTTAACACATAATTTCACACAAATATCCATGCTATGTATATTTATACAATACAAATATAAAATGTAGTCCAGAGAACTATAAATGTAACTATATTCATGCATACATCCTTTATGTAGATAAAATAAAAATAACAATAATGTACGTCTTGATCCGTAGGGTCATGTGTTATGACGCAGAGATGTGCCTTACCTGATAGTGAGCTTGTGGATCTTGGATACTGATGCTGATCTGATTCTGAAAGGATGCTGAAGGGTGAGTGTCTTCTCTGTTCTATCTAACTGTGTGTATGTGGGATAGGGTGGGATGGGGGATTGTCTCCCTATTCTTGCTCTTTCCTGTGTGTCTAAGATGACGTGGGACAGAGGGGAGGAGAGAGCACAGCCCAGCACTAATAATGACATCACTCTCATCTCCCACTGTCCTTTTTTCTACCACACGTCGTCTTGTCTCTCGTCTTCAATCTTTACATTCTTTGCTCTTTGCCTCCATCACTTTTGCATCAACTGCCTAGACGGTCCTTCAGTAAACTCCACCCCCTCTTTCTCCTCTCTTCCATCATTCTTTGTTTTGGTCTCTTTCGGCTACCACACCCTGTACAGTACAGAATTCAGTTTCTGAATTCAAAGTGAAATTGAATGTACACACACACACACACACACACACACACACACACACACACACACACACACACACACACACACACACACACACACACACACACACACACACACACACACAAGAATACATGCACATAATAAAAAAGCAAAAAAAGACACTATGCTATAAATGCAGTGGGTTTTTTTGGTCAAATTATTTATATAATATTTGTGCCTTAACATTACTTACCTAAATAATGCATTGTTAGATTTTAAGCAAAACACAATGTGTGCATTTTTAACATAAAAGCTATTTCAAATGCATTTTAAGCAGGTTAAAAGCACATTTAACTTGATCTTTTTTAGATTTTTTACAGCTCTGAAAAACACCAAAAATTGTGTACAAATGGTATGAAAGTTCTTAATTTTTACAAAGACTTTCCAAAAAACACCTCATGGTTACATCCTATGGATTGAGGGGTTGAGGAAGACTTGACTGTGTTCAGCATTAAAGAGCATGATTGAGATAATGGCCTTCTCCAGCACACACGGAAACTCACTTACTGGCAACAACACCACAAGAATAAAGACCCACTTATAAAAACCCAACATTTGCTGGGACAGCCACAGAAACAAGAGCGCTCCTCCACCAGTAATGATGGAAAATCACATTACATATAGATACTGATTGAATCCTAAAGAAAAATTTAATTGAATCAATACATGCCTTTTGAATATGTCAAGGGACACAATACTTGAACTTAAAATAAAATTTTTCTTATTAAAAGCAACAATACTCTATTGCTCCTGCCAGAACAAACAAAAAACCAATATGCAGTGACTGCATCTGGCTGCCTTTAGACAAGAAAATACTGTGATCAAGTTATTATTTACTGATTCATTTAAATGAACATATCAATTTTAAAACAAAAAAGTAACAATGTGTGAGACACATTCTTTCTCTGGTATGAACAATTCCAGTGTTATGGAAGTTACTTTTTGTGTTAGAGAGGGTGTCATGATTCTGCCTCTCTTAATCTTGGTTTTCATGATTTTGCAGAATCATGGCAGACCCATGTGTTTTGTGTGAGACACATGGTATTGTTTGTTATGACATGCCATGTGCTCTCTTGTCTCGTCTCCTGGCTCCGCCCCCTCTATGTCTTGTCTATCTTCCCATCATTGTTTCATTCCCCACACCTGCCCACATGTCATTATCCCTCGTTATGTTTCCCTATTTAAACCCCTTGTGTTGGCTGTTCTTTGCTGGTTTGTTTTGTATGCTGTTTGTATTGTATGTTTGAGTTGCTGTGTCTGGTTCTCGCCATGCCTGTTTCTCCCGTACGTGTAAATCTACCAAGTTAAGTTTTGTGATTCGTCTTGCTCAAGGACACTTCAGTTATTGTCTGCTGGCACTGGGCTTTGAACCCGCAACCATATGCTTACAAGACCAACTCTCTAACCAAAAGACAACTACTGACCCCAACAAAGCACAACACGTCCCTGGGTGGGCTCGAACCACCAACTTATTGCGCCACAGAGACAGAATATGTATTTGTTCAAACTAAACTACCTTTTTATATTTTACTAAAGAGTAAAATACTTTACTGAATGAGTCTAAACATCAAAAAGTATTAGTCTATACACAAACATGCGTAATGGATTTGACAAAATGTGTCTTTGCCCAACACATGGACAAAAGACTTGTCCTTCTAGAATATAAAAGTGACTTTATATATTATACTATATTTTTATTTGTATATGTCTAATTATGTAGAATACGAAGAGTTATGTATGTTACAATCCTGAAAATAGTTATTGCTTAACTTTTGGGAAAAAATCCCAGCAAATGTTAATATCTGTGTAATAAGCATAGTAAAAACGAAAAAAAAAAATATTAGATAGGTTTATTTTTACATTTTTATATGGGGGTTAAATAGCTTATTTTTTCTTTAAATTAACTAAACAAGAGACTGAAGAAAGAATAAAGAACTATTCAGTAACTAAAATAAAACAGTTAATGCAAACTTAAAAAAACAATTGTCTAAAAATGAGATGGGACTAGATTGTAGAACCATATGTATTACTTCATGTTGACTCAAAAGAGTTTGACCTTGATATTTATTTTCTGTGTGTGATCTGTATTGTTTACCAGCATCATACATGGTGAGTGTTTACAGTAAACATTACACTATTTTGTCACTCAAATTTTTGTTAACAAACTAGTTCCTATGTTTACACACAAAACACAGCTTCACATTTCCCACACCATGAGAGAGAGAGGGAGAGAGGGAGAGGGAGAGGGAGAGGGAGAGAGGGAGAGGGAGAGGGAGAGGGAGAGGGAGAGGGAGAGGGAGAGAGGGAGAGGGAGAGGGAGAGGGAGAGGGAGAGGGAGAGGGAGAGAGGGAGAGAGGGAGGGAGAGAGGGAGGGAGAGAGGGAGGGAGAGAGGGAGGGAGAGAGAGGGAGAGAGAGGGAGAGAGAGGGAGAGAGAGAGAGAGAGAGAGAGAGAGAGAGAGAGAGAGAGAGAGAGAGATCCATTTATTAGTGATTTTCCAATACAAAAACTTAACAAAAATTGGTGCCCTAAGCAGCTCAGCAAACACATTCATTTAACACAAAATCCTTACATTAACATATTTGTATAGAGTTTGTGTTGTGCACCACAAGCCCCCACCCTCTCCGCCTTGTTCAAATGTATAAATACAGGTGCTTTATGTTTCTTCTTCACTCCCATCCTTAATCTTTTGGAAAATGGCAGACTTCCCTGACGACATTTGCTCCTTGTGTGCAGACGTTCAGCGAGAACCTGTCACCATCCCGTGTGGAGACACCTTCTGCCTAGACTGCATTAAGATCTACTGGGATCATTCCGACAACGTCGGTGTGTACAGCTGTCCGCAGTGCCAGGCGACGTTCACTCCTCGGCCCACTTTGAGACGTAATCTACCCAATGTTGCTAATCGGGACTCACGGCCGCCCTTACCAGAGCTCACCCCGTTTCGGTATAAACGGGACGCACTGTGTGATTTCTGCACGGGACGTCGCAACAGGGCTGTCAAGTCATGCCTTATGTGTTTGGCATATTATTGCGAGACGCACATCAAACCTCACTATGAATCAGCCACTTTTAAACGGCACAAACTGGTGGACGAGACAGGCCACCTGGATAGAAAGATCTGCCCACAGCATGAGAAAGGATTAGAGCTGTTCTGCCGCTCGGATCAGATGTGCATCTGTGTTCTGTGTACTGTTCGAGAACACCGCAGTCACAACATTGTGAGCGCAGACGATGAACGCACAGAGAAACAGGTGACAAAAATTTTACACTGACAGTTATTTATTTGTTTGTTTTGTCTTTCTATATTTATTTATTTTGGATTTATTTTCAGATAAAGTTTAGACAGAAATGTTGATAGAAATTTTACTAAGGGATGGTTTCAGTTAATGTAAATAATTTGATTGTTTTAGTTTTAGCTATGATTTAGGCTAAATTATTGTGTGTGTGTCTGGATATAGAAAATCTTGGTGGTGACCCAAACAGAAGTTCAGCACATTATTCAGGATCGAATGAAAGAACTGCAGGAACTCAGTCACAATGTGAATGTTCTCAAGGTCAGTAACATTTAGAAGAAGTGCCAGGGGAGATCCTGAGTATTCTAAACTTCATCTGGAAATCTTAATCTACAGGTCAAAAGATTTGGGGCACTTGAGTGAATGTTGCTCTTTCTTTTTTAAACTTTCATCTAAAGGGTGTATGCCTAAATATAAAAATATTATTAAACAAACATATATATTTTACTTATGTTTTATTTAATACATTTTTCTTTTAATGGAGTATTTTGATCAGAGAAAAGATGGGCCAATAATAGCGCAGAATAGACGGGGACTTCTTAAAAATTCTTTAAAAAAGCATGTTCTTGAGCTTTGACCTTAAAACATTTCTGAAAATTATATTTACTAGGTGACTGCACTGAAGATGATCAAATATAACATACATTTTGTTATTGGTTTAGTACTTATATAATTCCCTCTGTTTTATTTTAGAATTTTTATGAGTGAGAAAAAAATTGAAATGCATAAGTGAATAACTGTCCCAAACCTTTTGACCAGTAGAACATATGTAGGCTGCTTATAAATAGGGTTCTCTCTCCTTTACTGTAGGATAATGCCCAACGAGCCCAGACTGACAGTGATAAAATCTTCACTGAGATGCTACAGGCGGTGGAGCGATGGCATGCAGAAATAATCCAGCTCATACAGGCTAACCTGCAGGCATCTATGGCTCAGGTGTGTACACATTCACAGCTGTGAATCAATTGTTCATTCATTATCTATTTGAAGGAGTTATATATTTTACTTGGACGATAAAGTATGGAAGTGCAATTTTCCCTCTCATTAAATATGAACTGTATCTTTAATGTACCAACAGGCTCAGGGCTACATAGAGAGACTTGAACAAGAGATCATGGAACTTCAGAAGAGAGATGCAGAACTACGTCTGATACTTGAAACAGAGGATAACATTCATTTTCTGCAGGTGCTGACATTTAAGAATACTGTTAATCAAATAAGTAAGTCGAAATAAATTAATTAAATTAAATTAAATTAAATTAGAGAGACCACTGGATTCAAAACTTAATTTTACATGATCTTCGTGTGTTAATAAACAATCTGTGAAGTCACAAATCTCAAAGTTCCTGGTAAAGCGAGTTATCATCTTTACCAGAAATCAGATATCTTGGACTACAGAAAAAGCCAGGATTGTAGTCATCCAGTTACTTCCGTGATGTTTTGTCAGAGACCAATTACCGATGTTCCTGGATTTACATGATGCCGTCTCGCCACTGGTGGTGATGCAGTAGTTGAACCCGAGTAAAACCCAATAAAAGTAGACTAGTTGACTAGACCGTATGACCATTTAGGGTTCACATGGAGGAGAGTCTTAAAGAATCAGACCTAAAGACTTAAAACAAAACAATGAGGTAAATAATAAAACTAATAATGCGTACTTTAAAAATAATGGCATTTATGTATAGTTGAGGACTCAAATAATACAAATAATAAAGGTTTTATCACCAAACAAGGGTCTCTTTGGTTGTGTTGCTACAGTGTCAATTAATAACAAATTAGATCATGTTATCTGATGAAAATGATTAGGAGTAAAGATTTTTTTGGGTTTATGTTAATTTCTGTAGAATTTTCCCATGCTGTCTGTGGCACCAGAGCCTATGGTGCCCAAGGTGCTCATAAACCCAGAGTTTTCCTTCGGTGAAATCACCAAGAGTGTGTCTGACATGAAAGAACACCTGGATGACATTTGCAAAAAAGAGTTGGGAAACATTTCCAAAAGAGGTAACCATTATCTTTCACAAGAGTAAGATTTAAATTCATTCATTCTTGAATCGGTTCTTTAAATTGATTGCACAAACACAAGTAACTAGACATAAGACATTACTTTTGATACATTTTATAATGGATGAAAATAACAATGTAGGATGTCGTCTTGGAAATTATTATTTATCCATTAATTTATTTGCACGTTATTCAAAACAGTAAGTGACACGTCCATCTACCTACTGACTCCACGGTCTGGAGGACGTTTAAACGGTGAGAGGACTTGCAGAGGATCTACATTTACTTTAATGTTAAATAAACTGAGATTTCATTGTAAATTTTATTATCTTCATAAATGATTTTCAGCTACAGTAAGAGTTGACTTCAAAGAGCCTAAAACCAGACTGGATTTTCTTAAATGTGAGTCTGACCTCATTTTTGTAACATCTAATCTCATCACCTTGGTTGATAACATTTAACATTTGGCCATTTTTTACCTATAGTATGCTGACAAAGCATCTATACAATTTTGTTTCACAGATTCTTGTAAACTGACATTTGACCCCAACACAGCCTTTAAAGAGCTAGTGCTGTCAGACGGGAACTGTAGGGTAATCCGTAAGCGGACGACCCAATACTACCCCAATCACCCAGAGCGCTTCGATGGGTTTTGCCAGATTTTGTGCAGGGAGCCACTCAGTGGACTGCGCCATTACTGGGAGGCAGAATGGAATGGAGAATTTTCCATCGGAGTTGCTTACAAGAGCATCAGCCGCAAAGGTAAGAACTCAAACAGCCTTCTGGGATACAATGATAAATCCTGGAGCCTCCTGTGCTCAGACTCGGGATACTCTGCATGGCATAATAAAATGGACAAGGATTTACCTGGTGTGGTACGTGCCTCGAGGATTGGTGTTTTCCTGGATTACACCGGCGGTTCTGTGTCTTTTTATGCTGTGTCTGAGACAATAGAGCTCATCTACAGATTTCAGGCTAAGTTCTCTGAGCCGCTGTTTGCCGGGTTTGGTGTTGGATCATCTGTAACTTTGTGCATGCCAGAGAAAAACCAGCGAACACACCACTGAGGGATTTAAAATTGACCTTTAATACTGAACTCTTCTAGTTTAATGTGACCATTCTTGAATGATCCATAGTGTTGTATAGAACTCTGTATGACTTTGTATAAACAATGAATGTTAATTAATTTCACATCGTAAAAACCAATTAACTCAATGGGTTTTAAGTTTCCTGTAGGTCTTGACTTTCAAGCTAATAGTTTTCTGTCTCTCTGACTTGCCCCGTCAATACAAAATTACAAACACCTATGTATATTTCCCTTACAATTTCTTCTTGCTATGCATGTTTGAACCGAACTATATACAGTATATTAGACCTTATACCTTATAATCTAACGCTCCACTGAAAAGTAAAATATGAAACCAGACTTGTTTAAAAATCACAAAACAAGCTAATTCATTCTAAGTAATGCAATCTGAATTTTGTGCATACTGTAGCTAAGATAGAAATAAAAAGTCAATATTAAAACTTGTCTATTAATTGTCCATTTTAATGATTTTAAAATACATTATCCATGAACAAATAAAGCAAAGTGTGTACAGTTTTCAGTAACATCCATTAATCTGCAGTCTGACATGTAGTCAGTCTGTTCTCCATAGTTGTTTCAAACCTGTTTGATTTTCTTGATGTCTGTACAAACCAGTTTATTACAACCAGTTTATGGAGTCCATTGACTACCATAGTAGGAAAAATGATTTGTCTTGCTTTCTGTAAAAATCTTGTATTGTTATCAACAGAACAAAAAGGTTATAATGTAACTTTTTCCTATGATGGTAGTCAATGGGGTCTAAGAATTGTTAATTTATAGGCATTCTTCCAAATATCTTTCGATTTGTTCATCAGAACAATAAAATATATAAAGACTTGGAACAACCCAAAGGAGAGTAAACAATTAAAGTTTTTTATTTGTAAGTTAACTATCCCTTTAATACAATGATCAAAAAATGTTAATTTAACTGCACATACCAACCATTATAACCATTACCTTCATAATTTAAATTATGATTTCAATTTTTATATCATCAATATACAGTCAACTCACAGAGGACAAGTACAAAGACTTACGAGCCCTCAACATCTGAAAAGCTTTATTAAGATAAGCTGAGGAGTTTGTCACCCCTGTAATAATTCCTTAAATTACCAACCGGGACACAATATACCATTTACAATCAGCTCTTAGAACCAGGGGTAAATTCCCACCTATTTCTGTGCATTTAATCCAAAGCTGCAAGTTTTAGATGGCTTACTGTGTTGTGGAATTAATTGCTGTCTGTTGTTAGACAACTGAGGCATGGGGATTTCTGTGATTGCTTTCAAATTTACACATCATTTTGTAATGAAAAGTCCATCTGGCATACTGTTAAAACCCCTGTCTGACCTTTCTAACTATCCTACATTCACCCGTAACGCCGGGAAAATAGAGAAATCCACTGTACAAACAATGGACACCAAGATTGTCACCCTGGACAAGACACACAAGAAAAATCACAAATCATAGCTGCTGCAGAAAGAATAAGTGAATCAGTTTATTAAAAAGCATTTGTTTCTCTGCAAAATATCCTTTGCAAGATCCAACTAATAATTTAGTTTTTAAAATAAAGAGAACCACTGAAATGTCATCACAAGAATCTAGGGTCTGGCGTGCGCTGTACACATGCTGTAAGGTGTCCTATCATGTGTTTACAAAATAAGCCAACGAAAAAGCTGCCACCACTTTTCTATTTCAGCTACTTTTAAAATGTTTTGTAAGAAGTCATCCTTCATGACCAAGGAAATCGATTTATGGACTCCATTACCCTGAAGACAAACCAGCATTTTGAGAAACTGTACCTTTGAAAAACAAATGACACATACATAGTACCCCAACACCACATACACTCAATACACCAAAATATGTCAGCTGGAGTTGAAATTGTCTAATGGCAGAGTAGTGTCCTTCTTTCGAAGCTACATAACACGCTGTCCATTAATGATGACATCATCAAAATCCTCCTGTCAGAGAAATAGAGAAAAAAATTAACACAGAAACAATTAGTATTAGTAAATGTGTAGGCTGTGTAGGTCTAACCTCCTCACTCTCTCTGTACTCTTCCTCCTCATCCTCCTGTGTATATGAGGCCCCACTGGCACTTAGTAAGGCCTGCACCTCTTTGTTGGGTCTGTAGAGGGCACAATACAGTGGGGTATGGCCTGCATAAGAGGGCTGATCCACCACTGCGCCAGCACTCAATAACAATTCCACTATTGCCGACCTCTGACCCTCAACAGCCAAGTGCAATGGAGACCGACCAGACCCTAGATCCTACGAAATTAGATGCAAAAAAGATTAGCTTAAAAAAATGTCTAATACTTTTTCAGTCATATACATCTAGCATTAATTATCTTTATTTTATTAAAAATTACACTCAAAGTACAAATGCAGAGAGAGAGTTTGCATTCAATGTAAAAAAATTAAGCAGCACTCTCACATCAAGCAACAGGTACATCCACCATGTTTTTTTCAGACCATCTACCAAATTTGTCGGTTATATCTGTCAGGTAGTAAAGACTTTACCTATAGACTATTCAATTTAGATATCAACTGCTTGTAAGGATACAAGTTTTATATAAATTGCCCTCTTACCCGCTGATTGGCATCTGCTCCTGCATCCAGCAGCATTTTGATGATGTCACAATTGCCTTTTTGTACAGCCATATGCAATGCACTCATACCTTTGAGAAATAAAAACATAAAAAATAAGAGGGCAGAGGGTGCAACAAACAGAATGAGAGAAAGAGAGAGAGAGAGAAATAGGTAGATGGATGGATGGATGGATGGGAAAATATTAAGAGTCCACTTCATAATTTCACTTACAGATTTATTAAGGCCATTCAAGGTCTGTTTAATTAAATTAACTATCACAAAAAAATGTTACTAATGTATTGCTTAAAGTATAAGGTGTTTCCAGTTTTTATTTTCTGCAAATAAGTGCACACAGAAACAAAATGTATTGTTTAAAATAACCCAAACGTACTACTTTCACCCCAACATAAACCTATATCTAATAAATAAAAACCATTAAGATGAGTGAAGGATGTTTTTGTACCGTCTTTGCAATGGTCTCCTACACATTTTGGAAAATGATAAGTGGGTAAACGAAACAGACGCTGGTTTATCAAGTTTATACCCGTGTAATTGGTGATATTAAGGTGCTCCGGACGGATCCGCGAACTGCTGGTCAGCTCTCTCACACACACTGTACGGTTCTCCCTGACAGCCAGGTGTAAAGGTGTGTTACCCCCTCTCTCCTGTAGATCTGGATTAGCTCCATTACACAACAGTGCCCTTACACACTCACTCTGGTCTACGATGACTGCCAGATGTAAAGCGGTCTAGGAACATTCCCAAAGGATACAAAAGGTTACGACAAGAACACACGCACAACCACACATGTAGATGTGCCGGTTACCTGTCCCAGGTCATTTTGGATGTCCAGGTAAGGAGTCCAGTTACTGTCCAATAAGATTTCTTCAAGCAGGCAGGTAACAATGGCCCAATGTTCGTGGATCAGGCCCAGATGGAGCACCCTGGGAAGACAAGGGGAACAATTTACACAGATCCAATGATCTGAAATCAAGTCAACACCTCTGTCCGAACACTCACGTGTCACCATCTTCTGATAGAAAATTCAACATGTTCCTAACATCTTCCCTGCTCTGCCGACCCACTCCAGGCTCTGATGCCAACGTGAGGTCCGTGCCCACGGGCTCTCCAAGCATCATGGTGCCAATCCCGTCCGAGAGACCCCCCACCATTGCGTCATCATTGATGGAGTCCCCGATGGCAGAGTCCAGTCTATCTTCTCCGCCCATGGACACACAATCCCCGGTGCCCCTGGTTTCGGGCTCCTCTCCGGACCGTCCAGGTGCCCACATGGGTTCGATGTACGGAGCCTCCGAACCCAACCCAAGCCCGCTGTCACACCAGTCTTCCGGGACGGCTTCCACGGATCCTGGTTTCTCCATCCTGAAGATCGGTTCGGCCCGGGGGTTCGGGGACCCCTGCATCTCCATCGCACTTTAGCGTTCGTCGGAAGTTCCCTTTCCGGGCACGGAGCTGCGCTGTTCGGGTTTTTAGGGAAATAATAGGGACTCCCTCTGGATAAACTCCCGGACAACAGCAGCGAGGGCTGCTGCACAATCCTCAGATGTCCTCCATGTCCGGGGCATTATAGGCTGTAATGCTCACCGTGCGAGCGGCTCGCTGTTGCCCCTTTGCCCAGAAAAGGCCGTGCGGCCGCGTCGGTGTTTTCCTGGGGAATTCCCAAAACTGCTTTTGTAACCGGACACCGTGGAGCGCGGGCGCACTGCGCATGCGCGAACCTCCGAGGCCGCGCATGCGCAGATAGATGTTTGTGTTTATTTTGTCAGAGAGATGTCAGGGGATGTGATGGTAAGACTGTTTCATATTAAGTCACACAATCATGTGTATACTTTAAATTACATAGTGAAATGTTAATGGAACTGGGCTTTGGAATTGTAAGTTGCATTTGTGTAAAAAAATGTACATTATATTTAACATAAAAGATTAGATTAGATTAGATTCAACTTTATTGTCATTGCACATGTTAGCATCTAACCAGAAGTGCAATAAGCAGTAAATACAGGATATATATGTAATATATACAATAATAATACAGAATATATGAATATAGATAAGTAGATAAGTATTATGGACAGAGTATTATAAACTATATTATAAAGTATTATAAAAGTCTTCTTTACAACAGTTGTGACAACCAAATAAACATCCTTATAGTATAAACATAAACAATGTGAAGAGAAAGCATGAACAAATGCAGAAATCCTTCCAAAATCAAACTGTGAATGTATATTCCCAATAAAGATGGGAAATCAAGCCTAAAGAATCAATTATGGAAACATGCTTTTTAATTTAAAGCTTAACTGGCTAAAATAATAGAAGTAATTTGTAAGAAACACCCTTTACTTATTAGTTACATATATAAATATTTAGAAGAAAAGTCCAAATCTTCTTCCATGGGATGTGTTCATATGAATCATTCCAGTGGGATCCAAGATATGGAAGAGAAGGAATCTCAGCCTGAAAGAACTGTCGAATCCTTTTAATCCGACAACAAGTGTTAGATGGGAAACAGATCTTCCTAATTCATTTATTAAAGATATTCATGTTAGTTGTTTTTGGAAACCCCGTCCCATTATTGTAGCTGTCATTGGAAACAAAAAAAGGGACAGTGTTGCTTTGGATGGGGACTTTGTACTTAGTGTATTTTAAGTTATTTTGCAGTTTGAGAGTGATCCGTTTTAAAATACAGTTGCAAAATTGATCACTCTCAAACTGTGATCAATATTTTTTAGGCAAACTTTTGAAGAATGGCCTATTTCATGGCTGTGCATATTAAGTGTGATGTAATCATAGCAGACACTAGATGGCAATGTGTAGTCTCAATTCAGATTTGTGTAGTCTGCTAAACAAAAGGATTAATCCTCATCCTCACTGAGATGATGTCATTGCTCAAGGCTTTTATTAATGGCTGTAGATACATTTCCTGTTGTAAGTGAAATCAAATTAAGTGCGAAAGTTTAAAGCGCAGGTGTTCTAGGGCAGCGGTTCTCAAACTACGGGCCTAAAGACGGACCCAGGGGGGCTTTAGATTTTGAGGCATTTTGTAAAATACGTTAGTTGCTTATAAATTGTATGCATTCAAATATAAGAAAATTAAACCAATCAAGATAATATAATTTATTTTTTAGTTGGTTTTAAGTTTGTGTTATTGGCGGCATGGGTCAGTCATGGTCTGGTGGTTTGAGAGTTGGACTTGTAAGCAGAAGGTTGTAGGTTTGAATCCCAGGGCCAGCAGACAATGACTGAAATGCCCTTGAGCAAGACATCTCACCCCCATTTTCTCTGCAGTGATGATTGATTATTGCATAAAACTGTAAGTGGCTTTGGATAAAAGTGTCTGTCAAATGAATAAATGTAAATGTAAATAAACTAAAATAAATCAATGCACCCTACACAAAGGGAGACTTACAACTAAAAAGGCCGAGAATCACTTTTCTGATCATGAACTTAGATAGTGTAGTGTATATTTACTAGAAACTGTGCCGAAACAAGATGGTTAAAGGCAAGGACACAATATTTTGTTATTTATCATAAGTCATCATGAGTGCTGTGGGCACAGCTGCTAAACAGAGTGACTTAAGAAAGAGTCATCAGACATTAAAAGCAATGATGTGTTAAATTCCCCAACCTTTGGAGAAACCCAACAAACCCGTAAATAATATCAAATTAATAAGAAACCATCATGTGTGCTTAAGCATGTGTGGACCTGTATGGTGCTGGCTGTTTTATCGAGTTTTTCTTTCTTTTTCTAGCCCACGTCTATTTCTCTGTGTATCTGCATTGCAGTTTTTTCAGAAAAAGTAAGAGAAACCCTCTTGTAGCCCATCAATTTCCTTCATTACAAAATCCCCCCGTCGTGTATTCCAGTGTCTTACATCTCTGCGTCTTCCCTGCTCAGTTAGTTGCTGTGATCTCTGGGCTGTCTCCTCTTTGTGCTGTACGGTGCTGTGCTTTGCTCTGTTCTCTGTGCCGTGGTCTGCACTGTGATGAATGTTTGCGGCTCTGTCAAGAACGATCAGGGGAAAAAAAGGACTACATGTACACGTAATTTATGCAGCTTTACAGAGACCACCTATTGATCTCGGTATGGGGCTGCATGCAGGATTTTCCTGAGAGAAGCACAATAGACTGTATATCTACATGTATATGTTAATATAAAAGATCCACCGTTTTTTTGTATGCATATAGAAACAATGTTTAAGTTGGTGTAGTACATCTGCGTATTATTCATCATTGCCCAGACAGCCTTCAATTGTCTTCAGGAATGTTTGGTGTGTGTTATGAATAAAAGGTAGGAGAGAATAGTGGGTATTATTCTGTGCTGTTAAATTTGCTCAGGACAAAATAATGATTAGTAGAATGGATGAATGGAGCCGAAGGAGAACCCCTTTGTAGGGGTGGGGTTGAGGTTTGACAGAAGGATGAGAGGGGGGAGGCAGTGCTGAGCTGCAGCTGCTGAGTTCTGCTGCCACTGCACTTTTCTCTGGTCATTCCTCAAGGCACACGCACACACATATAAACACACACGGACTAGAGTCTCCTAATATCAGTACCACTCTTAGTAATCTATTAACTGTAAGCCTGCACTGCGGATCTTTGCACTGTGCTGTTATTCTCACTCCATTCATACATAGAAATATACACTTGCAAAAATACTTGCCATTCATGTGATGATTGAATCATTATTAAACGGCAAAGAAGGCCTTTTGCTGGGGTTAATAATGTTTTTAAGAGTATTTGGAAGATATTTTTGTTCATGTCACAGCATAAAAGTATGGTCCATGGACTTTAACCACTGGGTTCGGTTGTGAAAGGAGAGGGAAACCAGCTCAGCCCACACACATTTCGTCACAGTACTGCAGTGAGCGTTGAATGCAGTGCTCAAACCAAACCCCATCATTCCACTGTGATTAATACCCACATTTACAGGCTACAGACAGCCACCTTTTCCTCATAGAGATCCTGCTGTGTGTTTGTATTTAAAAATTGCAAAAATGTCTTAAATATGTCTTTGCTATGTAAAACTCTCTACATTGTCCATAATATATATATATTTTTTTTTCGTTATGTGAATAGGTTTCTTAAATTTGTCGAGTGAGGTAGCAGGATATAGTCCACTTCATTATCAAATACTTATCATGTGGGCCTGCCTGCTACTTAACAGAAGAAATTTTTTAACTTTTATTTATTTAAGATTAACCCTTATATTTCGCCCATAAAATATATATTTATTTTTAACTGTATAGCATGTTTTTTAACAAGATTTAACAAAGGTTAATGACTAAATACATGTTTCTTGTACTTGAGATAAACTAACCACTGTTTAAATATTTTAATTTGCCAATTATTTAGATAAAATTTGAGCCAGTTGATAATAGCCCTGTGATTCCTGCCTCGCGATGGACCCTTTACCAATCCAGGTCCCAAGTCTCTGCCCAACACTTCCCTGTCCACTATCCTAACCCAGTAATTAGTGTGAAAAGCCACTAAAGTCTGGTGCCAATAGCCCTGTGGTAACTGTGTATAGTGCCAGTGTATTCATGGCACCCAGGGTCAAGTTCCCCTCTCTGAAACACTTTGCCAGTCCATCTCCCCTGTTCTGTCAACATTTACCTGTCTATAATTCTATCCCATTATAAGGCATGAAAAGCCGCAAAATAGTTTAAACGAAAGTTTGGTGCCAATCGACCTTTGATAGCCCACAGATTTACAGCACCAGTGGGAGCCTGAGTTTGATTCCCAAACCTGCTTCACTATCTCTTTTAAATGCTTTCCTGTCAACTTTGTAAAGTCCAATCACAATAATGGTGTAAAATCCCAAAATAGTAAGAACAAAAGAGGAGTATGTTTAAAAGTACATTTATTTATTAAGCAGGCAATTTTATGTGAAGAGATACCAATACTTTAATTCTTTAAAGGGGGAGTATAATGCTATTTCATGCAATGATGTTGTATTTCTGTGCTCTATACACCCCAAACCCCCACCTCCCGTCCCGCCAAATGCTTTGGAAAGATTCCTTCAAATATTCGACCTATCATCTTAATATGGTTACGAGTTATTTATTGGCCATTTGCCCATAAAATCCCACCCATAGATCTCGGAAGCACGGCCATCAGTGGGTACATCCAGAAGAAGTCCCCGTAAGGAGATTGGTCATATGCGCTGTTCACGGCCTGCCCATGGGAGCTTGGCTTTTTGAGGAAACAGTCCCAAAACTGTATATGTCTTCTGTAAATATGAGAAAACCAAAGACTTTTCAGAGATATGAACAACACGATCCTACACTACAGTTACTCAAGATTAACACAAGAGTGACAGAAACTGTTTGCGACACATCTCTTTTAAGCTAACCTTTAAATACCCTTTAACTTATTGAAAATCAACACATTCTTCTCTTTGAATATGTGTTATTGATAAAAGTCATCTGAGTTAATTGACCTAACTGAGCCTGATAAGGAACAACATATTGTCCACCAGTGCTTTGCTCTTTAATAAACTAGCCAATGACAGGTCAAAAAACTGTCACATGTTAGCAGCTCTCTACACGAACATGGGGTCGATATCTGTTTATGTTTGTGTGTAGTCATACCTGCCAAAAGGGCATTTGAATGGCATGTGCATTTGCAGGTTATTCTGCCCCATTTATAAATCAATTCAGCATTGAACAGTGAATGTGCTTTGTTGTAAATGCATTCCATGTAGATAGAGTTTAAAAGGTTTGTCGAAAATGCTCATTTTAGAGAATAAATCCAAGAAACGGAATGTATTATACATTAGAGAAGCATTTAATATATCCGCAAATACAGACAGATGATTATTAAGTATCTGCTGATACCAATGTTGATACCCGTAGTTCAGTTGTTATATAAATTTTTCACTAACATAATTCTAAAGATGAAAGTAAATAATAATATCCTAAGTTTAATATTATTAACTCTTTGCTTATTTATGGTTAAGTTTCTTAACATTTTGTACACACAGAGCACAAATGTATTGCAGTTATCGCTCTTTCTTTGATTGAATGGATATATCAGCTCTAACTATTGGCTCAGAGCATAAAACAAATGCTTTTAATGACCAATACCGATTACGAGCCATTAAATAATTGCATCTCAAATAAACAATAATGGCAAGTTAACAGCAGTATGAGTCTTATCAGTATGAGTCTGAAGATACAGGTCAATATTTATTATAAAATTTCTTTAATTAATTAATGATTATCTTAGTAAGTACCAGGCTCATCTATCAATTTATTTCAATAGTCCTCACTATCACACATTGCCACATGACTGTAAGGGTTAAAACAAAAAATTATCATAGCACATTCTACATGCAATTTATAAAAAAGATCAACAGATTTTTTAATCTGCATCTTTAAGATTTTGAGCTTCATTAAAAATGGCTATTTCATATTTAAGGATTCATATATTTTTTTGTTCAATGTTAAATATGTTGTCTTGTGCACGTGTTAATTTGAGGCAGGAACCTTGTGTCATACCACAGTAAATACCTTCCACTCAAGAGATAAATTTGACTACAAGAGCATGCTTTTATTCTAATGTGATGACGACCCAAGCGATAAAAACATTCAACTATTTGACCTTCTTAAAATTCTAAAATACAAAGGATATATTTTTTTTCGTTTCTATAATAAAAGTCCAAAAATGTATACACAATTTTGTCAAGTAGTGTAAATAAATAGTTACAAAATAAGAATATGTGAATAATTTGATTTTGACCATACTGTGGGATAACCCTAAAAATGGCTGGAATGAAAAATTGTGTAATAAAAGGCATTTTTCTTCATTACACAAACTATTGTAACCTAAAGTGACAGTGTGTAGTGTATGTGTAGTGTATTTGTGTGTGTATGCATGACTGTGCGCTTTGTCTGGGAGTTGAAGCATACCAGATCACCTGTGAGCAGTGAGGTCTGCTTTCCTTCTCTGATGTGATTCCTTCTGATAACCCTTTCTTTCCGTCTCTCTCTCTCTCTCTCTCTCTCTCTCTCTCTCTCTCTCTCTCTCTCTCTCTCTCTCTCTCTCTCTCTCTCTCTCTCTATCTCTCTCTCTCTCTCTCTCTCTCTCTCTCTCTCTTTAGCATTCGTTCTTTCAAAGAAATGTTTTATATAAATGTGGGGAAAAGTAATTTCAATAAGCTTATGCGTTGTGTAGAGTACATTTGGATATAAATATACTGACTGGTTTCAATATATTGATTCTACATTAGACTGTAGTGCATCAACCTTTTTCAATAATCCATTTTGACTTCAATTCAATTACAGTTCAAGTCAAATTTAATAATCCCTCATTCTATTTATACATAAGGCCTATGATCAGTCACAGGTGACACTATTGTCCAGTAATTTTGTACTGTTGATTTCATTCAGTGTGTTTCAGTCTCCTTTTATGCCCCCCTGGTCTCTCTCGTTATACTCTAAATGTATCAACTAAATCTATCATGACTGTCCTCACTCCTATAACATCATATTGTGGATTAGGATAACGATACTATTCAAAGGATGGGTATAATGCGGTTTCATGCATTATAAGTACTTTAGACTGTCAAACATGTTGAGCTGTCATGTTCAATCACTTGTTATAAATCGAGTTAGATTACAGACTTAGTATTTCTGTGCTTATTGTACTCCCTCTGGTCATACAAGGATTTAAGATTACTTAAGGAACTGCCTTTGTTCCTTCTCCTTTTTTGAAATATTGCAGATATTTTTAGTATAGAAATGCTTTTAAATGAGGCCTCTCTGTCTGACATTAAATGTGTTTGTATTTCCCTCATTTATGTGTGTTATTAATATTTTAACACTTTATAACAGCTTATCTTTTGCTGTTTTTCTGGATCTTTATAAGGGACCGACATAGATCTTCACCACCTAAGGTCAACAGGGTCCAAGGTAAGGTAGGTCCATTTTAATGTTCTTATTTTGACTCGTTTGGTAATCAGATATACAGTTTCTCCACTGTATCACATGCTGAACTATTCATTCTTGTCTCTTTCGTTCTCTGTATGAGTTAATTTTTAATGCTGAGTCACTTGGTGTGTACAGGCGACTGTGCAGTATCACTGTTGTAGTCTAAATAATAGATGTTTCTGGTATTGAAACCTCAAATGTTCCCCAACACAGCACAGATTTCTTAGCAGAGACTTGGATCAGCACATAATAAATGAACTGTTAAATAAAAAGAGTTCAGGAATTGCTAAAGTATTATAAAAAGCAGATTTTAAACTCAAGATCTTAAATATATCTAAAAGATATAGATTTTGCACTGTGTTTGGAAGAGATCAATTAATATGTTGACCAATTTCAGCCTCACAAAAGTTTACAGGAGGAGAGACTCAATAAGGAAAACAACTTGATAAACACTAAAAATGGTTAGTTCCAGTCATTGATTCTGATTTGTCAATATTGCATTATTTACTATAAAGCATGACAGCTTCACCTAATGATTCTATGTATCACTGCACAACCTTAGCCACCACCCTTAGCACTCAGCTAAAGAAAGGCTTGGGTGATTTTACATCATGAAATTTGCCCTGTCTAATATACCCAGCAAAAGTCCTTTTTGGGGGGGATTTCCTGGTTTTCTAGATTAGATCATTCCAAATAATGAAAAGAACATTCTGTAAAAATATAATATTGATATATTTAAAATTTTCTGGATACATTATGGCTAAGTTAATGGATAAAATCAAATTTTAATGCTTAGTATCTCAGAATTTCAGAATTTTTTGTATTTGTAAATTAACAGTTAAATTTAAACTTTGGCAGATGCTTTCATCTAAAGCAACTTACATTGCTTTATACTTTTTACATTTATTTTAAGTATAAGCAATCTCTGGGATCTAACCCACGTCTCTGAAATTGTAAGCACCATGCTCTAAATACTTGTATTGTAAATGGTTACATATAAGACTGCCACAGTTTTATTTAGTAACCATCTTAAGGTACAAGAGGCAGTACTTTGTCTTAAAAGTATGTACAAACATTTATTTGAGACATGACATTCAAGTAATATCCTAAAAATCTGAAAACTGCAAAGGCATTTGATTGACAATTAGGTTGTTACTGCTGCCCTTTCTGCAAATCCAAGGACCAAACCCCTGGATAGATAACATAAAACGTCTAAGTGTTATTGCTTCTTTGCCAAAGTAGATAGCATATTATCAATTGAGGGCTACTGTAGAAACATTGTTGCGAATTACATGTCTGAGGACCAATGCTGTATTAAGATACAAAACATAACGTTTCATGAAGACATGGTAATCTATATTATATTGCATTTCTGTCAATAGAACCTCCAACAAAGTCCTCTATTTGTGGTTTCATGTTTTACCAGCATAATAGATTTGTATTTTAGACATTTAAATTTGTTCAGCTTTTACATTCTAATGTATATCATACTTTTTCCTGTTTTATGTGACTTATTTCATAACATTTTTTTTATAGTTTTTTATTGTGTCTGGAATAAAGCAAGATTATCAAATCTGTTTTACTGGATTTTACGAATAGATGTCTATGACAAATAAATATAGCAGTAGTAAAACATAATGAATTTACAACAAGTATTAACAAAAAGGACATTTAAAAGTCCTAAATATACACTGGGTGAAGTTCCATTTGCACTTCAAATAAAGGGAGACACGTGCTATAACCATTGTAACTGCTCTGACTCATTCCATTTATGTTAGGAACGATTACACTGGCTTAACTCCTGTAATTTCATTTCTTATTTTAGCCAATGCTATCTTTACTGTTTTACATTTCATAGAGAATAATGGTTGTGCTTTACAGCTCACAAGAACAATGTGTAAAAGCTTTTCCAACTGGGTCAAAGAAATATACACCTCCTTTTTCACTGGTGTGCCTTACAATGCAAAAGATCTAGTCCAGTGTGATTTTTGAGTTTTTCGACTTTTTTTAAAAGCTGCATTCTGGATAAGACCTTTGAGCAACAGACTCACTTGGATGGAAACGCACACACAAACACACACACACACACACACACACACACACACACACACACGTAGACACACACACGCACACACGCACGCACGCACACACAGAGACATCTGAAAAAATATAAGTGCCACTCTAATTAATTTCTTTAATAGTTTATTTATTTTTATGACATATTTATATATATATTTATATTATTAATATATGTATATTATTGCTGCAATGGAGCCTTAATCAGTATAGACTCTCTGCCATTCCAGTAGAGCTATAGATCTCCTGCCCGCATGCTTCAAAATACACCTCCGAAAAAATCTGGGTGCAAAAAAGAAACATTCTGTTTCTAAACAGCTTGTAACACTATCTAGCCATTCTAATGATGCATCATAACATGCCTTTTTCTGGAAATGCCCATAGTATAAAATGAAATTTTTTACGTTCCATACAGAACATATGCAAATAAAGACACAATTTTTATCACACCTTTTTTCTTTCTTTTTTCGTTTGGCAATCGATTTTAAATAATGGCAAAAGCTACACTTCAGTGTGTGAAATACATGAACATCGCAGTATTGATATTTTAAGATATGTACAGCGGTGCTTCAGAAGTTGGCGTAGCAGAGGATCATAGGGGATTTGAACAGTGAGAACAGTAAAGTCAATGTTGATTTTCATGTGGGTCTCTTATGGCCCTCCAGCAAATGTGGGGGTGGTTATCAGAAGATGTTGTCTCATTGCCTTTAATACATAATAGCTACAGGATGTCTATAAAACTATGCAGAAAGAGATAGAGGAAGAAGATAGAGACAATATGAGATGAAAGAAAGCAAGTGGGGGAGAGGCGTAGAGGAGTCTGTGCTGAAGTACGGTTTTAAACTTTGCTCTACATCCACCATTTATCTTTTTCTGGCTCTGCAAGATGAGCGATCCCAACAAAGAAATTTAAGAATGCTTAAGAGTCATTTGCTGTGCATCTTCTCACTTTCTATATTGTCTTTCAGTTTTCTCTGTTTCTCTTAGGCAAAAAGCAGTGTTTAAATGTCTATTTTCCGTTGGAAGACTTTGAAAATGTTTTAAGGACTTTTGGATATCCATACAGGTCTGTGTAAAGTGTAAATGTGTTTGGTACAGAGTGAAAGCCCCCTTCCTTTTTTATAGCAGTTATATTTAAATTATTTTTTGAATTTCTTTTTCCATAAAGTTTAGAATGCCGAATCCGAACCTTATTTACTGCAATAGACATTCAATAAAACCCCAACTCCTAACTCGTTTTCTTTTTTCTTTACACCCTACCCCTTGCTCGCCCTGTCTGAACTATGCATAAAATCAGCAGTGTCAAGTATGCAGCACAGGGCGTGGCCGTCGCCTCATCAGCCACTCCCAACCTCGTCTAAGCCCCTCCCCTATTCGCCGTCAGACATAGGCAGATTCACTAGATTGGGTGCGGCCCAAGTTGGGAACAGAGGATAGGTGGGACACATCCTTTTTCCGGATCTCGCAAATAGACTTTCTACGAGCCTGGACGCCACGGATGGCTGCCTTTATTTTCCGCCAACCCAGGTGGTTTAGCTCAGCCAAATTTAGGACCACACAGATCCCGCTAACAGCAAACATGAACACGAGAAAAACTGTCTTCTCCGTGGGACGGGAAACGTAGCATTCTACCTCCTTCACGCAGGGGTATCGGTCGCACTCAAACATGGCGGGAACATTGAATCCATACAAGAAGTACTGACCAGCGAGAAATCCTATTTCCAAAACGTTCCGGAACACCACCTGTATGACGTAAAAGCGGGAGATGCCCTCCTGTTGACGTATCTTGTTATTTTTGGAGTATGTGACCCCCTGCGGAATATTGGGAATGTCTTTCAAATCCAGACATTCACGGTCATCTTTGCTTTCCGGATGTACCAGGATACCATTGATGTTTCGGAGCTTGCGGCTCGGCCCATGGCCGTGTCCGTGATCGATGTAGGGGCCGTGCAGATAGGTGTAGGTGCGATCTTTATACTTGGCAGACTGGTGCACGGAGTAAGTGATAAAACACAGGCTAGGGGTGCACACCAGGATGATCTGGAAAACCCAGTAACGGATATGGGAGATGGGGAAGGCTTTATCATAGCAGGCCTGGTTGCAACCTGGCTGGAGCGTGTTACAGATAAACATAATCTGTTCATCTTCGTACACCTTCTCTCCCACTATACCCACAATGAGGATTCGGAATATCACCACCACAGTCAGCAGGATCCTTTGAGGGTGAGGAAAAAGAGACAGAAAGAAAAAAGCAATGAAAGATAGAGAAGGGAAAGAAAGGAAAAAGCGAGAGAAAAGGGATTAGTTTGTGTTTCATCTTGAGAACGACTAAAAAACAACACACCGTTTCATCGCTTTTCTAAAGCCTTCTATCCCACATATAATTACATAAACACATCCAAACATTTTCAGAACATGATGATTATCATTCCCAAATTGCATTCAAATCTGAAGTTGTATTGTTCAATGAGCTAATTCAATAGGAAAAAACCTTTCTTTTTATTAATTGTGTTTTACCGATTTAAAGATAAGCTTAAAGCCTTTTCCCTTTTTGGCTGTCGTTGTATGTATGACCGATATCCTAGGTGCATCTTGAAGCCGATAAACATTGTTGTACCCTTTGGGGGCATTATACGGCAGTTGTAACTGAAGACAAAACGTGCAGCGATCGTGCAAGTCTATTCAATTGTGCTAAATATACACATCGGTTCATGATTTATGCAATGTAGTGAGGTAATTATGCTTGTTTTTAAAATGCCTTTGTAGGCCATTCAAGCGTCCCCAAGATTCATTCATATCTGTGTGTGAGTGCGTGCAGGAACATATTCCCTTATGATAACTGGGGCATATACTGCATCAAGGCCATCTGAGAGCAATGTAAGTGCTCGGGTTCTTCTGTACATTTTTCTCAAAATCATATTTCTGCAAAGTGAAAAAATAAATTGATAATCTGGATTCTTACCACCCAGACACATTCATGCAGTATAGACACACCTGATGTCCATAGCCGATAACAAGAAGTTCATATGATGATATGAGGTTCATATGAGTCTAACCACCACAGAGAAAAAAAATCACATATGGATGTTACTCTGATGAGTGATATGATGATTTCATGCATAGCTAGCCCTCACGTGATCTTGCTTTTTAGAGCACATCCACCCTTCTGCTGCACGCCCATACATCTTCAGCGCTCTTCAGCAATCATTCTTACAGATGCAGGCCGAGCACACAAATCTTCCTCACTCACACACACCTATACACACTTGTGCTGAGATTGTCCTTCACTCCCAGTATTAATAACCTTGCTCCTGAGCCAGCCATGACGTCATTCATTGCTGGTCGCTCTTGATGCATGAGCACATACATTTTATTATTCACAAACACTTGTACACACATATGTTGAGTTTCCATGTTTTATGAGGATGTTCTTATTTACTGTGTACACTGGATTTCTCAACCTAATCCACACAAATTTGGATTTTCAAATAAACACAATTTAGCTTTAGTTAAACACTTTATTTTGCATTGAGGTATTGAAACTGTGGTTTAAAACCTGGGCTGCTAACAAAATGGTTTAAATAAATGTTTCTTTATTTAATTGCAGGTTTGAATAGATGATTTATTCTTACACCATAATTCTATATTTTCTTTAACGTTGTATTTTATTGTTACTCAATAGTGTAGGATACAGTTTAGATACACAGTCAAAGCATTAAAGTGCCAAGATGCCAAGCCTGAGCACAACAGACTGCAGTCCAGCAATGTGCATATGTATTAAACGAATTGGCATCTTTGAGAGTGATAAAGGCAAACAGGTTTGGCTTGCTGTTCATAATGGAGAAGCTCCAGCACAAGTTCCCCTCCTGGACTTAATTAATATAAGGGAGTAAAGGGTGGTAAAGGGATATTTACACAACTGCATACAAAGCTATTTTGCAGCAAATTCATTTTAAGATTTAATTCATTTTAAAGTATTGAGATGCCACCTGTCTGGTAGTTTTAAGTTAAATGCTATGACTATAGAGCACTAAAATTCCTTTATTTAAAGAGATAATTTTTTTTTACTGATAAATGTTAAAACACCACCATAAGCTCAGATGTTATAGTTTCCTCTGACTAATAGCAATCTATATAAAATTAAATTGTAAAAATTGTAAATTAATTATTTGCTAAAAAATTGTTTCATCTTATGTAGTAAGACCTTGATTGGATATTTAATTACAATTACTCAGAAGTCCTTTACAATCATTTAATTTAGTCTTAATAAGGTATGCACATGTCCTTTAAAAAATTTTTCAACTGACTGTTTGGTTCATAATTAAATGGACAGTAGGCCTATAAATGTAAATTCTGTCATGAATTACTCAACATCAAGTTATCCAAACCTGTATACATTTCAATGACCATAGTAGAAAAATCGTATTACCAGAACTATTTGTTTACCTGAATACTTCAAACATCTTCTTGGTGTCCAACAAAACAATGAAAAATTAAATAATGTTTCTACCATGGTAGGCCATAGTTCCTGAGAAATCTCTGCTGATAACATTTTTCTAAATATATTTCTTTGCATTTAACAAAACAAAAAAGTATACAGATTTGGAACTTGTGGATGACAGGGTGGCCTTTTCCTTTTAAAAAAGACCTTTAATATGTTTTTTGCTTTCACTTAAAGTTTGTAATTTCGCAGCTGGATGGTTTGATTTATGTCATACAACTTCCTATTAAAATACGTAATACTACAACACTTCTAGATGCAAGTCAGATTAAAAAGTGTCCAGTACCACTGCTCTATAACTAACTAGTGGTGTTGCTGTTAATCCATTGCTCAGAGGCCTACATTAATAAAGCTAAGATTAAATCAGTTTTTCTGAATTAATGGACATATGGTGAACAATTGCGTCATGCTAAGTTGGACAGTCAAGAGACTCACGATAAAAAAAAAGTCAAAGGCACTTTCCTGTTATTGAACAGCGAGCAATGTTTCTCTGTTTAAGTGGCAGAGAGTGCAATCTTTAGATGATTATTATTACAATAGATGTAAAATAGGGAATGATTAAGGTTAGCTATTTAGCTTTGTATCGGTGGCTAAGGACCCTGGTGGGTCTTTAAATTAGCAGCACATCCCCCACTCCCTGCAGCCGTTACTATAGCAACCACGTAGTGAACCACTCAGCACTCTCCACTGTACCAGAAAGAGAGAGAGAGAGCAGGGACGAATGATTGATAGAATATTGGGAAAAAGAAGAATGATCCGAGAACAACAAGAGAGGGGGGGGGGTAGGCAAGTGGATAAACCAAGGGCAAAGAAGAAGCAATGAAAAGAAAAATGTAAGTGTGTATGATAACACACAGAAACATATGATGAGACACATCAAGGTGTGAAAGAACTAAAGGGAAAGAGAGAGGGCTGGAAGGCGAAGACATATAGAACCTCTGAAGAGAAAAGGAAGTAAAGAAGAAGGAGAACACAGACAGATGGGCAGAGGAAGAGCAGAGGAGCAAGACAAACCGAGAAATACTGAGAAACAGATGGAGAGGGAGAGGACTGGGAGAAAATACTGGGAATCACAGCACATTTGAAACGAAACCACTGAAGGATTCATTACACAGCACCTGATCTTATGTGTGTGTATATCATGTCCCTTTGCAGCAGTGTAATTTAATTTTTAACCTTGTCGCGACTCTTTTGGTTCCCGTGAGGATAACAGCTTATACATCAAACTAAGTGATGATGATTCATAAATGTATACATGTAGAAAGGTGTGTGTTGGGGTTAGAGAAGGTGAGCATTAGGGGACATAACATCATATAAAAATAATAATGTCTCTAAAAAAACATAAATATTCTTTTACGAACTGTGAAGTTTTTATGAAAAACAGCCAATTTACATGAAAATAAAATGTAGATAAATGTGTAACACACGGCAAACGTTTAATGGGTAACTTCAATGTATTTAAAGCAACGAAAGGTTACTAAAACTAGCTTAATAGATCTATATCGGTATCTAAAGGGGGACTCGCCATTTGCTTCTAGGTTTTTTTTTAGGACCAAAAGGATATTTCACACAGTTTTATCCCAATCACACCTCACAGATGACATTGTCACATTTTAAACAAACATAATTTATAGTAATGCTTATTTATTTATTTCTTAAAGTTTAAGAGGAGCACAGATTTTACAAACACTTTTGAGTCATAGACAGCACGCACATTAAAAATGTTTTTAGTTTATATTCTCTGTTGTGTTTCCCAGCATCTCAATGTTTGTCATAGAGAAAAAGCTATTAACCGCCTGTAAGTGTTAGTTTTTTATAATAACCAGGACCTATTTTTAAACCCTATTAACCACTACCAAACCATTGTACCTTAAGAATATCTGTTTAGGGTTTAATCTCTGCTTTTGTGACTTTTATTAATTAATCAATAATTGATTTAACATATTTCTGTTTAACTATCCAAAATCCAGCTTGAATCTGAGCCCTCCACACATAGACGCACGCGCATACTGTATAACTAAAATTATTCAGACGTACAAATTGAGGACACAGACACAGATATGGATTTGAGAATCACTCTGGAGGTTAACCTCATGTGCTGGATCTCCTCCGACTGCCTGACTGGGTGTGAATAAATAAATTACATCCTGCTTCTAAGAGGACATCTAGTAATGCCCTGCATCCTGAATATTGAGAAAGAACAGGATAGAGGACGAGAAGTAAAATTTTTTTTTTAATTAAGTAATAGAAAGTGGCTGTGTGTGGAACATGTTTCTTTAGTTCTTATTGGCTGTTGGGGAGAATTGTTTGATGATATAATTGTATGTTATAGTGGCATAGGATATAGTATGTGCACATGTGTGGAGGCGATTTTAAAAGAGGGTGTGATGGTTTTATATTTCACCTAAGTACGAATATTACTCGATTTATGCTCTTTCAGCTGCTGACTACAGTAAGTTTAACGTAATGAATCAGAAGTGAGTGTCGCTGTTTCATACGCTACTCTGTCCAGACTGGAGAATAGTATCGATTACAATGTTGTGACCACTCAAAACTATAGCAGAAAGAAAATATTGACTAGATAAACCAAAACAGCTATCAATTTCATACACATGTACATATTCGGTATACAGTAAAGTGCTTGCTTGTCTTTGTGTTATAGTATCGATTAGGCAGAGACAGTTCTTAACACAAGACATTTCGAGGTTAGCCCCTCTACCCCAGGGCCGTATACACAAAAATGAGTGCTCAGAATTTATACTCAACACAGAAAAATAAAACTGAAACAGTGAGTCAGTGCTATAAATCTAAAACTGACTGGCAAATTCTTTGAGGTGCAGTGTGTTTGTCTTTTCGTATGTTCTGAGGAGAGTAGCTGATGAATGATAGTCGATGCTTTATTCATCTGTTTCATTCATTCATTTATTAATTCTGTTGCTCTGATTCCGGCCTCAAGTGCTTGATCAGACCTCAAAGGAACAGAGAGAGACACCCGCTGATTGTCTCCCATGCTCGCAGAGATACAGAGACACATTCATAAACAAGTGTTTTTAAAAATACAAACAACACTGTAATGCAAATTCCAAAACAGTGTGAGCTTTTGAATAACAGGTAGAACAAATGTTTGTGTGGGGGCTTGGGGTTTCTTTGTTAAATATGGGGTAACAGCACCGTCCTTTAAACTGTCCATTTCTAGATGGATACGATGTTTAATAATGAAAAACGTCTAAACATCTACATGGCTTAGATATCTATGATTAAAGATGTGTCGACCAAAATATTTATACATTTAATCTTTTTAACATGATCCTACTTTATCTGAAGTTAACAAATAATTTAATTTAATTTTACTTTCATTTTAAGTTCTATAGCCCTTTTAACGATAAAATTACATTAAAGACACAAGGAAAAATTTTAAGTAATGTAAATAATACAAAACAGAACTATAAAGAAAAATTATATATGACTATATTAATGAAATTCAGATTAGTTATATATTATGTAAATGTCTTAAAGCAGAAGTTTCACACTGTTTCATACACTAAATGTGGTTTAGAAAGTTAGACTCATGACGTGGTATTTCTATGCTCAATACACTCCCCCCTACAGCCAAAGGTTTAAATAAATTTTTTGATATTAAACTTGTAGATTTATGAAATCAAGAGCCACCAATAGGCCCTTGGCCCATAAAATCCAACCCATGCACCAGTCAGAGAGTTCCGAAGAGCACGAGCATCATGGTGTGTACATTTCAGGAGAAGTCCTGCTGACGAGATCCGCTCACGGTCAAAGGAGCTCGAAACCAAAGACTTTTTGGAGATATGAAAAACACGATTCTACACTTCAGGTAATCAAGATTATAATTAGAGTGGTAGAAACTGCATGTGTTTCTTCTCCTATAATATGTTGTTTATAACCTATCCTCTGTTAAAAGACAATTGTGTTATTTCTGCACCATTAACATCATTAAACAAAAATGTTTATAATGTGTCCCAAAAGCACAATCTGACAGAACCATCTCATAATATTAAAAATAATAAAAATTCTAAATATCAATAACAAAGGAAAAGAAAAATAACAAAACAGCAGATGTCAATGGAAAGATTCCCACTTGGATCCAAACGAATGTGCAGGTAATGTTGCATAATGTATGAAACAGGATGAGTTAACCTGAGACAACCCTCAAATATTAATAAAATCCTGTCATGTCTGTTTCTGAGCATGTAAGAAGTTTGGTGATCGATTGAAATGAAGTGATTGACTGCTCGCTGAAGGAGTCGACTGACGTCTAATCAACTGAGGGGTAAAACGATTTGCTTCAATAGGTTTGAGGGTCATTAGATGAAAAACCTTTTAAGAGTTCTGACAGTCCAGGTTTCCCTATAGCCATCATGCAGTCCATAACATACAATATATATTTCTTCTATGCTTGAGTGCCCTGCTCAAATTCTCACCTGCTCTCTGTGCCACACACACCATCCAAGAGAAGGACGTGCCCTTGATGTAGGGCTACCTGCAGTTAAGGTTAATGAGCGCAGCAGAGAGTAGTGCTTACTCAAGTCTGACACACACGCATACACACTTCAGCATGGGTGTTTGTGTGTTGATGGGAGTGTAACATTACTTTCATGATGTTGTCAATAAGTCCTATGTCAACCATTAGGTAATAGCAACCATATTCACAATCTCTCTATTAATAGCTGGTCTGAGGCTTAAAAGCCCATCATGAAGCCTATTGATTAACTACTGACAGTTAACTCAGAATCAAAGAGGGAGAGAGCAGATTGTGTGGCTTTTGTTCAAGCTATTGCACACATTTTTATCAATGACCCAAAACTTTCAAAATGCATCAGTTTATCCCATTAATACACATATAAGTACGATAAGTCAACGCCTATAATTAAATGTACCATATCATTATACACATAAAAAACATCTGAGGTATGTGCATGTGAGTTATGGAGAAATAATATATATGAGTCTTTCATAGTAGATTTATTCATATACAGTACATACACATACACACATACATAGTTATATATCCACATGAGGTATTTGTGTTTTTTTAGGTTTGAATGTCTATATAAGGTCTATACATATACATGTATGTATGTAAGGTACATAGGTGTGTGTGCTGCACTGTAGCTCTAACCTGCCGATCATAGTAGAGTGCTGCTGCACCGCAGCCTCCAGCAACCTCTCCAATATAGTCCACTCGCCCATGATGCCTCGCTTGTGGCTCTCAAGCCGCCTCTGACCTTCAGCTGGAGGTGTCTCAACCTCTGCCCTCAGCAGCTCTTCTAGCGTCCCTCTTTTGACCTTTCAGCGGATCCTTGGGTTCCTCCCCAAAGCTGCAGCTGTGCGTTTCTGCGTGTGTGTGTGTGTGTGTCAGGGTAGGGCTCTAGTGCAGAGATGAGCTACTGTAGCATCTGCAGCAGAAAATGTGATGATGCTGAGGCACAGAGACTTCAACCATACCGCATCTCTCTGTCTCTCACACACACACGTGTATCTCTCTTGCTTTCTCTCGAGGTTAAGAACGCTTTACTTGCTCTTGCATTTCATCCCGTCAGTCTATCCCGTCGCCTACTCTAGACCTATCTGACCTTTTCTACTCGATTCACACTCACGCACTTGATTGTTCCTTTTTTTCCATTAGTTGAGCCAAACGTTATCAGAACGCACATGTACACGCTGTACCAGATGATGCGACTCTCTGAATCTCATAGCAACGCCTGTGCACACCCTCACACACACATCACACACTCCTCTGTGCTCAGGCGTGCATCAGCAGCAGATGAGGATCTTCAAGGTTACGTCCGGTTGAATGGTGAGCCTGTGGTCATGTCTGCGGCATAGGACTCAATCCTCCTCAAATCTCTTCTTCTTCTTTCTCTCTCTCTCTCTCTCTCTCTCACTCACTCTCTCTTCACCTTCCCCCGTTGCGCTCGCCTTTGTACTGCACTGCTGTTGCTGCTGATGATACCTTTCCCTCTGCTCCTGTCCCTCTCTCTCTCTCTCTCTCTCTCTCTCTCTCTCTCTCATGCTCTAAGCATGCCAACCTCCCTCTATACCAGACCAGCTCTCTCCCCCCCTTATTTTCTCTCTCTTCGACTTTATATAAGTATATATATCCTTCTCTCTTCCTAAACCTTTCTCCTCGTCTACATGCTGACTATTTCACTTCAAGCTATGTGCTGCGGGAATGAAATCTAATTTACCTTATGCACTCCTAAGCACATAAAATACAATATAATGATATAATGACCTATAGATATACATCTATAGATGTAAATGGATTACACTGTAGGTGTGTCAGGCATTTTTGAGCATGGCGTTCATAGCAGTTGGTTTCTACTGGGTGGTACGAATGTAAACATGTTTGACAGATGTGATGACTGACATCTGCATTTCAGACACGGCACAGAAAAATGAGCTCTTCTTCTCAGCTTGTGCTGGTGTCAAGAGGATTATCGGGGTATTGTGATTCGTTCTCATCTCGCTCTTTCCGATTTGTTCTGCTCAAAATCACACCTTTTCTTATAGTCTTCCGCATCGTTTTCTTTTCTATGATGCACTTATTTCATCTACTTATTTTTTGCGTTCCCTTTATCTTTCTTTTTTCTCATTTCTGTCTATCGCTTTGGAGTGCTGCATTTATTTGATTAATATCTCCAGTAGATCCCCCACCCCCACCCTGCATGTTTCCTCACTTCACCCCGTCGTGTGACTCAGGTTGCGGGTGTGAAGTCAGTAAATAAGAGACATACAGAAAGCTTAATGTACAGTCTTTCATAAGGAACAATGCAAACAAAAACTTAAAGAACTGCACATTTACAATTTTATAATTTCACGTCTTCATCATGTTTGTGTAAGAGTGTGTTTGTCAGTGTCATGGTAAAATTGTAAATAATTACATTATTGCTGTACTGCCCATAGAAGAGAGAACTTCACCATGCACACAAGCCAGAAGACATTAACCTCTCATTCACTTTCACGGCCTGAGTGGCTCTGAAATGAAATTGTTGATCATGGAGCATGAATCGAAGTCATTATGGTTAAGGACATACTGACCATATCCGTTTCTCTTCACTGAGTATAAAAACACTCAATACATGTATGAGGTGAAAGAGAACTACTGCAGAATCATACTGTCAGAAACACTGTTTTTACCTTAGAATATAATTGTACAAGAGCACAGTCTTGGGATTATGGGTTGGCAGTTTTGGTGGATGTGGAGACACAGGTGTGTCGTATGTGGAAGGCAAGAGTAAGGCAGGAAGGAAAGAGACACAGGTGTGTCGTATGTGACCTAGAAGAGCTATAATCCTTTCACGTAAACACACTTAATGCACAAACTTAAACACACGCTCGCGCACACACACACACACACACACACACACACACACACACACACACACACACCATCAATCATATTGACATGGATAAACAAGGGGTGTTCTTCTGCATTATTCAGTAATTGACATACTGCTTAATGTTTTATAATATTATTATATCTTATCATATTTATCATTGTTCAAAAATCATGAAAAGTGTTATGGAACACTTGAAATCGTAGAGGTTACGCTCTTAAGAATTTCTAAATATAGGCCAAATGGTATTGGATTAATTTCTGTATTCCGATTTTTAGTTGTTTAACTTGTTTTTTACACTAATTTTGAACACCTTGTTTCAGTTTGCAGTACTGAGTTCTTCAGGTTATCTTTAGTACATATTTAAACATAGATTTTACTCATCTACTGGGAATTTACAGGGATGCTCCAAATTTTAAAGATGCATCAAATCTCTTTGAAACCGCGTACTTTTCTTCAGCAACAGTGAAAACAGCCTTAGTTTTCTCTAAAAACAACACAATCATTTTTACATGTCTACATCACATTTTGTGTTATTCTTAACTCAGCACCAGGTTATAAGATGCTTTTGGGTCAATCAGATCACAAGCAGATAAATAGGATACTGGTTAAACCTGGCGTTTCATTTAGTCTTTTTGGTCATGTTTATCCACTTTTTATTTCTTTTAGGTAAGCGTTTTTATGGGGGTGGAAGTTCCATGCTCTGGGAGTGTTTTTCTGCACAGGGGACAGGACGACTGCACTGGAGAGGATGAACCGGCCATGTATTGTGAGACATTGGGCAAAAAACCTCCTTCCCGCAGTCAGAGCATTAAAGATAGGTCGTGGCTGGGTCTTCCAATATGACAATAACCCAAAGCACACAGCCAAGAAAATCAAGGAGTGGCTTCTTAAGAAGCATACCAAGGTTCTGGAGTGGCCTAGCCAGTCTCCAGACCTAAATCCAGTTAAAAATCTTTGGAGGGAGCTGAAACTTCATCTTGCTCAGTGACAACGGAGATCTTTATGGAGGAGTGGGCCAAAATCCCTCCTACAGTGTGTGCTTCTGTATCAAATATTAATTTTATTTGACTCAAATGATCAAATATTTATTTGACCCCGCAATTCCCAATTAAGTTGTAGAAAAAATCATACTATGTGATTTACGGATTTTTCTTTGCAGATTCTGTCTCTCACAGTGGAAATGCTGAAAATTCAAGACCCTTGCAAAATCACAGATTGATCAAATACTTATTGACGTCACTGTAAATACGGGTTCTTTTCAGAGCTTCTAAAATGGATATACAAGCACATGAAAAAAGAGATGACGAAAACATACAGAGGGGAGCGTTTTTTTATTTTTGGATGTAGCTTTAAATGTATACTTTTCTCCAAAATATGACAGCAAGGCTGGATGCTCTCCTTGACGACTTAAATGCGCTTCTGTCCCAGATGTAAAGCTTCAATTTTACCAGTTTGCTTGGATTTATGTGAACTTAACATGTATAATATCCTGCCATTAACAGATCTCTTTTCAACTCACAGTATTTAATGATATAATTTACCCATGTTGGGATCATCATTAGCCCTAGATTTTCCTTCGGAGATTGTTCTGTACTATGTTTTATGTTTTCTAGCTTCCCTAGCATTCCCCACAGCCGGTGATTAGAACTTGCTACATCACGATGCCTACTTCTAGAATGTACACGCTAATGGGGGTGCCCTTCCATGTTCCCTGCTTGGTGTGTGGGCGGGATTTAACGGTAGAAAAATAACCATAACTATATGACGGTGAAAAGTTCCAGATTTAGAATAAAATTACAAAAGTGAGTTGTAGTACTTGGGGAGTGTATCATGCACAGAATTATTATGTCAGACATCTGACTCGTTTTTTTAACACCTGGACCACGTTAAGCATTAGAAGCCTGCATATATACATTGATCAAAAGTTTATTTTTGTTTTTTGTTCTTAAACCAACCTTTTAGATTTGATTACTTTCTCTGAAAAGACCGAAAGTACAGAGTAGGCCGTAAAGGTTTGGAAGCATTCAACCACATGACGAATACAATCTGGTCAAATGCATTTTCCAGAGGTTAAAAGTTGACAAGTCTCTTAACGTACCTCAATATCAAGTGCCCTTAAAGGGCTTTTCATTTATTTATTGCTTTAGAAACACACATTGTGTTAAAATTTGATTTTGCTGTAGAAATGATATGACTGTGCTGCAAAAATATAATCTTAAGACTAAGGATAAAACAACATTTGAGTACACTTTAGGGTTATGGGTTACAGATATTGATAATTTGAAATAAATGTTAAAGAAATTAAATCGAAAAACAAATTAAATACGCATTCCTAAATGTAATGAGATTGACTGGCACTTGATCGGACTGTGGCCGATGTACTAATTAAATGAGATAAAGAGATTTTTTAAGGGTCATGGTAACATACAAGCTAAAAAAGAGATCAATTGGATTGCATGCTGCGTTAGCAATTGTTTGTCTATACCCAATTTACCTCTACATTTACTGTAGTGGAAACTACAAATGACATTCACCTATAGCCTGCTCCAGAGGTTACAGCAATGTGAAGTTATATATAGAGTCCCTTCACTCTGCCGGGGTACCAAATCAGGCCATTAACAGAAATGGGGTTGGATAGCAGTGGACTCCAGAGAGAGGGAATTTGTGAAGGAATGAACATTTTTCCCATTTTAAAAGCTTCAGTATGGGTGTGAGTCTATGTACTTTTCTTTTACCTATTTAATGTGTGTAACCAGGTAATATGAATGTTATATTGTTGAAATTTAGTTAGTATTCAATTTGGTTTTATTACATTCCAATTTATAGCCGAGAAAATAAGTTTAGGTATATTTTAACAAATACACATCAACATGTTATCGAGAAACTCAAGATCTGCATGGTTTAAGTTCAAAATGGACCGAGTGTTTGGTTAACCATAGTATAAAATTAGCTTTCATAATATATTTGTAATATTCTTTTACAAAAATATTTTATGACAGCTCTTTCAGGAATTAATGTTAATCCTAAACTTCACCAAAAAATGAAAATTCTGTCATCATTTATTCACAAACTTGTCATTCAAATATATATGACTTATGTCTTAAAGAAGATATTTTGAGGAATGTTGGTAACTGGCCCCCATTGTTTTGCAGTGGTTTTGTGAAAGTGACTGGGTGTCACTGGTGTTTGGTTACACTCTTTCTTCAAAGTGTCTTCTTTTGTGTTCTGCGGAAGAAAGGTTTTACAGGATTTTAATTTTTAGGGTGAGATATCACTTTAACCAATCTACAATCATAGCTGTACCAATAGAAATGGAAGGTAGGAAGGGTTAAACATTCCTTAGTAATGCCCTATACTGTAGTCATTTGAACCAACTGGACACAAAACAGAAAACTTTAGGTCCCATATCTTAAGAAATATAATTCACATAGCAGACTCTGGAAACCTAGTGTTCTGGAACTAAGAACAAAGCTTTGTGTTTTTAAAATAATAGTGCTTTTGGGCAATATAGAAACAAACATGCTATTGGGGGATTTGCTACTTAACTGTGGCATTTAGCAGATGCTTTTAATCCAAAACTACTTACAGTTCACTAATTGTAGGGGCGGTCCCGCGTGGAATGACATAGAGAAAAGTGCTTGGCTCAAGGGCATACAGAACAAGATCTCTTGGAATCAAAACAGCTTCTGTGTTCTGTTTGATCTTTCCCTTTACTTTGGCACCATCATTTTAAGTGGAATGGATTTGAACCCATGCATGTACAAAAACACTCAGCAGCCATGTCACAGCATTTTTAAATTTCTACTATATGTGTCATTACAGAAAAATTGAAAGGAATTTAGCACTTGGTGTTTGATGAAAGTCGTTATGTTATTACACAGGTTCATGAAGATGTCAACTGAGACCAAATAAGACTCATCTCTTAAATTAAGTAACACTAAGATTTAGAAAGTCGTTTACCTAACTTATCTATCTTTATTTAAAAAAGTGGTTTAAATAAAGCCAAGACTATTTTTGTAAATTTCTTATGTAGTATATGTTTTGGGTGATGAATGTTTAGCTTTTTCTCTAAGGTCCCTTTTATATGTTTTTTTTCACTTAAACACTACATCAACTGCTAATTTAAGCCATGTTTTGGTACCTTTATCACATACTCTTCATGAATTTTTCCTACTAATACATTGCATCCCAAAAGCTGTTTAGAGAATTATGAGAAATGCAATAAAGGCTCATAAAATGCCCACCGCATATCTGAGTGTTTGAGAAAACCTAACCTGGAACTAAAGGTGTGGAAAAGTGTTCTGCATGAGGGCAGGGACATATGGGCTCTAACAGTTTTCACACTGAGTCTCACCTTGCTGCGATACCTGGCTGACCTTTCAGAGCACAAATACAGTGTGTGTGGGAGGAAGATTAAAAAAGAATTGTTACTGTGCTTATTCATGAAATTAAAACTGTAAATATTGAGTACTTATTGTGGTATATATGATAAATGTTGATTATCAAATTCTTGGTAACATATGCTTTTTATATCAATATACAGTTACATAATATCACAGTATATATGTTTTATGTAAATTATATTATGTTTTATAAATTATGTAATATAAAGTAAGTGTTTCAGTTTAGATTTATTGTTCAGTTTTATAGTACACAATAATTTTTTTACATTAGTTAATTTATTAGCTAAAATGAAATAACAACAAATAATTATTCTATAGAACTGATTAAATCTTAGTTCATGGTACTTCCTCTTTTCTAGTTATTTTACAAAAGCAGATGTTGAATCTGTTAACATAAGTTAATGCACAATAAATGAACTAAAACAAGTGCATTGCCATTAGCTTAAAAAAATCTATAAATGCTGAAAAATCTATATTTTATATAAGCGAATGTATTTACTAATGTAAATATATACAGGCCTAATGTCAAGTGTTACTCTACCAATTTAATGAATTAAAAAATCATCATAATTTAATGGTTGTAATGCCCATTTCAAACAAGTTCTATTAATATATACTATTATTAGGTATTTTATTAATCTATGTGGTTTCATTACATTTTATGAAATTTTAATTTTTAATTTGAATTAAGTTTTTCAGAAATTCACACTTTTCAACAACATAAAAATAAAGATATCAGCAACAGAATTTGTTTATTCATCGTTAAGCCTGTCATATAATATCATTTGTTTTTATTTTCAATAAAATTCTTAATAGTTCAAAAAACTATTAAAAATAATCAAAAAAGTTTAGATCTGCCGGAAGCCTAAACCTAATGTTAAGCCAATTATTTCTCTAATTGAATAAATCAATCTTATTTAACACTGGGACATATTCTTGCATAAAATACTTCATAACCATTTATAAAATGTCCATAAATCAAAATTGATAAGGATTTGTATGCTGTGTATTTTCTCACCCCAGCATCAGTCCCAGTGTTTCTGTAGAACACTGCCACCTGTTGTTTCAAAATGTCACTGCAGATAGCAAGAAGAAATTATTAAACAAGCTTTAATGTACATTCCCAAGAGAACCTTTCAAGGAAGTGTAATGTTTAATAATGCAATAAAATTAAAGCATCAGCTAGATTACCATCTGCATGTATTAATCTGTGTCAGTGTGCACGAGGCATCTCATTAGGGAATTTCATCTTGTCTTTAATTAATTTAAAAACAATAAGACAAATAACTCACAATTAAAGCAACTGCTACTGTAGTTAAATCTGTGTTTTGCACACCTAAACAAAAACAATGTTATTTTTATATCTAGTTATGTTATGGTGTACCTGTTGAATCCCAAATGTTACCTTTACACTGAAAAAAACCCTGAAACATTTCATAAATTAATTTAAATAAATAATATATAACATTTGTATTAAGAAATCCTTACGAGATCTATGGACCTCTGTTGAGATCTTAAAAAGTGTAGTTTTAAAATGGCCTTGAAACAATTTACATCTGGAATACATTTTAAATGAAATTATTCTAATATTTCTATTTTATATGTATAACTAGTATCTAAATGTTAAGACAAACAGTGGCCTAAATTCAGAATTGAACCCAGAGAACTGTTCCACATATTAGAAAACACATCTAAAAATAATAATTTGGTAAAAAGAAAATAACAACCTTGCTAAAATGACATCAAAGCCTTACAGATAAATACAGCTTAAAAAAAAAAAGAGTTCCTGTTGACATAACATTGAATGTCACTGAATATGATGTAAAATAAAATAAATAATAATAATAATAATGAAAACAACATTAAATGCATACAAACATAATCAGGGTCCAAACTGTTCCATATATAATGTGGACAAATGGACAGTTTAAATAAAGTCCATAAACATTTAAAATAACTTTGCATTAATTCAAAAACACAAAATCATTTACATACAGCATATTTAAAGAATTAATGTAAAGATGTATCTGCATGTAAGAATAAAACAAATATTCAAAACACATTCTATAAAGCCATTAAATTATTATCTGTGCATAAATCCATCACGTCTCTTATAAACCCATAAACTCATTCTAGTAAAACAATAAAAACACTTAAAATAAAGTCCCACGTGTGCTTGAAAGTGTCTGAAACATAACCGCAGATCCAAGCCTAAAATGATCCGATTTGTGTTTATTGAGATGCATTGTGGGAGAAAATGATTGACACCGCGGCCATTTTGGCTCTGGCCGCCCCGCTCCCATTGTGTGAGAGATAGTAAATACTGACACTGCGAGACGAGCCGAGCACACATTTCTCTGCGCGAATTAACCCCGTTCACCTGAGGTAAGAGACCCAACGGATCACCGCCACACGTCTGGTGTACTTTGACACAGTTTTGTGAAACTTTCTCTCAAAATGAAGCTCATTTGAGGCGTTTAAACGACGAAGTGTCCTCGTCTGAAAACGAGAGAAAATAGCTGCTCTGAAATCCGTCCCACTTTCGTGCGCGAGCGCGTTTACTTCGGTGAAACGGCGTTAATTCGCCATAATTCTTCACTCTAAGCGACTATTCTGTTACCCGAGGGTGTCTGTTACACGTTTTTGTTATTTTTGTTGCGGTGCGTGCGTTACATTTTGAATATTAGTTCAAAGTTTACGTCCTCCCCCTCGCTTCTGTGCGCGGACTCTCCAGCCGCTGTTCAAATTGCAGCCATAATCTTGCGGTTTAGGGCGGGACTTAAACACTCTGTTCTGCCTTCACAACTGCAAGGAGAGTCTGTGATTGGTTGGCATGTTTCGCTCCTAAAATACTACTGGCTGTTGCTTTATTGTTGTTTTATAGCCGTGTGTGATTGGTTTACGCGCCGTTTCAGTCCACGCTGATTGGTTGGTTTTATTAACTGGCTGTAATGTGAAGCTCCAGAGGATGTCACCTGAAATAACACACAGAGAAGGAAGTCCAACAGCAGAGTGTGTATAAATAGGGACTCGTTTTAAGGTCAAATGTCAAATATTTATAACCAAGCATGTGTATGAAACAGGTAACATGGCACAATGGAGTGTGTAGAGCTTCTTGTTTGTCATTTTTTTACCCCGAATTCCTCATGTTGCATTTGTTGACATGTATCTTTTCAGGTGATATCGACTAGCAATGGCCCGTACTAAGCAGACTGCTCGTAAGTCCACCGGAGGGAAAGCTCCCCGTAAGCAGCTGGCCACCAAGGCCGCCCGCAAGAGCGCACCCTCGACCGGAGGAGTCAAGAAACCCCATCGCTACAGGTGACTTTCCTACATTGTCTCATAGATCAAGTGATGTATTATTTTATGTGTTTGCATTATGCTTGTGTTTGTGCGGCCCCAGGCCCGGTACCGTGGCCTTGCGTGAGATTCGTCGGTATCAGAAGTCCACTGAGCTGCTGATCCGCAAGTTGCCCTTCCAGCGACTGGTTCGAGAGATCGCCCAGGACTTCAAAACTGACCTGCGTTTCCAGAGCGCTGCCATTGGTGCACTGCAGGTACGTGCATTGTATATATTTCCCTTTTTTCTGATTTTGCATTCGGAGACCTTGCACTTTTTCTTGACATTCCGTCTATTCTTTGCAGGAGGCCAGTGAGGCATACCTGGTCGGTCTGTTTGAAGACACCAACCTGTGCGCCATCCACGCCAAGCGTGTCACCATCATGCCCAAAGACATCCAGCTGGCTCGCCGCATCCGCGGAGAGCGCGCTTAAACTTCCCCTTTCGATCGCCCTCTTTATTTCTTTCCGTCTCTCCACTTGTTCTTCTGCTTTCTTGATAGAGTTTAGAGTATCAGTGATGGGGAGTAACTGTGTCTCAGTCTGCTAGTGCTGTCTAATGACTCGTAGGGTACCTAAATGTGCATGTAACAGGTGCTGCTGATCACACACGCGCCCACACACACACACACACACACACACACATCTAGTCAAACATACACATACATTGGGAGCGTAAACGAGGTCCACCCATGCCTGGCTTGGGGCCACACATTCAGCATACTTGGAATGAGAAGTAGTCCTGCCTTGCTACTCACACATACTCCATTCTTAAGGTAGAAGAACAGGGTGGTACCTGGGGTCAGTCTGCTTCAGGGGAGCGGAAACTTCCATAGCAGGGTGCTACTAAAACTGCCTCAGTCCACCTTTACAGGAATCGATCCCTACTGGTTTCCTTCAAACCCCCATAAAGTTGCCCACCTCTGTGTCTGACCCATCCAGAACTTACATGTACTTCCTGTTAAACACCCATCTGTCCTTTTAAAGTGGAGGTGGTTGTGGGGCTGGGACTTATTCTCTGTGTGGGTGTTTGTGAGCGATGTGATCAGCAAAGCAGAATCGTATTCAACTGCAAACCAGCATCTATTGGTTAAGAGGTGTTACTTGTAATATTGATGATTACTATTATTGTTGATATGGTGTCTTTTTTTTTTTACAATGCATTCATGAGTTCTTACCACTGTTAGGAAAAAGAATAATCCGTGGAAAATGAGTGAATTTTTAGTTTTCCCCTTTTTTTCATATTGTAGTGTAAGCCGATCCTGCTCCTCCTGTAATAACTTCAGGCAGCCACAGGGGGGCGCTCTAAACCAGCCTCTCATTCAACCTCACTGTTTCACTAACATCATACTCTTTTCTTTCTTTGTCTATCAATTTCTGTTTTTCATTTACGACTCCAGTTGTGTCAGTTTAAAGATCGGCATTAGAGTCACAAAGTGTAGCAAAAATAGTTTATGTTTAGTATTCTAGGAGAGTCTTTCACTTTCTTTGGGTAGAACTTTGCTCCTTCCCTCTCTTCGTGATACACAATGTAACTTAATGTATGTGCTTCTTTTATTTTTCTTATTCAGAAATTTAAATAAGCTTTGTATTTTCCAAATTTCTCATATTCTGGTGGTAATAAATAGATGTTACAAAAATTGCTTGCACAGTGTCATGAATTAACATAAGCAGCATGCATCTGGACACAGGGCTTGGTTCTTTTGTGCGGATCCTGACCAATTATTTTTGTTGGGGATTTTTTATTGTTATGGATAATTACATTCAAATGTATCGATATAGGTCTTTTGAATAATGTTGTATTGTTTCAGAACAACCTTAAATTAATATGAAAATAATTTTTATATAATGGCATAGGCTAAATGATAAGTAGCCATAAATTGTTTTATCATTGAATATAATAGAAGGCAGATGCAATGTTAAACATCATTAATGTGAAAAGGTTTATTTCTCTTTAACAGAAGAACAAAATATCTTAAGAGCAGTAGAGGAACATGCATAAAGAAGTGCCAAAAATGCTTTAAGGTCTCACATTTTGTGTCTTGAAAAAAGTCAATTAAGCAATTAAGGAATGAGTAAAAACACAAACTGTATGCTCCAGGCCTCTGTCATCGTTTGATTGTTTGGTTATTTTCAGTCATAATAGTGATGGATGTATAAATAAATCATGTTTTCTTTCACATTATAAAAATGTTGAGCACCAACAGAGGGAGCTGCTTTGTTCTAGGCCAACAGGAGGGCAGGCAGAGGAAAATCAGACTTCCAGTGCAGTTTGAAACACTTCTGAAGTTGTAAGATCAAATTTAGTCTTTTCTGGCACATAGATCTGTAAATACTGTCTTTCATGTGAATTTCAAAAGTAGACTTTGTGTAGAGCATAAAAACCAACAGTTTGTTTATAACTTGTATGTTTATTAGCTTACAAAAAGTTCCACATTTTTATAAGTTTTAAACACTTATTTTTTAACTTCATATACAGAAAATTCCTGTTTACTCCTTAATAAGATAATATTAAGATCATGTAAGTGTACACACCCGTGGTGTTTGGAGACGCCATGAATATGAACTTAAATATGCTTTCTCTGTATTTGTTTTATCTCAAGTAAACTAGATCACACTATTGTGTGACAGATGGGTTTAAGCGTACTTCAAGTGGTAAGGATATGTAATTTTAAACACAGGGATAGTATGTTTAAAGCATATTTTGGTTCAAACAGTGTCCCAATATTTCTCAGTTGAGTACACCTAAATAGGACCATGAAATCCAAAGATGATTTTTTGCATATTTAGTACAAAATTAGTTTTCAGTACATTATGTAAAAAGTCTATGTGTGTGCGTGACAATAGAATGTCTGCTTGTTTACAAAGTTAAGCAGTGTTTATAGAGTCCATCTATCTGTTGTTCAAGTATCCCAAAACATGCTGTTTTGTTGTGTATTTGTGTGTAGAGCTGGGGTCTCAGTGGACGTGTTTTATGTGAGAGCTCAGCACTTTTTCCTTTTGTCTTCTTGCATAAACTACAGACAATCTGTCACATAGATTAATATTTGGAGATATTGGGGGTGGGTGAGAGGAAAAAGAGTTGATGGAGGAAGACAAGATTTTTAAGTGATTTTTTAAGTGTAAACATAAGAACATTTATGTAGGTAATCTAACTTCACACTATGCAGCCTGAAGCATAAATATATTATGCATTGTAACTTATACATCAATATTTGTGCACGCACACACAGACATGCTCCTAGTCCTGGTAACAGTACATGTGGTTGTATTCAGGTCAGAGTGGGATTATGAAGCATTCGGGTGGTGGTGATGGGGGGGGGGGTTGATGAAGAGGGAACAAGTGAGAGAGGGCATGAAAATGTCCCCGAAGAGAGATGGAGGCCTGTGAGTGTGTTTAGATGGACAAAACTTTACATCACTCAATCTTTTAATACAGAATGATTTTTAAAGGATACATATTGCCCGGAATAGGGGGATTATTATGAGGTTTGGGTGAAGAAAACTAAATACAATGTGTTCAAAAACATTTGATCAGTTTTTGTTTTCTAAGTTAAACCGCTTCCAATTGTAAACAAGTAAATACTTTATGAAAACACTAACAGCGATAAGTTAGATCATGTCTATGTTTTATTTAGTAGCATTAATTTAGTAAGTCCTAAACCAGCATCATTCACTGTTAGTGTTGTTTTCAACATTTACAAATATACATTTTTAATATTTAAAGTAAAATGTTTAATGGAACTATAAACATATGTACTTGCATTAACTACAGTTAAAAGATCACCTATAAATGAAAATTCTGTCATGAATTATTCACCCTCAAGTTGTTCCAAACCTGGTTTTGTTTCTTTATTTGTTTGAACTAAATACATTTTGAAGAATGTTAGCAACCGAGACTCGTTAAAAATAGTATTTTATGTTTAACACACAAATTTCACATTATTTTAAAGAATTAGGGAATCAAACAGTTTTGGGACACCCTTGACTATTATTTCCATCTTTATGGTACAATGGTATTTATGACAGCATTTTTCAATTTGGGGTTTGTTCATGATAGCTCATAAATTACAAAGACAGTATTAATTCAATATTGAATGGCCTTAAAGGTTTTTTTTTTGCATTAGAATAAAATCAGTTCACACAGATACTTAAGAAGAACAAGTAGGAGTTTATCAAGCAGTGAACACTTCTTATAACACTTATAATAAAACATTGTTTAGTGTGTTCATGTATAAGATATTTTTTAATTGAAGAATAATTAAAATGTGTTACAATAGTGACAGAGTTGTTATATCCTAAGGAACGAGAGCAAAACAGAACGGGGTGTGGAGGAGGGAAGAGAGAGAGAGAGCGAGAGAGAGGTAGAGAGAGAGAGAGAGAGAGAGAGAGAGAGAGAGAGAGAGAGAGAGAGAGAGAGAGAGAGAGAGAGAGAGAGAGAGAGAGAGAGAGAGAGGAGGTTCAGTAATCCTGTTTAATTGCTTTAGGGTAGTGTTCTGGCGACAGTAAGGAGATTGAGGTGCTCTCTGGGTCATTGGCTAAAATAACCCCACACACCCGACTGCATGGGTGGAGCTACTTACACCACACCATCACAGCAACATATACTAGACAGCATCATGACAACCTTCTGGCCCCCCAAATGCCTCATCTGTATGGACCACCTGTGTATCCCACCCTGGTGAAGATGGGAAGGACAAAATAAATTTAGACCCAAAAGCTACATTGTAATGCTTTAGAAGGGTAGATTTTTTTTACTCACTTGTCACTCTCATTATTTTAAACTTTTATGGCTATCTTTCTTCTGGAGAACACAAAAGAAGATGTTTGAAGAATATTGCTTACTAAACTACAGCATTTCCATGGAATTTCAATGGTCCTGTGTCTATTAAAGGTTTAACAATATATCAAAGTATTAGATATGACAATTAAAAAATGAGAGATATGTATTGCAGAGCTATTACAAAAAATATAATTTAGTGAATATTGATACTTCTCACTTAGTACTCTACCTCAAAAACCTTATAACCTAAAACCCCTTTTAAAGCATTCAAAAGGTATAATTTTTAATTTAAAAGGTATAAACTTTTGCTATATAATATTTTGCTTTATTTTTATTTATTTGTTTTATTAATTAAAAATAAATAAATAAAAATGTAGGAAGGATGAAATAATCATTGAATGTTGTCATTCAATCACAAATGTTGCAAAAATTGTTAAAGAAGAAGATGCAGTTGGTAAATTACAAATAAAAAAGTTTAATTGTCATTTGAGGGTCAGTTTCAATTTATTTTTTAAAATTCCATGATTATTGGTATAAATATAGAAATAAACATTGAATGTTGTCACTCAATCACAAATGTTACTAAAACTTTTAAAGAAAATATTTCAGTTGTTAAATTACAAATAAAAAAGTAACATTTTCATTTGAAGGTCAGTTTCTTATTTAATTTTTAAAAAAAATACCATGATAACTGCAGTATCATGTATTGCATTCAATCATGAGCTTAGCTATGAATCTTGAAATTGTCTTATCTCTAAAAATGATGCTGTAATTTATTATAATCTGTTTGATACCAAAATATGTGAGTGTATGTGTAATATTTTTAAAAACAAATCAAATCTGTTTTTGCATCCTTTGTTACTTTATTTATTTTAAGACCTGCAAATTTTTTTGTTTAAGGTTTTAAGTCACATTGAAGTATAAATATCTTCCTTTATAATCATGCTTGTTCTTGTAAGGGACAGACTCAGCATCACATCTGTTCTCGCCTTATTCTGAAATGGATCAGTCTTGTACACTATGTATTTCACATTTTTATTAATGACAACTGCATATCATCTCTCATGAAACAAAGTTAGAAAAACCTTGCATATGTAAAGCCGAAGTGATAAAATGACAGCTTTAAACCCTGCCATAGAAAATAAATATCAACAGCAAATAAATTCAGTAAGTTTAATTAATAACGATTAACTCAAACTAACAGAAAATAATATTATTCGTAGTAAGTTAACATAATAACAATACATAAATAACAATGATCTAAAAGCACAACACAAGTACTCCTATTGCCTCTCAGTACAGACAAATCAAATGAAAAACGTAGAAACAACAGCAATTTATATCTGTAGAGAAAGCAAGATGTTACACCTAAAAATTATGTGTTTACCATATGTGATGTCATTGGGTGTTTAAGTGGGTATTTCTGTTGTAAAAGTGTGGCAGCTAATAGATAGTATATGAAAAACTGATCATGTGTGTGAGGTAAATGGTCAGTAATGATGACTGATCAGTAGACTTGAGGAGTCCCTTCACTCTCGACCAATCAGAGAGCAGATCTAGATTTCATCTGTTCTGAAATGGGCACCCTCCAAGATCATATGAATCCAAAGACTCACATGAGTCTTTATCATCATCACAATGTCTCCGGCATTTCGAGCAACAGTTCTATCTCCAATACCCTTCTATGTCTTCTCACTCTTCTTCAATTTCTCATTTACTCGTTTTTTTTTTTTTCGTTTCAGCACTACAGCACTTGGAATTTATGGTCGAGGCAGTCCACAGTGCTGAAGTTGAGCTTCCAGGCCTGTTGGTCCTTGTAGTCCAGGCAGTCTACGGAGCTGAAACCCAGCGAAGAGGTGCCGTATCCTTGGGAGGAGAGAGAGGGTGACTGGCTGAGTGAGCCACCCATGGAGGGCACGGTGAGGGGGGACAGAGCGCCCCCACTGACTGACAGCTGGGTGGTCATGGGAGAGAGGTATGGACTACAATCCAGGCCACTGAAGTAGGGAGACGAGCCATAGCCCTGACTATAAGCGGTAGGCTGACCGTAGCTCATGGGATACGGAGCGGGCCGCTGCACACAGGGTGTGCTGGAGCCACATAATGGATCAGAAAGGGGGGAAAGAGAGGTGGGACTCCACACAGACACTGGTGCGGTGCCAGCACTAACACTAGGGGGCATGATTGGCGCAGGGGCAGCTGCCACAGAAGCACTGGTGCCAGGGTCAGATGTCAGCTCAGGGGGTGGGGATGACTTCTTTTTGGGGGGACGGGGCTTGGGCTGACCGCTGGATTGCTGTTGCTGTTGGCGACATTTAGCACGCCGGTTCTTAAACCACACCTGAGGAAAAGACATTCAAATGTGTGAGCACATGATGAAAGAGAGCATCATGGAAATGATGGTGGCATGTGTTCAACATGGCATCAAAATGGTGACACAATGACTGTTCAACAACTTTAAACCCTAGTTTGAATTGTAGAGTATTTCACTGTAGTTTTAACATTGCCTAGCAGCTGGTTGCTAGGGTAAATGCATTACTGCCAGCACATCTTGTGTTCAATCTGATATGTCATATATGTGCCCTGGTAATACATGTTGACCATCTTGAAAAGCCTCAATCTTTTAGACTTAGGTTCATCTCGTCTCACCTGAACTCTAGACTCAGGAAGGTTGATTTTAAGGGCCACCTCTTCTCTCATGAAGATGTCTGGGTACCGTGTTTTGGTGAACAGGGCTTCCAGAATGTCAAGTTGGGTGCGTGTGAAGGTTGTGCGTTCTCTGCGCTGCTTCCTCGGAGTGGCTGCACATCGAAAGTCACATATATCACATACATCACATACATCACATATATCACATATATCACATTTATCACATATATTTCAGTTTATATATAAATTATCAAAAAATAATTTAAAGGCTATAATTGTTCCATAAAAAATACAGTTTTCAGGTGGACGGGGAGATGAAAATGCCATATTGACATATACATTTCTCGTTAAGAAAGTTGCCTATGTGTCGTCAAAATTCTATAAAAATTAAATGAATGACATGAAACGAATTCTCACGTCTATTTTATAGGACTTTTTATGCCACCTCGATAGTGTGAAACGCAAATTCTATATATTTTTGTCTTTACGTCAAATTTGTCATCACTAACTGAACATGAACTCTGATACAGAATGATCAGAAAGTAACAAAAGAGAGTTAGATGGACGGAAAAAATTTTAATTTGGACACATTAAATAAATGTGCCTCTTAAAAATGTAGAAAAGGTGATAAACGATTCTCATTCTTCAAATTAACGTTATTGTTTAGTGTCAACATAAAATAAAAATAAAAAACTTGCCAAATAAAATATAGATGATAATTTGAAATGAACTGACCTGGGTAGCCGACAGCAGTGTGGAGCAGGTCCATTCCTGAAGCCGACAGTGTTAACCCGTTCACAGCATAATGTGGCTGCTTTATGTAGGACATCATTCTTGGGACGGTCGCGTCTCTTACACACTCTCTCTATTCCTCTCCCTCCCTCTCTCTCCTCCCTCTCTCTCTCTCTCTCTCTCTCTCTCTCTCTCTGTCTTTTGTATGTGTGACGCTGTCCACGGGCCGGGGGTCCGCTCTGCTCCCCACTGACCCCTCTCTTGACTTGCGCCTGGCGCGTGCGGAGCCCCTTCAGACACCTGGAGATGCTCCCAAATCCTCAGTGCCTGGGATAATCTTTCTGAAGTTTAAGCTGGTTTTTAAAGTTAAACTAAATGTATAAGATACAAGTTTCAGAATGTATAAAAGTTTAAGAAGTAAAGTTCTATAGAGAAAACACAAGTTAGACTCGAGACCTTGCGATGGTTTGGACAGGACCGGACTGGAGCAGGACCCTATGAGTAATAAAGAGTTCTTCAGGCTAATCAAGGAGCACCTCTCTCTCTCTCTCTCTCTCTCTCTCTCTCTCTCTGTCTCTCTCTCTCTCTCTCTCTCTCTCTCTCTCTCTCTCTCTCTCTCTCTCTCTCTCTCTCTCTCTCTCTCTCTCTCTCTCCTTGACGTGTATCCTAACACGTGGTGTGACGATACAGACAAATTACTTAAATATAAATACAGTCTAAAATAAATAATATAAACATATTTAATATACATGTATAATAAATAATCGAAATAATAACAATCGAAAATAATTAAAACATTAATGTATTTAATATAAATACATCAAAAATGGTACGCATTATGTTTGTTATGTAGAACTATCTAAATAATAGAAATTATATACATTTTACTTCGTTCTTTATAACGAATCAAGCAGCTTTTTATTGGGACGAAATTATAATGTTAAATCGTGTATAGGGACATTAATACATAATTAGAGAAAATGGGTAAAAAAGATCGCAAATGTTCTATATGTGTCACAAATGCATATTAGTTTTTATTCCGCTGATTTGCATTTTTATTCTTTACTGAACATGCATTAAAATGTGTTAACAAAGGCTTCTAATTATTTCGATCGATTGGAAACCTTAAGTCATGTTTTTTTGGAAGTAAAAATGTT
>CM065657.1:12308080-12542073 GCA_033220385.1 Triplophysa yarkandensis
AGCTCATACAAAACTATATCCCATAATATGTCATTATTCTTAAGGTATTGTGGTTTTGAACATGGTGCTGTTGATTTTGTTAACAGAAAGTTGTCTGAACCTGGAACTCCAGTTCACACCCTTTCAGCTTTATCACACAGAGTAAGTGTTCTCGTGTGTTCGAGATGTTTTCATTATTTAACATAGAGAACATGCGCAACCCATTTTTATTAAATATATCGAAGCAATGCTTATAATATGTTTGTATTAATATTAATTGTCACTGATGTCCACCTTTGATCTGCAGAGTTCAATGTGAAGATGGATCCAAAGAGACTGTTTTTCTTCTAAGTGGGCATGACCAATGCATACATCTTTACAAAGAGGTCAGGACATCCTATTATACAAATAACTTGTGCGTTCTTCGTTTATCTTATGTGTTTTTATTCATCGGTGTCATAAGCCCTTCATTTATATCTTGGTAGAATGCCTCTTTGCATCAGTTTGAGGAACAACCTGTCGAAAAACTCTTTCCTGAACTGCAAGAGCTTCCAAGCAAGTGAGTTTTTAATGAATTACGTTGAACGATATCTTTAATGGTTCTGTATTTTCGTGCTTTCTATTCTTTGCAGCGTGTTGTGGCTGGATGTCTTGAGTATTGATGAAAGCCGTCGACTCACTGCATTTGGATGTCAGAATGGTAGTGTGGGACTGTCTCTCGTCAACCAAAAGGGACCCGGTAAGAGATGCATTTACACTGTTTGGCTGCTTTGGTGTTCTTTATTTTTATTGTCTCATAATGAAGCATTTTGGCCATTTTTTTTTCGTATTGATCAGAGATTCTCCAGAATTGGCGTGTTCAGCATGACAGTCCGATCTCCTCTGTGTTACTGTTCCCTTTGCCACTGCCCAATCAAAACACCAACACAGACAGTAAGTGTATAGAATCCATGTATACGTTCTCATATCAACAGGTAAAAATGCTTTTCAGAGGTATGTTGTTAATTAAAGTCAATATTTAGGTCAATACAATGAAGGAGTGAGTACATATTAATTTATTTGTCTGCTTTTTTACAGACAACCAAAAGGAAACTTATAATCTCCTGGTGACCAGTTCAATAGAGATGGCTGTTGTTTACAGGTAAGAATCAGTAAGTGTGTTATTTTACCGTGTTGATCTTTGTAAATGTTTTATGTATATGTGTGTGATAAGGGCTGTAGAGCAGTTTGGATTGAGCAGACAGCTGTGTTTGGCTGAGAGTGACCAGTGTGATGCGGTTCTCTGTGCTCTTGTGGTTGATCTAGACTTTGATGGGCAACATGAGTTGTTGCTGGGAACATATGGACAGGTATAGCGCTGAAGCAAAAATACTAACACATTTACACACGTGCTTAGAAAAAGAGCACTTATGGAATAATTTATAAAAAATTAAAACTCACCTTAGAGTTGTCAAATCTGTTAACATTTCTTCGTTTTGTTAAACACAGAGAAAGATATTTGGAAGAATGCATATACATAAACAGTTCTTGGACTCCATTGACTACCATAGTTAGACAGATTACTTTTTTTGTTTGTTTCAGTGTGTTGAACACAACATTGAGATTTTTTGAAAATGAAAGACATTGACATTTATCAAATTAAAATTGTAATTTTGACTACCATTTTTACCTTCTATGGCAGGCAATGGTGTCCAAGAATGGTTTGGTTTAAAGCATTTGTCCAAATATATTTCTCTGTTTAACCAGAAAATATATGTACATATAAAAAGACTGGACAGTGGATATTTATTTTTTTCACCCACTTTTTGGGTGATAAATCCCTTTCCAAATATGTGTTTTATTTGTGACCTGTAGGACCTGCTGTGTTACAAATTTTACCCATCGATGGGAGCCTCTGAAGAGAAGGTACAGCTGCTGTGGAGACGGAGTTTTAAAAGTCCCCTTCTGTCACTGAATTATCTTGACCTGACAGGTGATGGACTGAGAGAACTCTCTGTTCTTACCTTAAAAGGACTGCATATATTACAGGTGACTATCACTGTTATATTGACTACGCTGCAAATCTCAATGTTTATTATAATTGTTCATATTTATAGTTAATTTAACCATCTTATTTTATTTTATTTTTTTGGCATTGTTTCGACCAACAGCACAGTCTGAGCTCCACGGCTGATCTTGTTCTTCAACGTTTGACCAGTTTAGTATCAACACTTCCACCCGATCATAAACCAAGAGACTGATCAAGTTACATCCATCAACTGAGCTTTGCATTATGCACTATTTTATTTAAACTGAAAAGTTCATGAGTCCATGCAAATAATATCATGTTCAATAAGATAAGATTAATCTATCATCCTTCTAAAATTACTCAGTAATGTACATTTCTCACTGCATATCTAAACACGACTCTTGTTTTCGTCATTCACATCATCATATATCAGGATACCTTCTAGGTCTAGCTCCTAAAAGAAGGAATTAAAAATTTGAGATGGAATATGTTAAAGAGCTGGTTTTTGTTTTAGGTTGACCAGCAAAACAACAATTTCCTTTTTTTTGCTGCTAGTTGAAGGCATTTAAAACATACAAGAATATTGTTAGTGCATAAAAAAGATAAATGCATATCTTTTTTATTTTAAAATTTGTGTATATTCCTTACCCCCAATAGAGGGTGCCACCTGCCAGTTAACAGTCACATTCACAACCCAGAAGTGATTTGTGCTATTAAATTTTACACATTTTAGCAATATTTTGGTCTGCAATTATGTAAGCATGTGTTTACGCCCTCGTGTGTCGTGAATAATTTGGCAGCATGTGCTCTGACATTTCAAGGGTGAAATGCCCCCTCATTATAACGGTTCTGCCCCTGTTGGAGAAGTGCAGTTACTTTTACTATAAAAAATCATAGGTTGTCCCTTTTTGTCAGTGGTAATGCTTTATCATAATGTCATCTGTCAGCAGGATTAAGTTGTTCAGGTATGTCTTACACGACCTTACTTTTTTTTTGCAAAGAGCCAATAATCCACTTGTGTTTTGGATTACGGAATGTTTATGGTGCACACAAAACAGATATTAAACACATTTTACAGGTACACTTCTTGTGCTCCACATTGGTGGCAGTTTCATACCTAACACTATGTATACATTTAAACAAAACATATTCACCCCCTCTCTTGTTTTTAATGCCTCATGCTTTTTCAACAATTAAATGTCTTGCTTTGCCGATAACTTCAATTCATCCTCAGTTTGGGTATTTTTGTGGTGCTTAATGTCACTTTCACAAAATGAAAATCAACATATAATTTCTTTGCCAAATATAACTAAGTATTTTAACATCGCTGCAAAGCAGTAAAAATGAAACACACATCAATATGTCCACCCAATCTTTATTACGTTTTCACAAATGTACACTTACACAATACATAAATGAAAATAAAAAAATAGCAATAAAAAACTGAATTACAACTTAAAACAATGGTACAAAGTTGAGTACACTGTGATTCTGGAAAGAGTTCTTCCTAGTTCTCACTGATTCAGGAATAAAGACATGCTATGATGCTGTATTTCAAGAAGGTGATAGAACATCAAAAGTTAGTGGTCATCTTCAGTTCAGTTTGCATGTTGTGCAGTCGAAAAACACAATTTCAAAGTGTATGGGTAAGGCCCAGCTGAAGAAGAAAGAAAAAGTTAGATATATCAACACTTTATTGACAGGTTTTTAGAGGCTACTCTTAAAGGTTCCCCGTGTGCACTTACTAGGGTTTTTCATCTGGTAGTGGTTCATCAAGGCAAGAGCCTCCATAGCATCATTTGATGTTTCCCACTCCAACAGACCAGATGCACTTCTCTCGCCTGAAGTTCCGCCAACACCGGAGCAAACAGAAATTCACGTGTATTTAAAGAGAACCAACTATGCACTTCCTTAACATCACGTACTGACACAAACGACACACAACCGACACACATACCGACACTCACTAATAATAAACTCACTCTTGCCTGTAAAAAGTTTGACACTGGTTGGACTCTTGATTCCCAACTCCTCACAAATCTGTAGATGAACCAGAAAAAGCATTAAACTCTGGAGTTCATAGTAAAAGACAAGAGGATGCAGAATGAGAATTAATTTTTTTGTAAGATGCTAGAACACAAAACATAACCTAGCAGATCATCTTACCTGGTTGAAAGATTCGACAGAGCTGTCTGGATGACTGTTGAAGAAGTGGAGTACATTGCTGGGTTGCTGGATGCGGTTCTTGGCCGCCTGCTCAGCCGTGGTGAAGCGGTTGTTCCGGTTGCCATGGAAATCTTTAAAACTGCAACTGCCGTCTTCCAGCTGGTATGACTGACCTGGCATTATGGCCTGCTGCTTGGACACACTACAGACCAAGAAACAAACAATGCATAAACAAATTTTACCATGTGGAATTTATTACTTAAGTTAATTGATACAATTATGATTGTATTTTGTACACACCACACATTGATGTTCTGTCCAAACAGCATGGTGTTGTTAAGGTGAGAAATGGCTCTATCTACAGCAAAACAGTCTCCCATCTCCACCATTGAAGCACCTGGCTTACTCTTCATAAACTTCACCTTAAAACACACAAACATTTGTTAGACAATACATGAAATAAGCTTTACAGAAAAAAAAACTGACTATCCCAGAAGAAACTTAAATTATGCAACATTACAACCAGCACCAAGCTTACCCTTTCAACATTCCCATAGAGACAAAATATATTAAATAATCTGTCTGCATTTATCTTGGTGGGCTCAAGGCCGTAAACCATGAGCACAGGGGAGTCCGCGTTTGAACTGTAGTCCGGTGGAGGTGGTCCATGTCCGTACTGCGCAGCACCATAATGGGGTCCACCACGACCACGCCCCATCGGTGGCCCCATGCGTCTGCCTTCGTAGTGGGGGGGTGGAGGTGGGGGTCCATATGTGTCGTCATAATGACCGTAGCCAGCCTGAGGACCACCTAAAAATAAAATGAGGTATGATTCACCTCTGCATTGGATAAAGATGCCTGCTAATCAAGCAATGTTTAATGCAGAGAAGTTTTTATAGACTGACCATATTCCGGCGGATGATCTCCCAGCAGTGCTGGCTGCCTCTGCCGCTTGTTTGGGTTAGCATTGGGGTCTAGAGATAGAGAGCAATAATATAGCAAAATAACTACTTGAATGACAAAGGCAAAAACCAAATACTGTGATGTGTGCAATTCTGTGATCAACATGCAGTGGGCATTAGGGGTCACAAAACCATAATGGAGATAAACAATCATTACAGATAAGACACATCTTAATAATGTACATTATCTGGCAAAATCTCTCTCACACACACACACAAATATAAATTCACACAACCAGACACACACCTTGTGAACTGTTCCAATTGCCATCTGCATCAGCATCTGCACAGACAGTTAATACAAACAAAAATAAGATATGCAGAGGCAAATAAAAAGCATGTTCCAATATACACATACATTTTTAGTTACTTGAGATAAATCAAGAACGCAAATTAAAAAGCACACATAACCTTAAAGTATCTTAAAAAAAGCACTCCTAGTGTAAATTACGGAATTGTATTTTTATGACAAGAACCCTCATACATTATGTAATGGTTTTCAATTTGAAACTTTTTGGTGCTTTTGGTTCCAGCACCAAAGAATGATGTGAAATGTTTAAGAATTATTTTTAGAGTAATAATTTTTAAATTTAAAAAGCAGTAACATTGGCTGGGTCGGGTACAAATGTCAACACTTTCATTTCTCCATCCAAAGTTTCGTATTAAACCCATTCACAGAACTGCAAGATTGTTTTTAACATCTGTGAATAAAGTAGCATTTCCATTCAGTGACCTGAAGAGATCAAAATAGTCACATTCCGAAACATTTCCTGATATATTAAAATTGTTTCCATCCAGCATCCTCATGTGCTGTACCAAAATCCGCTAAAGGTGGCTGGAAAGCTTTAGTTGTGTCCCCATCAGGTCCAAAATGAGAACATTAAAAATTTTATAGAATAATAAAACGGGTCTTAATGAGGATAAAGAATAGAATAACATTACATTTACAGCCCATTAATTTTCCAATAAAGTGATAGTTCATCCAATTATTCCCAAATTAAGTTTAATTTTCTGCAGTTTTATTCTAAAAAAACTCAAAGGGTGAAACAGTAACTGACCGCCCCCCTCACTTTCACTGCAAGGAATGCAGAAATGAGACTGTCAGTTGGGCTGTTAACATATTGCTGTTAATGTTTTTGTCATCAAAGTCAAACAGACTTGCTTCATCTAACAGACAGATTTGACATTTTTGGATAAACTATCCCTTTAAACATACAGTCTGAACTGCATACAATAACATAAGGACAAAGCCTGGGATTGCACAGTACATGTTTGAATCGTTACCAACTTAAAGCTATACAATTAGGTCAACCCTGTTTTCATGTTCACATTTTAAAGTACAAAATACTCCTTGTGTTTTTCAGCAGAGCAGGTCAGTGCTAAAATGGCTCAAAAACCTGTAAACTGAATGTTCAACTTGGTTAAAGTTTGTATAAGCTTTTGAAACCACACTGGTGGTTAAAAGAAAAAAAACAGCAGTCACCAGGGTGCAAGTGAGTTGTTTTTACCAGTCTCTGTTTCCCAGAAGACTCCATTTCCACTGAATTTGAGGATATTCCTCCAAGTCCACTGCATGTGGTCTTGCCATTTTCCAGGCACAATGGTGCTTACCATAGCAGAGGGTGGATGTGCCGCGGCGAGTTTAGAAGAGATGCCACACCAGCAGCCAGACTAATCCACACCTGCGTCACACAGGGGGCGCAACACAGGGATCAGAACACGGTCAGCCGTGCTCAATGTACAAAAACAGAGAATTCAAAACAGTAGAGAAGGAGGGATGAAGAAGTGAGAGAAAGCCCTTCAATCCACAAAGAGATAGGGCTTGGGGAGGGAGAGCAGAGGATCTGTCTGTGTTGTCGGTGCATGTGTCCTTGTGGTTACAGCTGTAGTCCTTTCCATGTGTAAAGGTGATGTGTTGATGATAATGTCGCCCAAAGTGTCTTGTTTGGTGCATTGCTAGCAAGGCAGCGATGTGTTCAAAACAATCTCAAGAGCAATGTAGCCTGACTTCATGTGGGTTTGGATGTGCACGTTCATACAGATGGAAAATCGATGTCAAAGTCAGCTTTGTGTCACCACGGCAATCTTGTCTGGGTGAACAGTGGCGATCTCATTTATGTGGTATGATGTGGTGTGAAACGGGACCACGGTGTCGGAGCACTCTTGACTCGTGTCACGATGTTAATATCGACTTGGCATCAACCTCTGCTAAAAATGCATTGCGATTTGATGTGCTGCAAAAACCTTGACATGATGTGTTGTCGTGGCAATGTCAGCTTGTCATGGCGACCTTCGCAGTGGTACAACCTTGGTTGGGTGTATGCTCATTATGTCAGCTTGTCATGTTCTTATGATGTTCAGGAAAGAGGAGAGAGGCATAAGCAAAAGTAGCCCAAACACCCAAGAAACGACAGACAATGATAATTTCTGTACGATTCTTCTCTCATTCTGTAATCTGTACCACTTCCCTTCTTTGTTGATCTGCATGTTGTGTTTGTTGCTCGATTGACTGGTTTGTGGTCATGTGAAGGTCTTCAGTGACTGGCTGTAATGTATTATCCAAAAATGATTATACCCATCCCCTAAAATGTGACTTTAGGTCGGAGAGAAGGCTGCCAATCATGTCGAGAATGTAGATGTAAGCTGAATGGAAGGATATCTTGAGTTTTGAGGTGTTGTCTATCCATGTAACATTCATTACGTGTAATGTTGTCATCTTTGAAGAGTTTAAGTTGTTTTGCTGTCCCGTGTAGCCTGTTGCAGTGCTGTTAAGTAACCGGAATGTGTCTTGCAGACAATCTTAAGAACATGGAAATGTTGTTACATGTAAAATGTATTTAGCTGTGCTGACCCTGATAAAGCTGATGCACATGACAGTGTTATTTCTAAACAGTAACATCCTGCAGAGTTAAGCTCCAGTCTTAATAAAAAGACAGATCAAAAAACTGAAGGATACTAACCTCCAAAAATGACCATGTCTTGACAGATTAATGAGAATTCAAAACTCAATTTACAATCACATTAAGGACTTTTATAATAGGGATAGTTCCACAAAATGAGAATTCTCTCAGCATTTATTCTTGGGCATGATATTTTGAACCCATTTATTTCTCCTGCAAACCATAAGAACTTTTAAAAAAACTCAGAGAAGTTGTTACCAACACGAGTATCTCATTTAGTTTTGCAGTAGAAAATCTAACAGGTTTAAAATGATAAAAGCGGATTTAGACATAACATTTACATTAAGGATGTGGATTTAAATAAAATCATATATAGGATAATCCACTCAAAATTATTTATTACAAATACTTTCTCCATACTCACCCTCATGTAATTTGAAACCTGAATGACTTTCTTCAGCAAAACAAGTTAAAAAATAAGTTATTTTAAAAGATCTTTGGACACAATCAAGTTCCTCAAAATATAATAGATGTTACACAGAAGAATGTCAAAGGTTCTGATTGACAAGAGGATGAATAAATATCATTGGGCAAACTATCCCATAACATAAAAGACTGTACATTAAAAAACATTTTCACATTTCAAACAGTCCAGAGTAAAAACCGCCTTTGACTCAAGTTCAAAATATAACAGCAGAGAATGGTACACTTCATCTCTTAATCTCCATCATGTAATATGCTAGATACAGTGTCATGCTCAGTGAGGGTACATGTGAATGGAGTGCCTGCTTTCAGGTTTCCGTGAATGGAGTGCCTGCTTTCAGGTTTCCGTGAATGAGAAATACATGTGCTTTTAACATGAGATAAGTGACATGCAAAACAGTGTACATTTTACTTTTAGATATAAAGCATGCTATAGTCAGCCTGCTTGTCACGCCCTTTGTTTTGTCCCCACTTTAAATGAATGGATGCGCTTTTGTGCATTCATTTGATAACATGTCTTTATGTAACTAACTCTTGTTATGTTAATAAAGAAGAGAGTAAGAATAAAGCTTAATTGACGTCCCTGAGAAGTGACCCTCTCTTGTGGTCAACATTCCCAAAGGACTCACTAAAGGGTGCCCATCCCCATAAAACAAAGATCAGAATACAAAGAATGCAATTGTATTTTAGTACAGTACCTTGACCACTCAGATTTGGGTTGGCGTAGTCCCATGTGTCCTGATCGTTTTTGAAGACGTTGAGTCGGGTTGGCTACACAATAGACGGTAAGATTTTAAAACAAATTTTTAGGCTAAAACATGGGTAGTTTTCAGTTTCTTTATGAACTATTCATTTTTTATTTTACATAATGATTCCATACAAACAGCTCTAGTAAATGTGGGGAACCTACCTTAGCATACTCAATTTTAAGAGTGCAGCAACCCGAGTAGATATCCGCTCCATTGAGAGATGCTTTGGCTCTCTGCGCACTTTGGACTGAATCAAATGTAATTCTGAGTCAAGGAGAAAACTTTGTTGACAGAAAATGCTTTTGAGCGGACTAAATAATGCATAAATTGAAACCACATCTTCATTTGGATTTCGCCTAATTCATGGCAGAGAATTTATGAAACTGAAATGGGTTGTCTTGCTTAAGGATATTCCACCATGGCTTGAACTCCATTCTTCCTGAAGATCACGATCCTTTGCACGGGGCCGCAGTTATTACAGATGGTGTAGAGAACATCCTACAAACAAGAATACAATAAGGGACACAAACCTAGGAAGAACTATAAAACAAAAAAATAAAATGCGCACGATAGCCCCCATCATTGTCATCACACTCAACATAACCACAGCGACATCATTACCATAAAGAATAGCTGAAAAACTTACGGTGGTAATAGGGTAGATCGGGTTCATGATGGTTAGAAGCAGGACATTGTTGACGCTCCGAGTGTCATCGGCATCGTTTGGCCGAGAGATTTTTTGACTTGTAGAGTAATTGATATAAGACGGCCGTCCACCGATGTAGATTTGACTGCTGTTAGCATACGTCACTGCATTGGAGGAGCCACCCAGGTCCTCAAACTCAACCAGAGCTTGACGCTTTTTCGGCATCAACACAACATAACTAAAAGATACACAAACAAATTATTTAAAAAGTTAATGCTGCAACACACAATCTTTAACACTGAAGCATGTAGAGAACATTATGCAACCATAAACTCTTTTATGATTATTAAAAATATCAAACATCATTAAAAATATGAGATATATAATATTTTAACCCGAGCTTTAAATCCTACTCCTTAAAACATAAGCATGAATAATAATTATTAATTAATAATGCTTTTAAATTATTATAAAAGTAAAGAGTTAAGCTTGTGTAACTATAAATGAGGGCCCTAAGGAACAAAACCCAGATTAAATTAAATCATACTGCTTAACACATAAGCATTAATAATAATTATTAATAAATAATGCTTTCAAATTAACATTAATGCACAAGTAACACACGTGTAACTATAAATGAGGGCTCTAAGCAACAAAACCCAAGCATTAAATTAAATCATACTGCTTAATAACACAAGCATTAATAATAATTATTAATTAATAATGCTTTTAAATTATTATTAATGTAAAGAGTTACACACGTGTGACTATAAACGAGGGCTCTAAGAAACAGAAGTTGTGCCATTTGGGCCAGAATCAAGTATTCTCCCCCACAGGCCTCACCTGATAGTGCCAAACTCCTGCAGCGCCTCCACCAGGTCAGCCTCGGTAACGCCGTCAACGAGTCCCCTCACATGCACCACAAGAGAGGGCGGGGTTTTGTGTGGGTCACTGTAACCCTCCTGCATACACAAAGAAAGCGCTTAGATCAAAAGATAAAACACGAATTCTTTTAAAGTTAAAACAACACACGATACGGTTTGGTGCATTGCAGGCTTTTATATGCATTGTTTTGTTATTTGACCACTTATCCAATGCGAAATATAACAAACTCAGGAGAGGACAAACATAGGGGGAATGTAATAAAACCATCCTAAATTTGACATAAAACAACTTTTAAAATGCAGAAAAACATTTAAAATGCAGCTTGTATGCTGTGAGTTAATTAAATAATATTATAAATATTAAATATGGGGTTGATTTAATAACAAAGAGTGGCTGTTGATTACAGCCCAAAAATAACATAAAAACGAACAATGAGTTTATATAAAAACATTTATTGAAGTTCTTTCATCAGATTAATGTGACCAGATGCGATCATGTCTTTGTGTAGGAAACCATCTTTCTATTCCGCCTCGCATGCAAATATGATCGCCATTAATGAGATGATATTACCGTCGCCATCCCGTCGTTGTCGGTTTTCTGGCGTTTTGTTGCTCTGCCTCCGTCGCCGTAGTAATGGCCTGCCGCAGCAGCCATGTTGTCTCGACTGAAACCTTCTAAAATGGAAAACTGTGCAACTGCTGCTACGGCAACCCGGAGGAGAATCAGAGCAGACAGGAAAGCGAAGTCCTCTTAAAATACAGCACACCCCTAACCACGTGATCGACACTGCCGAAATGCATTGTGGGGGTAAGCGCTCCTCATGGCCAATCACATCGTGTTGATAGTTACTCTGTTATGTCACAACACAGAAAATATAATTTTATCAAATTAAATTGTGAATGTTTTAGTGTTTATAGATGATTTCAAGACTCATCCTAATTTTGAGATTTTTTTAAACTTTAGTATTTCAGTATTAAGGACTAATATGATTTACAAATTAATAATTTCACCTAAATTAGTTATTGCATACAATAATTATAAGTTTGCATTAACTAATGGAAGTGCCTCTCCCTCTTTGTGAACTTTTGTGCTTTAAAATAATTCAGTGAATTAAAAAAATTCCTCTTTTACTTTAAAATGAATTTACTGAAAGTTTTTCATTATTCATAGTTTCATTCACACTTTAGCACACACCCAATAGCAATTTAACACTTCCAATTCAATCTGCATATCAATGATGTGTGGAATGGAAATCAGGAGACATGCAAAGGAATCAATTCAGATCCTGACATTCAGGACTGAACGTTAAAGTCGAATGAAAATCACCTCGGCCTCACAAAATGCTTTGAAACTTGAATGCATTTTCATGTGCAAACAAATATTTGTGGAGTAATGGCTTGCAATCAGACCGCTCTGAGGCACTATAGACTACCGTAGTAAACATGACACATACTGTGGTGGTTTATCTATACCCCCAGAACAGTTTGATGTACCACACTTCCTTTAAGCGGAACACTCTTAAAGCCATCTAAGGGATGCCGGTTTTTTATTAATTTAAATAACCACAATAGAATGATCAAGGGGAGAGAGTAGTATCAACCACAGCAGACAAGTAAAAGCATCAACTCGCATAACATGAAAGTTGGATTTGTAAAGCTTTATTAAAAAGATCATTGCCATTTTCAATGCAAAAGAAAAAAAAAACTACACCAAACAAATCACAGCATTCTCTTCAGCTCATATAATACACTAATCCACAACAGCTCATTCACCACCTTGCCTACAATTCACTGACCACAGGACACTGGCTCAACACTGAAATAAAAACAATGGAGCTTAAAATGTTTTAAGAGTTGAACAAAGTGACAAGAGGATACATAAAGAAATTAAACATGAGCTGCTTGAGATGATAGTGATATTTTTACAAGGATGGGGGCTTAATTATTGAATCAAACAGGAGCTTGACAGCTACAGTAGGATAGTCTGAAATCATAGGGGGGATAAAATGCATTTCAGCCCTGAGGCAAAAATGGAAAACGGGGAAATTTTGTACGCAGATCAGTTTGCTTCTGGTGTTGGCGTTCTTCTAGGACTGGGAGACCTAGAACGACTAAGAAAAATAGTATCAGCATCCACACACATTCTACAAATATTCACGTAAACACAATATGACACTGCAGATATGTACCTGTCTTTTTTGTGGCTGACTGAACGAGACCGCGATCTGGATGCACTGCGGTCTCTCGGTCTGGAACCAGAGCGTGAACGTGAGCGACTTAAAAAGAACAGGAAGAACCGATTATTAATCAAGATGTGATGCAGACCAGAAATACAGCTCATGAAGCCCACATAATAATATTCCAGAGGCAATTAAAACATACCTGTCTCTACGGACAGGCGTTCTGGGTCGTCGAACAGGGCTTTTGGACCTGCGCACCGGTGAACGGGAACGATTCACAGGAGTTCTGGATCGGGAGCGTGCTTGGGAGCCTGACCTTGAATTTAAAGACCAACAGATTCAGGATACCTGAAGCAGTAGAGTAAGCCCACAGAAACAGTATGACAGACAGAACAGCTTACCTGCTTCGGCGTTTGGAGTATGAAGGTGACCGATACCTCCTATAAAAAAAAAAAAGAATTCAAACTGTTGGATATATACTTTTAGCACTGCTGTCACAGGTCAATGAATGCCTCCCGGTCTTACCTTTCATTGCTACGGCTACGACTACGAGAACGATAGCGACGACCACGGGATCTAGACCTAGAGCGAGATCCAGATCTGAAAAAACAACAAGCAAATCATATTAGCAAAATGTCTACCACGGTTTGGTCTAACAACAAATAAAAAGTACCTGCTGCGACGTCCACGCCTCTTGCTGAAGCGATAGCAGTCATAGGCATAATGGCCACTTTCTCCACACTGGTAGCATCGGTCATTGGGATCAAATTGCCTGCGGTTGGGGCGGCCATATCGAGATTTTCTGGACATACCGTTTGACAGTTCGACACGAACGCGAGCTCCACATAGTACCCTAGAATATTACAGATCAAAGGGTTAATAGTTTTAACTCATCAACCTGTAAACCAAAATAGGGCACAGTGCATCACATCTATTTATGCAACCCAGACCACTCATATTTGCCCTGCTTTCTCAAACCCAGATTTTTTTTTAAATTTAACAACTGGACTACATTTAACCTGCATCCAGGACAATGCCATAATGTTGGGGCCTTTGTGAGCGGAAAAACAGTGATAAGCCGCCGACACTCACCCCTGTGGGTCTGAGCTCCCTGAAGAGGTCAGGGTGTTAAATGTGCAGCAGTAGCATCATGGGAAATGTAGGCAGGTAGAACTCAAGTAGACTCACTTTCCATCCATCCCCTTTACGGCATCCTCTGCATCTCTGGCATCTTCATACTCAACAAAGGCAAAACCTGGTGGGTTCCGAGCAACCCAAACGCTCCGCAATGGTCCGTAGTAACTGAAGGCTCTTTCGAGTTCACCTTTTGCCGCGCCGTTGCCAAGGTCGCCCACATAGACCTTACAGTCCGAGGGACGAGAGGAACTTCTGGATGAGTAGGACATCTTGCTCCTGTAGTATGACAAACAGAAAATTAAGCTTACACTCATTTACCCAACGCGATTTACAGGTTCATAAAAGCAGCAATTAGACCAAGAGGTGACAAAACTTAAGTGAAATAATGCTAGTCCCAATTAGAAAAACTACACAGAACCCAAGTGAATTAGATTTTGTGCATTAGACCAAATCTAGTTTATAAGATTCAGCAAATTAGTCATTACAATATCATTAAAAATCAAATATTTTGACACTTCATTGAAATTAAGTACACAGTTATCAGAGTATTGTGTTATATTCATTGATTCAGTATCTATTACACAACACCACATGAATCAATGTTTCTGTACATTAAGTACTCGCATTTTTACTATGTGCAATTCAGCATAAACAAACACAAATCTAGATTAGCTGTTGACGTATTACGTGGATTACACAGATTAAGCTAAAGATGCTACACCTGTTAGCTTAGAAATGCATCTTCCCTCTCTGTGATATTAGCACCTCACACTCACAAGCAACAGCTGAGGAAGATTGTGTGACAATTGTGAAATAATCACGATTGAAAACACTCAAAATTGCCCATTGAAACATGATGAACGCGATTATGCTAACACGAGATAACTGATACGAACATTAAGCTAGCAGGCAAATAAACGCCATTAATAAGTGCGCCAAAAAAGTAGGCCGCTCTTTGTCTGGCACATTATTGAGCCAAACGAGCCACCAAACCCCCCAAAAGGACCAATTAATACGCACAAACGTTTAAACATCGATAAAAACTCGATTTGGGAACACATATGCAGAGAATAAAGGTTTAAACGACATTTACGTCACGCGTACTTACTGTGAGACTCGACGTCCTCGGTTCCGTGTGAGGGCGCGTGGACGTCGTCTTCCGGTTGATTAAAACGGTTTAACCAAACCTAAGCCGAAAAGAAAACTAAAACACGATCGAAATCAGCTTCTGTAAACATTATAAGACATAAAACACTCACACTCGTGTGAATAAACAACACTCAAAACAAACTCTTACCGATTTATATCGTGCGCTTCACGATCTTGTTCCGGAAGCGTCGCCGGTTGAGCTAGTGCGGCCTCTTCTTCACGCGCTCTCCAGAAGGGGCGGGGTTTAACGCCTCGATATGATTGGCTGATGCAGCTGTTAGTCAAACTAAAGGCGCGCTTTGGAGACTGAGGTCTTAATTGAATTTTATGATACATTTATCATTTAGAATACAAACTTAATGTAAGAACCACAAGAATTGTAAATGGTTTGACGTATGGTTAAATGTTATTTTATTTCAGTGCATTTCAAGTGACACAATACATAGATTAGAATTAATATATTATAAATATGAATTATGAGGATTATCAACAATAATACACTATACACAATATTACTTTAATTAGCATGATACCATATGGCTTCAGTCCCAGTCATTAGTGTTTACATCATTCAGTGGAACGAGTTGAACAAGTATGGTTTCTCTTCTCACTTTTGTTTACTCTTATGTTGTGTCGAGGGCCTTCTCTCTCAGAGAGAACAACATTTCCAAACGGATGAATCCATGTCTACATCAAGAACCGGTCAATGACTGACAGTACAAATGACATCACACTTCTTCAAATAAAAAGCTACAAGCTTACGATACGATGTTCATAACAACTCCATTTTGCATCGACTGGACACCAATACAGACATCTGTGCAATTAATAATCGCTGCGGACATTTAATCTGTATACAGTGCATACTGTGTACGTACCACCATGTAAAATATAGTTAATACCGCCTTGGTTCTATCACAGCTCAATCAGTGTTGTCTGTATGCCAATCAAGTTTGTGTTTTCTTGTTGTCCTTAGAAGCCGGTGATGTGACAGTACGCCTCAAGGCTTGAGAATGTGATGTAAAGAAGCCACAAACTGATAAACAACATTCCAGTGAGAACCTTCAACACTTTGGGACCTCCCAACTCTCCGCCAACCGAAGGCCGTCGCCGTAGCATCAGCACACCAATGATGATGAAAGCAAAGATGGTAAAGAGTGTGACGGAGAAGGCGAGGGATCCAGGATCTACGTAAAACACTTGACCTTTGACCTCCCAGTAAATGGCTGAAATGGACCAAGCCACACCGATCCCAAGGAAGACATTAACTGCGTTGCTACCGGTTACATTTCCAATGGAAGCATCTGCGTACTGATCTTGCACAGCGGCAACCTTACTTGCGAATGTATCTAAAAGATGGAAATGAAGACATTCAAGGTTGGCGAATGGCTTTTTGTTGTGCACATTCAAAGAAAAATATCAAAACGCTTACCTGGTATGGAAGTTCCTAAGGCAACGAACACCACTGCTGTGACGGTGTCACGAAGACCCACCGTGCAGCCAAAATGAGAGGCCAAGTCTCCGATGACGGCGGTTAGAAGGCCGATAACCATAATGGACACAATGAAGCAGGCCCAGCCATTCCAGTACTCTGTGGGTGGAACAAAGGCAAACAGAACCTTCCAGAATACGCAGAATATGTGCATGAAATAATCAAAGCAAGATGGCGGAAGTGGGTCCCCTCCGTCCTCATCACCTTCCCCTAAGAGGAAAGAGAGAAAAGAAACAAAATAACATTGGAAAGATTTGTTTCTGTAGGGTTACCAACGCAACGTTATTTATTTTACATATACATGAATAACAGGATATAAACACTCTCACCCTACCTGCACTGACTGTTACTGCTTCGATGAACTGTTCCCTCCAGGTGTGTGTGCCAATTATGTCTGCGAGATTGGTATCCTTTAATAGACGGTCTACAGTATTCTAGAAACATACACACACACAATAATGTAGAGGCTTAATGATTTTACAAGAGACATTAAAATAACAATCAACCAGATATGATTAATTGCTTGATATAACCCAAGTTCCAACAGTCTTGGAGGAATCAGCTGGAAAATTAGGAAATTTAAAAAATATATATTCATGCATAGAGATGTCGTTTATCCATATTGTTCATTAATTTTCAAGGTTTGTGATTAATGTTTAGGTGAAGGATCACTCCAAAGCACACTACACACAGAGGAGAGGGGCCACTATACCACATCTAAGACTCCATTAGGGGCCATTCCCTGTCGGACCTATATGAGATGGAAGGAATCACAGATTATGTAATATAGGCTTGTGTGTGATGTGCTTATTTGGGCACGTTTCATGAAGTCGTTAATGCGAATAGGCTACCTGTGCATTGGTTTATATACTGTACAGTATAGTGAATGATGAACTGAGTTTGCACACTTTTGTTGTTATATAGAAAAAGTAAATTTGACATTTCATTAAAAAAACACTTTTGGAAGTGCAAATATTGGCATGAAACTCATAAAACATGAAATGTTTACAATACCATACCGATTAAATATATGTCAAAGACACTCCTTTTGACATTTCTTACTAAAATCCAGTTTGATTTAAATTTGTATTAATCCTAATCAAGCACATATGACCTTGATGGCAATATTATAAATATAATTTCATTTAAGCCAATACAAACTTTTCTTATATTGAGGAATTATCAAGGTGTTATTGTGTCCTTACCATTGTGTTCATTGACATAAATACAGACGAATATTTGACCATACCCAGAAAATGTCCAATTATTCCACAATTTAAAGGAAGCTATCAAGCTTTAAGTCACTTTAAGAGAGTTACTTACTAAAATTAAATTAAACCACAGAGCCATTTACATAGATTTGCCTGTTTTCTATTCATCAGTTTTTCCTAACAAGAAATAAATGCTGTTCTTTGAGGTTTTCTGCGTGTGTTTGGGGCAAGACATTAGGGATGTGATATATGTATACTGTACCTTGAAGGTCATGCTCTCCTCTATAATGACCTCTAGCTTGCTGTATTCTCCCAGAATGGGCTTTCCCTTCTCTGCTATACGTTTGGCTTCCTCCAGCTCTGGACCCGCAGTGGCTGTGAGGACAGTTAGAGAAAGTTAATAACAGTGCATTTGACAGGCGTGGGTTTTCTTTAAGCATATAAATAGATATGCGGCACAGATGCTGAAAATTGCTGAATGCATCTTACCCTGATTTAACAGCAGATCTGCAGCATGCGAATAGAACATTTACTCATTCATTCATTGTTAAGCAGTTAATAGAAGGTTATTTTTGGTTCATGTGTTATTTGCTACAGTGCCTGGTTAATTGTTGGATTAATGAAAGTAACTAATTAGTTCACTAATGAACCTGGTGTTAGTTCTTTCTCTTACATTCACTTTCATTTACACACATTGGCTCATGTATCACTGCCCACAAGTGTGTGGTTGAAGTGTGTGTGTTGGTAAGTTGGATCTTGTTACTGTGAGTGACGCATGTTTAGTTTGTCCCCTGTTGTGCTGTTATTGATCTGAAACTGGACACTGGTCATAGAAATGTGTGTCTGAGAGGTGGGTATACTATTGGTAATATCTTAGTAGCCATAACAAATAAAATATACATTCAAAGAAATATCCCATATTGAGAAAAAATATTGAAAACAATTTAACTTTGATCCAGAATAATGGATTTCTTGGTTAGGAAAATGCACAGACCTGAGATGCCTCTCTTGAGCCATTTGGGTTCTTCAAGCACAATGTAGAAGTGTTCTCGCTTCTCATATTCCTGCATGTTAATGATGCGAACCTGCAGCATCTTACTACACACACATGAACACAAACACAAATAGCAAAGGACAAAGAATCATTTCCTCTTGGTTTTACCTCTTAAATATTAAAGGAGACCTCAGCATTTAAATCACATCAGAGTTGAGTCTACATGAATACTTTACAAACAGTGCATGAATAATTAACTCACACACATAGACACAGATGAACCGAGAGGAGCTTTGTGTACTTGCTCTCCACTCCATAAACCCCTGCTGCTGCACTGGCCTTTGCAGACTTAAGATTTATCCCATTTGTTAATTTGCTAACAAATGTGTAAGTTGTTATTAAATGTCAGCTAATGGACTATGTGTGTGTGGGTGTGTGTGTGGGCGTGTGTGCGCTTTGTGTGCGTGGGCATTGGGGCTCTTTAATCTCAATCTCATGACATTTCACCAAAATAAGGCATGACTTCAGAATAAAGATAAATATGGAGCCCTTTGTGAAAAGTTGGTTTTCGTGGTTCAGAGAATATATGTCTTTATTATCAGGTCCAAATTTATAACCAATGAGCCAAAATAGAAGCTGCGTAAACTGGTGAAATGAGCTGGTGTCATTTGTTGAAGACTTGTTCATACAATTAAGTTGAAAACCCAAACATCCCTAAATTCTCATTTTTAAGTCTTTTACTTTTACTAAGTTTTACCTAAAAAAAGGTATTGGTATCTACGATACATAAGAACATCATTATACTATCATCAAAGTCATTCAAAGTTTTCAACTTCTAAAACTTTCAGCAACCTTTTATTGCTTAATAAACATGCTTAGAATGTATCTAAGGTAACTTGCCACAATTTTAATGGCCTATAATCAGAAATCTAAATGGTATTGCCTAAATTATTGAGCTACTATTAATAAAACATAACATACCCATGCATTAAAAATAAATAAACACACTGTTCTAATGGTACTTTTTATCAAACATTTTTTCATATATTGGAAAATAAACATATAAATAAACATATATACACCGTAAATTAAGTCAGTATTTAAATTTGTTGTTTTTAGTTTTGTTAAGCACTTTAATTTAATTAGGTAACCACATGGGACCAGAGACTGGGCCACTAGAGGGCCTCAAAAAACTACCGGGTTATCTTAAAACAATTCAGAAAGTTCTAAGCTGTCCATCAAGATTTATATAAACTAACAATAATTCCCAGGGACTGATAAGTTTCAGTTAAGCAGCTTTGTCTATTTACAAGTATCTCAAATTGCGCTATGGATACACTATAAGTGAAAAGCCTGAAAACCCCTAAACTGGAGAAAAGGATAGCATTGTGTGTATAAAACCAAATATCACACATAAGCATGTTGTAAACTTTGAATACCAGCTTTGGAAGTGTTCAGAATGACTTTTACCTAATCTGTTCATTGGTAAACTGCAGCTCTCCTTGCGTGTGCTCATAGTCAACACCCTGTCGTGCCGAACCATCCTCGGTGTGATACGGAATCACCACAGTCCCTCGCACACCTGAAGTCCGGTGCACAGGTACCTCGACCACACCAGAGCATTCACCAACACACAACTCCCGCTGACCGAATGAGAAGCTCCCTGCGTGGTCATCATCCAGGATAGTTACTGTGGTCACATAGGGTTCGACCAGCCGGGCACCATCAGTGTTTCCACCACCCTCTCCCTCTCGCAGGTTTGAGAGACGTACAAAGAAGTGTTCATCTTCCTCAAATACATCATCATCAATAACGCCCACCTATTAAAAACACATACAGGCATGTTTAAATTTTTTTTTTAGACAATTATAATGGCAGTTTATGTTAGTGAATGGTTTAACTTGCTTATAACTTTACTTGTGCTGGAGAAAATCATTACTTTTTTATCATTCATAAGATAAGATATAGGTTAAAGGTAGGTTGAGCACGGTACTAATTTAAACCACTTCTCAAAAGCAAGCTAAATAGTAACAAGGACCTTAACCACATTATCTTCTCGAATCAGTAACTTTCAGCACCAGAGTGTTGCTACCTATACAACAATCTCTATCTTGTTTTAGTTTGAGTCTGCTCCAATCTCTAGAAGACAATGACATTTCTCACCTTTATTTCTTTGCGTGAATCTCCAGGCTGAAACACCAGGGTTCCCTCACAATAATAATAATCTGCCCCGGCACTTGCTGACCCGTTCTCTGTCCTGTAATCGACGTGAAATGTTCTGGTGCCTGTTCCCCCCTGCAGGCAGACCCACAGACTGATATTCCCACAGTTCTCGATGCACTTATATTGCGCCTGCTCAAATGCGATGTGAGCGCAGGTGGCCAGATCATCCTCAGCTGAACCTGCAGCTGCTTTCCTCGCCTGTTCAGCTGCTGCATGTTTCTTTAGCACGTTTCCTGCACCGATCATCATGCGTGTCGCCTGAACCCTGTAGAAAGCACGGCTCTTGGGCTGCTTCTGCATGGTGCTGTAGTTCGCCATCTCGATTAATTGGTCTAGATCTTTGTCAGGATGCTTTTGTCTCAGTTCCTTTAGCATGCGAATCACCTACAAACACAGGTTGTCAAAACAATATGAATTAATCTCATATTTATAGCTGTTCAAAATTGTCCTAGACTTCTAGTAGGCCTACTTTTTACAACGCCAATTGTAAAAGACTAAAGGCCACAATATAATTAAGTTGAGAAATAATATATTTGTTTGAACAAACAACTCTAAGTTGTCCTATTTTTTTTTTTTAAGAGCATGAATTATTAAAAGTGTTGTGTTAGCCATCATTTTTTTTCAAGTTTACAATTAATCCAATAAGTCTTCCCTTGTGTTTTTACACCTTTCATACATATAAATGTCAATTAGCAGTTTAAAATATTGGATATTACTTAATAAGTTAATAAGTAATGATTTCTCAAGGTTAAAAGTTGCAATGTTTACGTTTTGTGGCAATACTTTAAACCTCACGTGTATTTTATTGCATGCCTTTTATTGCCTAGAATATATTCATTGCCTTACCCTAGGAAGATATTGTTGTTACCTTTAAAAAGATCTAGGAAGTATCAACATTATTTTGTGTTGCATTTGCCATCATATCACAAATCTTATTGAAAGATCTTAAACCACAACAACGTTTAAACGTATGTTTTTAATCTAAATGTCATTGATGTTTCTTGCCTTCTCACCTCCTCTCTGTCCTGCTCAGGCTCTTTATTTTTCTCTGAATTAATGCTTGTACTGCTGTTGTTTTGATATTTCCCCCCCATAATGGTATCAATGCCTCTGGGTGTAAGGTCACCTTCCATCTCCACAATGATACCATGACGTTTGTCAGCTCGGTAACGTTTGCTTAAATACTTGTAAAAAAGCAGACGCCGGTCAGCGATCCACGCCATGAGTACACACAAAGGAAAGAAGGCCAAAGTAACAGCAGCTTCCCACACCTTACAAAAAACACAAACAAAAAATTAATTTAATTAAAATTGTTAGATATACTTTATCACTACATAAAAAGTATTTAATGACTACAAACACGTGTACACCACCACTTTGGAACACTTACTCACTTAATCATTGGTATTTTTCCCACATTTTAGAATAATAATAAAACATTAAAAAAACATTCAAATAAAAAAATAAAGAAGAAATATGGAATTAAGAAAAAATGGAAGAAAATAAAATAAAATATGTTATCTTAGATAAACTTCAATGTAGTTATATTTTGTCTAATTCCTTTAATCAAGCAGCGTCTTAAAATGCTTTCAAAGAAGTCCCTTAAGTTCTACACTCTCATTAGCTGTTTTTTATATAATATAGACTATCAGAGAAATCCATTTCAAAACCACTAAATGAAATGTAAGTTTTGTCAAGAATGAAATGTGAGTGTTTGCAAATTTTTGTCTTTTAAACTAATTTCAGATTTTTAGGGCTTTTTTCAAATAATGAAAGCATTTTATTCAACTTTTTAAAATCTACTTTTACCAGTAGATGCTTAAAGTAAAAAAAGTTAATACAAAAAGGAAATTTTGTAAACTAAAAGAGCTTTTTGAAAACCATCCAGGATGGGTTTATGAAAAAACACACACTAACCTCTACAACACCTGGGCTTATGACTGCCAGTATGAGATAGAGCCAGATGTATGCAAAGATGCTCCAGGTTGCAGTAATGAAGAAGACTCTGAGATGTTTAATCTTCCTCCCCTCTCCGTCAGGTATCACCAACACACAGATGCCGATTATCACAAACATGTTAAATGCAGCACTGCCAACTATAGTACCAGGACCCAGTTCTCCTGCCTGAAAACCATGTCCACACACCTAGACACAGGCCAATGTGTAAGACTTTACAATAAGGCTTGTTTATTAAGGTATTTGCTAACATTAGTAAATGCATTGTAATACAGAACAGCATAGTTTTCTCAATTTATTATTCCAAACAAATGTTATTTAATGTCAATTCAGTTATTTATGTGAGTTCATGATGGACACAACTTTGGATTTTCAACATGTTTTAGTAAATGCTGAAAATTAAATCAACTATTGAATAATGAATTCTGTGCAAGTTTTGTTAATTGTTAGTTTACGTTAACTAATGCATAATTACATTAATTTCAACTGTGTGTTCAATTCAGCTGTTTTAAAACATTACAGAAAATACTAAAATCACCTTCTCTGAAAAAAAAGGATATGTCAAACCCTCTAAACAAAAACAGAATATGTTCCAAATCCCAGAAATAGTATGTCAAAAGGAACGGCTTTCCTCCTGGTGATACTATGTAAAAAATACACATTGCTTCTTGTGAATTTTACTTCGTTATCAGTTTCAGCATTTTTATTAGTCACTCTTATGTTTAGTTTTGCAAACTAACAAAAATTATTCAAATTTGTTTTTAAATGCACCGTGCTTTTCTTTTTTCTTCTCATCACTGTTAATTTTTTAGTTATACATAAATGCATGAATAAAGTAAAGAGTAAAGTAATTAAGTAAATACAAACTTGCCTAATAGAGAGGGAAGAAATGTGTTGAATTTCTGGACATGTAAAATAGGCCCAGTCTAACAGCTGAGACATTTAACTGACCCCTAACCGTGTCAAACTTCATTGAGTTAAATTATTTTTTTACAGAAATAAACTCATTAAATTCTAAACTTGTAAAGGAAAACTGTTCTTCTGAAATGTTTGTTTTTGGGAGGGAGAAAAAAAAGATTTATTGCATATGAAAATGAAAATGATTGAATATGAGAAAATTGTGCATGTACCTCTATGACAGACAGCAATATCTCAGGTGCTGATGAACCCAGAGCCATAAGTGTGAGGTTAGAAACAGTTTCATTCCAGATTCGAACCGTCATTACTGTCTTCTCCCCATTCGCACCTGTTACAGTCACTTCTTTCTCCTGTAAGATACACATCAAGGGTAACCATTTTATTAAAACTTATGAAAAACCAAGGTGAACCAAACACATCACTTAACCCAACCATCATGTACACATTAGACTCAGATTGAATGATTAAGTTTGTTTTAAAGAGAAGTTGATTGGAGTGGATTCAGACTGCGGCCGTCGCACCTGTGAGGTGATGACCTCAATGGCGGCCATGAAGCGGTCAGCAATGATGGAAACACCCAGGAACATGTAGAGCAGACCGGAGAAGTAGATGATCGCTCTTAAAGTCTGCATACCCAATGGGGGGTCATGCGGCAGCCAGACAGGAAGTAGAATCCCTGGTTGACATGTGACTTTATCAGCACAGGATCTCTTGGGACTATCTGCGCTCCTATTACTGCTCTCCTGAGTGCCGGCGGCAGCATTCACCTGTGTGAAGAGGAGGAGAAGGAGGAGAAGGTAGAGGTGTAGGGGAGGAGCCATGACCAAGAAAGAGTATGGCAAAAGGAACGTCTTTCCTCCTGGGAATGAGAGATTGACAAAAACAGAAAATAATGATAAATTACAATATAATATATATATTACATTTAAACATGCAGACACTAGAGGCCAGTCTAAATAATTATTTTTGAGAATCTCAGTCTTGTCTAGGTTTCGACTGTCTTTGACTTTGGCCAAGTCTTTGCCTTGGTTCTTTTGAGTGGTCTTGAGTTTTTCTTTAAATAGCAATCAAGACCGTAACTGTGTAAATTACCCTTAATTGCTGGTGCATTTTTTGATTCGTGTGTTAAAGAAATATTCCACTTATTTTGGAAATATTCTCATTTTCCAACTCCCTGAGTTAATAAGTAGAGATTTACTGTTTTGAAATCCATTGAGACCTCTTGTTTCAGCGATATCCCTTTAAAAGAGAATAGCAGAGCTTAGTTGAAAGCAAGAGTTCCTCGCCGGACTGACTCAATAAAAGTTCCCGTTGTGGAGTCTGAACCAGAGCCGGTAAGATCAACATTGATTCTGCACTACAGGTCCTTAAGATGAACATAAGAGTGGCAGTTTGTAACTTATCCTTTAGTATCAGTCATGCGTTTAAATTTAAATGTTAACATTTTACAATTTTTTTATATGTTAGAGTGGGCAGATGATAAAACATGGCCAGCACATAAATGTCTGTGAAATAAACCATTTATAGTACTTTTATTACTTTTTTTGTGCTGGTCCTATCCTGCTTCTGTCTTGGTCTAATATAGGTGGTCTTGACTACAGTATCTTTTGCTTGTTATTAGAAATAATCTACAGGAACTCTGCAAATGGTTGCTTCGAAACCATCAGTAGGCATGATAATAATTACACCTATTAACCTGGATTCACAATTAACAACTTCCAAATATAAATTTTTATTCGTCTATAATTAAAATGATTGTAATATTGTAACACATTAACATTGTGTTATTCTATTGTGATATATATATATATATATATATATATATATATATATATATATATATATATATATATAATTCATCATTAAGCACCTTTATTTTTAACAGTGTATTTCAATGTTGACTGTTATCTCTCTCTGTGTGTGTGTGTGTGTGTGTGTGTGTGTGTGTGTGTGTGTGTGTGTGTGTGTGTGTGTGTGTGTGTGTGTGTGTGTGTGTGTGTGCATTTGTGTGTCCGCATTTGTGTGTGCCCATTTGTGTGTGTTAGTGGTAGAGATTGAATATGTTCTGGACTGAACTGGCGTGGTCATATTTCACTTTCTATGGTTACCTGTACCTGTGTAAAGCTTTACTGTGCTACTCTACACCACTTTCCAAAAATAACCCTCCTATCGCAAATGGGTCTACGCCACAAACACACTGGTGTATGCATGCATGCACATGTAAATGTCTTTTTGATAATAAACATAAGGTTTACATTCCATGTGTTGGGATGAGTTTATATTATGAAATGTTTGTTTGTATGGACAGTGTTTAAGCAAGAATTTGTGCATGTATCCTCATGTCGAATTGTGTATATGTTTGTGTGCTGATGCATGTGTGTGTGTGTGTGTGTCTCTGGTTACCACAATGACACTGTTTCAGTCTGTCAGTGCCGCTGATAAGTGATTGGCTGGATAGGTTTACACACTGAGCTCTGACAGCCTAATAGAAGTTAGCACCTTTTAGTGGTTAAGATTACCACCACCAGAGAGAGAAAGTGACAGAGGAAGACAGAAAGAGATAAAGAGAGAGCTTACGTTCTATGAAACTTGAGAGGGATGCTAGAAAAAAGATAATTGGAGAATGGTGAAGTCAAAGATATAAACAGTAAAGTCGATATTTTTTAACATTAAATGAATAAAAAGCACCTTTTTTACTAAACTAATAAATACAATGTAGCTAGAAAACAATACAAATTAAAAAGTTAATGTATTTGATGGGTATTTCTATTTCCATTACATTTACATTAATTCATTTGGCAGACGCTTTTATCCAAAGCCACTTACTGTATTGTGCAGTCGCCAATCATCACTGCAGAGCAAACAGGAGTGAGGAGTCCTGCTCAAGGACCTTCTGCTTACAAGTCTAACACTCTAACCACCAGGATTTACCCATGTATACCCATGTCCCTATGTCCCAAAAACAGGATATACACGTAGGGCATAGTTCAAGAAGACAAATTTTTATGTGTCAGCTCCTATGATCCATCACTACTATAGTAGGGAAAATAAAAATGCATTCCAGGGTTTTTGATTATATATATGCATGATAACAATTAGATAACAAGATATCACTGCATAAACTGCCTGTAAGATGTTACTTAAAAGCCTTCCGATTGAGAATCATAGTAATGGTTCACACTTTTTAAAGTTTTTTAGGCCGTTTCTTAAATTCTAGGCTCAAAATCAGATTTTTATTTTCAAACCTTTTATAACCTACAAATTACTCCAGTTTTCAAAAAGACTTACACCACATTCATAAATTGTTGCTAAAATATATATAAAATAGCTACATGTCAGGATAGGAAATGGTAGAAAAAATGGATTGTTAGTCAACAACGATCCATTTTGCACACATTTTTAAATTTCATATTTTTTCTTTGTGGTATAGATAAAATAAATAGTAGCATGTATGTATTTCTGAGTATTACAAATATGACCCACATCCAGGTAATTGACCAAATTATGATGTGAGTGAAAACATCCTATAGTTTCAGGTCAACCCAAATTTAAAAGTACATTTAACAGAAAACTCTTGTGTCACTAATTTGACTTAACCAGTTCTAGGTAGTTCACTGTGATGAAATTTGGTAGAATAAAACAATAAACTACAGAAAAATTTTGATCATCCCTGATGCTGTATCTATAACACTTAACAATAAAATTGCGTAATTCAAAGTAAAGTGATTGAACACTTTTGATATCATTTTTTAAACCAATAATACTTGTAATACTTGACACCCAATACTGATGCTAATGACTCACACAAATTGGAACAATAGACCCTGTGTTTTTGTGTAATGCATACAGACACAAACAATCACGCTATGGGATCAACTTGCATATAAAACAATATATATACTTCAAAAATTGCAATATATACTTAAAAAATGTCAATAACGCTTACCTGCAGCTCAGTGGTTATACACTGACAACGCCAATAGCACACACTCAAAAAATTATAATTATTTATAGTGTTATGCAATGTTAGTCGATTTGGATAAAAGCCTCTGCCAAATGCATTAATGAATTGAATTCAGTTGCAACTTAAGCATGAAAGCGTAAATGCACACACACATACCCATACAACATAAACACAAACTATAAAGAAGGCACTCTAATCTTCTAGTCAGTGGCACCGACCATCAGCTAGCCCCATCATTATTATGACAAAAAATCATAATTGTAAATTATTCACCTTTATATTATTATTGTGATCATTTTTGTTGATTAATAGATTTAAAATTGAAGTTTTAGGCGTTTTATAACTTTCTGTAATGGCTGCCTAAAAACAATATAATGTAAACATGGAATTATTGAAGTCATGTTGTTAGTAAAAAATCCAAACTGAATAACTTTAATTTATCATCTCTGAATCACTACTGTACTGAGTGCCCAAACATACTGCAGAAAAGCACAGAAATCAGCAACAAATTGACAGCTGTTATTGAAACTTACAACAAATTGTAATTGTTTCACCTGTAATTGTAATCCCGATTAGTTTTCTCGATTAATTGTGCAGACCTACCATCAGCAGAAAAGGAAAAGAAGACAAAATGGCAGACAGCCTTAAGACATATATTAAAAGATGAGTCAGTGTGTAAAAGGGAAGAGAAAAGCAGGACCAAAAACATTTGTTCAATTTGTCAGATAAATTTGTTTTTACATAAATAGCTTCATGTACATCTAACCAAAATTGGTGTGCTTGTTTATCACAAACACACAGTCACGTGTATCCACATAATCATAGGGCAGATGCGCACAGTGCAAGGGATTGACAGTCTAGCAGTAGCATTAGACCTGATCTCCATTTTCCTGATCTCTTTTCCTGATCACCTGATCTCCATTTTCTACTCTTGGTTCATGGTCTCCATCCATGCATTAAATAATTAACTTGTTGCAGATCGATTGGAGATCAGGTGGTTAACTAATGACAGGTTTAGATCAAGTGCTCTGATCAGAGACTCTGTGATCCTTTGACCTGGAACCTGTATCGGTTTTCTATGTTACATGTACACATAACTGGAATGTACTGAACTGGGACCACCAGGTCACCTCACAGACAAACATGAGACACATCAAGTGAGTTCCTGTGTGACAACAGACGTTCATAGTGTAAGATTTAATCTCCAAAACTCTTAAAAATAAATAAGGAAATAAGGAAATATAAGATTTAAGTCAGACAGAAAATCACAGATGCACACAGAGTCATATAAACCAGATGGAAGGTTTAAGGCAGAGAAACACATATTTGACCAGTGTGGAGGCAGAGGGAGCTAAGGTCTTGTGGTGTGCGTTACGATGGCCCCTCATCCTGGCCAGTGTTACTCTAGAAGGATCCGCAGTCTCAACTTCACCCGCCACTCATCGCGACACAACTGTTATGCAATATTTAGCACGGCACGCACACACCGGACACAAACTCCAGCAGACTCACAGCGATTAGGCAAATCACATTTAGTCCAGCCCACAAGAATCTACTTTTATGAATATAAAATCGTGCACCAGACATTTTGGTGGATAAAACTATTTCAGGTGATTAACAATGGCACCGGTACATGACAGGGTTTAGATACGTTATTTTTCTGTTTCATGCAAAAAATATGTAAATGAGGCTAAGGCAGCACTAAGACAAAACAATCTCAAATGACCTACTAGTGTCTCATGGGATGGTGTTTTGAGCAGGGTGGACTAAGATAACCTCAGATTCAGGTAGAACTCTCTGTGATGGCAAGACTTCAGCAGCAGCTGCAGGGCTTGATCTCAGAACCAGCAGTGTTTCATTTTCATCCAACCTTCTGAGACAGAGAAAGAATATCTGGGGTCAAGAGTGTGTTTGTGTAAGAGCATGGTGCAGTAAACCAGATATCATGATAAATAAAGTTGACACTTAATAAAATGTAAAATATTATCTAGATTATCTTGAGTAATATCTTGATTGATTTTTGTCCACAAATATATGTTTTTATGACAGTTGATCTAAAATGTCCCAGAATAAATACATTTTTAACAGAGGATGTAGTGTCAAATTCAGAGCATGAACAGAGCTTTGCTTATATTCACGGTCAAACATATGATCAAAAAGACTCTATAGATGTTTGCAAAAAGTAACCAAACCCACATAGGCTCCTTCCACAATAACAGTATCACATTTGAACACACCGTCAATCAGGTTAATTAATCAAAGTTAATTGTATAATTTTATATGTAAATGTTTTATATGTAATGCAAGTGGCTCACGCCCCACAAATTAAGAGCTTCCATTTATGCACAACCTCCAACTCAATCCTCTCCACTATATTTCCTCCAGTGCAAATGAACCTTAAACGGCTCCATTTCAGTCTTACATCACTTCCAGAGTATCGCATTCTACCGGCAATGCAAACACGGCATTACCTGTCCAAAGAGCAGAACAAATGTCAATCAGGTTGTGTCTTAAAGGCTACTTAACAGAATGCATCCTATTTAGAAACATGGGCCGAGACTCAGAAGCATGTGTGTTAGGAGACAAAGAGGAAATGAAGAAAAAAAGAGAAGGAGAGAAAGCATTGGAATGATTTTGGGACTTTTAAAGATTGCCAAAAGTCATTCTGTAGTTTTGAGATACTTTGTCTTATCCATAGCATGTGGATAAACTTTATTTGTGATCTAAATGTCTTGTTTATTGTTTTACGTGTACATGATGCTGTATAGATGGTTTACCATGCTGATCACACACTGAGTCTCATGTTGCTGGCTCTTCCTCGACTGGATACTTTACTATTTAGAGCTGCCACTTCATCCCAGGCAGTTTAACCACTAACCTGTGTGTATGAGTAAGTTTTGACTACAATTTGGGACCAGCTAATGTTCTCATGACAATTTTTAACAATAGTTTATAGTTTAGCCCAAAACGGAAACCAGAGGACATTACTCAGAAGAAAACTTATTGTGGGTTGCAAAGTGGGATGACTCATACATGTATTCAATCAAAATGCATTTAAGGATACAATTATTACAAATAATCATATGTCTTAATGTAAAATAAATGTTGTCTTCGCATTAAAAGGATCATTCAACCACAAATAAAATTCTGTCATCTATTACTCACCTTTGAGATATTCTGTCTGCTTAAAATTCTTCTTGTTCTGATGAACACAAAGCAAGATATTTAGAGGAATGCCACAGAGATCCTTGACCCCACTGACTTCCATAGAAAGAATAAATAGTTTTTGTTCTTACACAAAGATATTTGAAAGAATGTAGAACAGCAAAAAGTTCTGGGTCAGCTTTGACTACACCATTGTCATTTTTCCAACTATGGCTAAGGTCCAATAACCACTTGGTCACATGCATTGGACTTAATATCTTTGTGCTCAACCAAACAAAGAAATGAGTTTGGAACAACTTCAGTGAGTAACAGAATGTTCCTCTTGGGCCATCTCCAGGTGTTACACGCATGACTCTCATCTGTGCTGCTCTTATTCAGACACTTTCACTCACTCAAGTGTCTGACCAGGCAGTGATGTAACTAAATATTCCCTTTCTTTTTTCCATTTCGAAAGACAACACCAGGGTAGACGGGTTACCGTTTAATCAGTTTCCCCGTGACCGCCCACAGACGTCTAGCAGACAATCTTGACTTGTCGTCATCCAAGACTTTAGTAGAAATTCACTTTACAAGTGAGTCTCTCGGTTCTATTGAAAACGTGTTGAAAAATAAGAATTCTGCCATCAAACGTGATTGTTAGAGATGGCATCGTTCGATATGAAACAATGAGTGCAGAATTAATTGGAATGAAAAAAGCACGCAGTGGAGAAGTGCGCGCTTCAATTGTGCGCCTGACGCAGTTTAACAGGTGCCAACCAGCAAGACTATTACATCAACAACATAGAATCTGTCAAAACTGCACAATTTGTTTGCAATGCCCGAAATGACCCATATTTCCATATCTTAAAATGCAGTAAATCAGTAGACACGACTTTAATAGGAACAAGCAGTATTACGCACCGTTATACCCACGCAATAGAACTCACCTTTATAGCAGAATTCAAACCAGAACACACATGACTGTCAAGCGGGTGGAAGGAAAGAATTCCTTATAAACGTCGGTCCATTAGTGTGTGTTGTGTGTGTTGTGTGTTATTTTCCTCCGGAACAGTGTGAGCATCCTCAGCATGCGCGCATCTTCCTTGAGCGCAACAGACTCAGACTGCGCAACAGCTCCATGTGACGCATGATTGGCGGATGAGAACGAGAGCACGGCCCCAAACTACCTGAGCACTTGTCATTATATGGCACATGCTCTATAAAATGGGACAAAGGCCAAACTGCTGAAGCACATTGAAATAGTGACATTTTGTTCAACTATGGAATCATTCTTTTGTATTAAAATGAGATGTCCAAGTGGATGTTGCACTTATAGAATATTATTGCATGACATGGTGCCTTTAGGATCCCTCTAGGGCAAACTTGGATTTTGTTTACCCTATGAATAAATTGGACATTTTCACTAAAGGTGTTACATCAGATGTCGTCATTATGATAACATTGACGTCAGTCACACGTGTATTTAAAAAAGACTAAATGACAAACAATGATTTTGACATGCATCATTTTATTGATCACAATAATATGTATATAATGGTAGATACTGTAATATTTTTTTGGCCAAAATAGCAAATAATCAAGAGCTATGTTGCCATCTGGTGGCCTAAACTACTGATGAATACACATTCATGAATGACATTTCCACCCCATTATAAAAACAAGTTTAATGTAAAAATTATTAGAATGTATGACCTTTATCAAGATAACAGTATTTTTTATATTAAAATGATATGCCTTTCTAGTGCATATATCTAGTGCACTATTTTCCTGACATTAATGGCCTTATTAAACCTATTTGGTGACTCTGATGACGACTGCACTGTCCGTGACCTTGGTATTGAAGAATTCCACCATGAACTTGTTCTTCAGTCTGTGGTGGAAGTGAACGTACCTCACCCCAGGCCCATATTTGGAGAACACATGGGAGACCTACCACATACAAACACATCATGCGGTCACGAAACTGATAAAATACTTAAATTATTGATGAATCTACCTTGCTTATTAATAGGAATATGGTGTGTTACCTTTTTCCAGGTGTGTGAGTAATTCTCCAGTTGCTCTTCTGGGCTGTAGGTGTGCTCTTTGATGACAGTCTTCCCATCAACAGCCAAGAGCTTCACTTCAAGAGTATAAATAGATTTATGCAGCTGACTTTCCTCATACCTTAAACACAAGGTACAATATTCCATTGTTTAAAAACAACTAAATAAAATGTCTGTTTCTAAATTAGAAATAGAATAGAATGTAAACATACATATGGTATTTTAAAACTCACCAGTCCTCGATGACTATCTCTGGCTGAAACTCATCCAGCAGCTGGTCCCACAGTCCCTCTGCCTTCAGGTCGACACGCTGCTCTAAAGAGAACCACCTAGATACACATGAAGATCATTTCAAACTTACAACAGCTAAATAAATAAAGAACTTTCTATGTACAAGATTCTGCAATCTGTAAACTTGATTGCGGGCCCAAGGCCAAAGGTACATTTTGCATCATACCAAACTGTATTACATAAAAGTTACCATGGATTACCCTCATCTATTTTATAATGTTAAAAAAATGTAAATAGAGTAAATAAAGTTAACATATAATGCAGTACAAATCAAACAATCTTAAAGTATTCAATGTTAAGAAAAGCAATAGGTCAAGTCTCGCAAATTGACGTTGAGTTTTGCAAAATGCCCAGTGCTACATCTTGACTTCTGATCTAATACATTCATAAAATTTTAATTAAATATTTAATTTGGGATTACCCTTTGTATTTTAACAATAAACAAACAAAAATTTTCTGTTAAATAGGTTGTTTGCATGTGATGGCACTGCTGGGGCGTGAAATGCAGCTGGGTGGCAGAAAGATTTTTTACTTCATGGAAATTACAAGGAGAAAGGACTCTGGCAAGATAGCAAAACATATGCATTATAGTTTTGAGCTCTTTCAGCCCTTCCAAGATTTCACTAAACCTTAGAGCATTCAGTAGTTTCTAATGTGCTATTTGATAACATTTAATAACAGTAATGACAGGAAAGATTGCACAATCTCGACGAAGAAGATTCCTGTTTTGTCTTGCAGTAACAACGCAACAGCCTGCCATGATTACGCAGCAAAATGAATGTTTCCACTTAGATTTCGAAAAGAAAAGACAGTTTCACCGACAAAGAATAGGCCAACAATCAAAAGACAGGATACAAGTGGCAGAAGGAAGAGAAGGTATGAATGCAGTTTTTGAGGCTATAAAACAGCTTACAGACAACGTGGATCCACTACGCACCCAGCATCGCAAAAGAAGTCGAATTCAGTGAAGCAGGGATTAATGATTGTAAAACTCAGCTACAGTCTTCTGTCCACAAAATATCAGCTTTAAGGAGAACAACGCAGGGTTAATGGAACTTGTCCTGGAGCTTGAATGATACAAACACCTGATGGAATCTTAGGATTCATGGTTTGAAGGAAAAAGAAGGTGAAGATATACGAGAGGTGGCTTCTGATCCGTTGGTGAAAATTTTCCCATCGTTGTCTGGGATGCGGTGAGAAGAATGGCCAAGGATAATGAGATTAGTAAAGAGCTTCCCATTAGTTTCATAGAAGACCTTTGCAAAGCTGACAGGGAGATTCGAGCTGCACTGTGGCCAAAGATAAAACAAGCAAGAGAAGTAAGAAAGCGTGTGTTTCTCAAAGAAGGTGCTGGTTACATTAATAAACAGAGAATTACCTTAAATAAAAAAAGTATTTACCTTCAGGCCTTAAGCTTGAATGTTTGAAATGTAATTTAAGATAAAATAAATTATAATTCATAAAAATTTGATCATAGATCCACGAGATCAGAAGGTGTGTCTAACTTATTTTGTAACCCGCCTGGTAAAATGGTGACAGCAAATTTAGCAATACTGATGACTGGTAAATCTGGTTTTAAAAAAGTTAGAGTGGTTTCAAAACAGAACAATAAATCTAAGAAGTTTCCGATTTTATTGCAAATCTCAAAAATGGGTGGTGATTTCAAAATGGTTTGATAGAAACCCCCCCATATGTAATCAAAGCTCTTAGGTAACCTGAACTGATGACTAACTCGAGTCCTTGCGTTTTAAAAATTTGGATAATTCATTCAGTGAGGTTACTAAGGCCATGCACACTAATGTAATGTCTGATAAGCCAATGACATCCTGTATTGCAAAATAGAAATTTCTCAAATTTTAAAATAAGAGAATATGCAATTTATTTTAACACATCCCATACTAATAATGATAAACAAAAAATTACTGAATCTTTTAAACAAGCTTGATGACATTTGGAAAATTTTGGCCCAGGGGCCCTGGTTTGGGCATCTTTCTCAAGACATTTCAAATTGTATGGCTTTGGTGTGCAGAACAAAAACAGCTTTTTAGTTGCCAATATTCTTAAAAATAGCGTCTATGCATAAATGAAATAAAGTTATACAGCTTTAAATAGAAAAACTTTAATTTTGGTGTAACGTATACATTTAACAACCTAACCCGAGGTCATGCAACATTTGGAAAACTTGTGATACATTTCTGGTCATTCTTTTACACAACTCACCTGTACTGAGGCAATTGGCAGATCACAACCCCGGGGGGAATCCCACTTGTATCATAAGGCAAGACCTCTGTATTTTTGCTCCAGCCAGAGAAATCACCTATGATCGCAGTTCATATAAATAGTAAAAAAAAAAATTTCATGTTATATAATGATGAACATTTTAAGCTTCAAGATAGCAAGTCAATAAAGTGTAATAAATTTAAATGTTGTTTAGAAAAAGTCAAAATGTGTACAGACAGTTCATAAAAGCAATGGATTTAAACCCACCGGGTGACATCATATGGGTTAAAGACTCACCATCTGGCTCAAACTTGGGTGTCTGGTCAACAGGAGGTCGTTCTCCTGTAAGAAGGGGTTCAGGGGGTGTGTTGTTGTGGCTCACACCTAACAACAGGGTAACAAAAATGAACTTTTAAACCCCTTAAATCATGTTAACCCCAGAGCATCCAACACCCATCCTAATCTGAGATAATGATCTAGAATTTTTGGACCATGATCTCCACTACAGGTCAAGATTACATAAGAGTGCCAGAGAGAGCATGTGACATCTCTCTTTTAACCTGTTTGCAACAATGTCAGAATAAAAGTTAAGATCTAAATATAACAATTGAAAGCAGTTCAAAAACAATGCAAACAGTCAATGTAACATTACTCAAAGTATCAGTCTACATGTTAAACAGATTGTTATTATGTAGCCAGCTGCAATGTAAACTAGAGCATGTGTTCTGTGTGACGTCATTACCGTAAGGCGAGGGGTTCTGGAGCAAGTTCCGCTCGAACGGCTTCTTCTCATACACAGACTTCCAATCCACAGCATCGGGCATCGGAACACTGTGAGCCCCCAGAGCCCATTCTGTATCGCACTTCTGTTTCCATTCAGCCGCCATTTCGGTCTGGATGAGTCCTCTGCAGAACAGAGGAAGTCTTACTATAGTGCCCCACCCCAGACATGTCAACTTAACCCAATATTTCTCAAGCCTTGCATATTGAGAAGTTTCAGTCCCTGTGATGTAACTTTTAAATGTGGAACTTTTATTATGGGCTAGGGTTTTTCTGAAAGCAACGAATAGTACATTATATAGGGTCTGTAAACTGACCCTTGTTTATTCATTTGCACAGAAAACATCCAGATTGTGAAATTCTTCTGGAGTTGTGGTATGAGAACAATGAGTCATGACCTCACCCATAATAAAACATTACCATGGCAACACCTTACAATGCCAGTAAAGGTTGAAAGTGCATTGTGCAGTCCTTGTCCTTTAGCTTATGGTGATAATGATTAAAGAATATAATCATTCTAAAATTCTATTGATATGTCAATGGTGTGTCATGAGAAAATATGAATTGACATTTATAAATATTCATATTGCCATTATTCTTGATAATCCAGTTAGAATTTTATGATGCAGTACTGTAAAGAGACTTTTCACAATACTGTCATGTAGGATTTAGTCTTTTTTTTATCTATGTATATAGCTAAAATATCTATGTAGACAACTGGCAATTGTCAGACATCTAGAGGTTAAAAAAAGTGTATGGATTTTATAAGTAGTGCTACAAATGAATTTAAGAAGCACATATGTTCTAATGACACACAGCCTGAGTGAAATAAAACTGACTTAAATACATTTATTGGGGTGAAACTGCTGACATGTGTATATATATATATTGTGTGTATATATATATATATATATATATATATATATATATATATATATATATATATATATATATATATTGATGTTGACGATGAAAGCAATGCATGTTTGACAGGACAAAAAAGTGACATAAGTCTTGAACTTTAGTTTGACATATAGCAGACATGAACAAGAAAACCACACATATTTTTTTAAAGTACATCGAAATGTCTATTTCATTCTTTTCTTTTCTATACTATTCTATAAAATATATTCCCTGTTGTTTAGTGTGTACTGGCCTATTTTGATTATCCTGTCATGTCATTAAAGGGCCACTGGAGGGAATACTTGGTGGTGTCATCATCTTCATGCAGATAAGACATTTAATTTTTGTAGTCCCTGAAACATTACATTTAAATTAGATTGTAAATAAATATTAATATAATATATTTTTTTAATATTTAAAAAATTAAATACGTTATCAAAAAAGGTAATTAATTAAAATATTATAACATTAAAAATAAAATTAACATACATAAAATAAACAAAAATATTATAACAAACATTTATAAAACCTTTATAAAATAATATTAAAATGTTATTAATTTAAATTGATTTTTATGTAAGCATCTTGCAGGCACACTGAGAACCAGCAGACTTCCCATTAATATAGTCAATCATATCACATTTCATAAAACACATGCCAGCTGTACACAAGATACACTCCTTATGTAATTGGCTAGACTAAAGTCACATATATTAAGATACAGTGAACGACAAGTGAAAGATTAAACCTTTGTCAGATTAAATCACTTTGGATGAATTATCAGACGGATACTATGGAGTAAAATCCTAAAAATGTACATATTAATTTTCTTTACATTTTATTAAATATTTCAATTGTACTATAACTGTGTCTAATAATACACATTGTGATGCTCCAAAATCACTTTAGTTGCTTACAATACTACACTTTTTACTAATGGATGAGCCCCTGTTGCACTGAACAACATAAGAACTTACAGACACTACTAGAAAAGTCGTCTAAAGATACATTTTCTTTAACATTGGTTTGGAGTTTATTTGCTGTATGGGACCTTATTGCTACTGGGACCTTTTTTGTTGTGTTTAAATGTGTTGGTCAAGAATTTGAAATCTGACTTTATTCCAGCTTTGTGCAACATGCAGTACGATTAAGAGTGCTACGTTTCCAAAAGGAATGTTAATATTGCAATACATTTAATAAGTTATATTTGTCTTTGTAATTTGGGGTTGGATTGTGTTTTGGCCAGGACAAGTTCAGTCATAAATCAAAATCATTAAAAGTCGATTCATAGTAACTTCACTCTTCGAGTACTTTGCTGAGTCAATGCAATACAACCCTAAAGCAGAGAGAGAAAGAGATAAAAAAGAGAGAGAGAGAGAGAGAGAGAGAGAGAGAGAGAGAGAGAGAGAGAGAGAGAGAGAGAGAGAGAGAGAGAGAGAGAGAGAGAGAGAGAGAGAGAGAGAGAGAGAGAGAGAGAGAGATGGAGGTGTAAAGATTTTAAAAAGGGAAAAAACATAAGAAGTGAGAGAATATAAGCAATATTAATTTAACAGTTTTTAGAACTGTAAAAACCGAAGCAAACCTAAATAAATATGAAATTTGTTTTAAATCAAGCACAGTGACAGTAGTTACGGTTAACATAAGGGTTTAGAGTACCTTAAATCTAGTACCTTAGATACAATTTTGACATTGTGTGCAATGAGATATTTGCTATAAATATTTCAATTTAATGGTTTATTATACAGAATAGCAAAACAAAATCAGTTCCCCCTTATGTTTTGTGCACTAGCAACATTTTTGTACTTTAAAAAACCTTATTAAATAATCTAAAGTTGAACACTACAGAACTACAGTGAAGTTTGGCATTAATTTTTTTGTTGTAAATTATAAATAGTGAGACAATTTCACGACCTGTTGAAATCCTTGAAGGATGAGCACTTATTCATTGTATTCTGTCTGCTGTTCGCTTTTTTAACTCTTTTTTGAGGGTAATGTAAAAAATGACATTGTGCAGAAAAGTACCAGTTAGAAAATACACTGTACGCGTTGTACTTTAAAAGCATGCTTGGGTGAAGGTCATATGTAATAGACTCAGGTTACCTGCTGCAGCTTGTCCAAAAGTCAGGGGTATTATTAGCTACTGCCAATGCTGTTAACCTGCTACACTCACCCAAACTACAGAGCAATGTTGACATGACTTCCCCTGTACACACACATCAACAGAACATTTACAGTTTGATTCCATTTCCCCATCCTGTATACGACATATGTGCATCTAAAGGCATATTCAACCCCACACATGCAAATTCAAATATCAGTGTTTTTCGTATATGTGTGAATCAGCCTTTATTGCCTTGTAAATCTTCTTCTGGCTGGTTTCTTGTTACCTATCCATCCATCTCAGGGATGTCTTTAAGGGGATGAGCAGGAACATTCCTTCTTAGGGGATTCCACTAAACATGTCCTTACACTGCGTATCAGGACCTCATAAGCTAGTTAGATTCTAGCATTTTATTTTAAGTGTCGATATTGAACATAATATTGTTAATTTTATTGCACTTCGATGGGTTATGTAACTGTTCTGTGTAATTAGAGGCAGTTGTAACCAGGATCTGTTCTTTTATCCTATCGTGGTGTTATGCAATCTACCGCTCCTCCCATTATGACGCCACCTTCCAGACCAAGAAAGATACTAGAAAACACCCAGATGAAATTAATACCCCTGCATGATTTGCAAAGTGTGCTTTAATCACACATTTTGATTATTTGTCGTTAGGTTTGAAAAAATAAACTTGCAATGGACTGACATTCGTAACCCAAAATCTTTTCACAGGACAAACACTAGACAGCTGTGAGTATGAGAAGGGAGGAGGCCTAAAGTGTCACCACAGGGCAAGGGCGAGAAACCGGTCCCTCTAACTAATCTATTACCGGACACAAATTCTACACTCTCCCCAACCAGCTGGTTTTCAAATACAATTTTCTTGAAATCTTTCTTGAGGTTTTCTAAAGTCATTATGAATTCTAGAGTTTGAGTAATAAAAGGAGCAAACATTTGACAGGCTGTACAGGTGTTTGTTTGACTAGTGTAGGTTGAAGATGTGAGCCATTAAAAGCATGTTATTCACACTTGTCATGTGCCACGTTGGAGACTGTTCGACTAGAATGTGAGACTCTCAGTCCTTTGGAATTTGAAAGGACATATAAACAATGCATTATGAGAAATGGGCATTCCATCATTTTTTCAAAGGTTTAACACATAAAAAAGCTTGTTTTTTTGAGTCACATTAATAATAGTAGAGTCATGATTAAAATAAGGTTTGTTTTTTCACAAACTGGGTCACCTTATAAAGAAAGACAGTTTAGATGTGAATAACTTATAGATGCTCATTTGTCATGTATGCACTTTGTTTGAAAAGTTCATCTGAAGAAACAGATATAATAGATTAGATTATGTTATAGATTAAAAATATTACAGTGTATTTTAAATTATATCAATTACACTAAAAACAAATCAGTTGTTTGTTTTTTAGAAATAATAACTTCCATAAAGAATAACAATTCAATAATTTTTACTTTGTTTTTATATGTTTTAAATTATTGTTTATTTTGTCACAATTCAAAAAGATAAATATCTGTTTTTACAAAAACATTCTTTTACAGAACATTCTTTTACAGAACACACAAGATATTTTGAAAAACAGATTGAAATCATACAGCTGTATCAAGCAGGTCTTTCAATTGTATGGACACAAAACCAATGCAAGTGAATTCGTGCCATTTTCTAACATTTTCAAAATACCTTCTTCTGTGTTCTGCAAAGGAAAGTCATACATCATTGAAATGACAAAAGTTGAGTAAATGATAACACCATTTTTATATACTAAAATATTATACCATATATGTGTGAAGTTGTAAAGGAAACATGCAGATGGATTTGGGGAATAGATGGCGATGGGCATACTCATACAGTGTGAGATTCTAGTAATGGTAACATTAATGGAGGACACACAGGGTCTTCCCGAGAGAGAACATGAGTGCATGTGTGTTTGTGAGAGATCCTGGAGAGACAAAAATATCCTACTTATCATATAGGAGAAGACATCATGGTGTCTAAACATTCAAAGTCTTTGTGAGTAAGGTCAACTTTGCTTAGTCTATAATCAATTATGAGATGATATGTGAAATGAACATTAAAATAATAAATTATGCATATTGAAATTTTATGAAGTTAACTTTCAAAATAACTGTGCTATACTTAAAATAAGGTACCAGCTGGTGACCCTTGGGCATACATAATTTCTTCAACATTACCTTACACATATATATTTATATATATACATGCATTAAATCTGACATTGTATCAAGGTTTCCCTTTTAGTGTTGACTTTACACAAGCAATCATGCAATGGACTTGGGGACTGGTCTACTGGGTAACTTTTTCCACAGCTATCTGCCTGACGTGAGCACTTCTGATATCCATGGCATGTTTGGCAAAAGTGCTGCTCAGCCTTTTTAGCATGGCCGGACCCTCCAAGCCCCATCACCCCAACACTTACTTTCAACCCACTAGAAAGCTATGTATGGGCGGGAAGTGTAAATGGATATTGGAGGAGGGAACGACCCGCAGCTGCCATCTCATCTAAGATCCCTGTGACATAAATCGAGGCCTTTTGTAAACTAAACCGGGCATAGGAGACAGGGCTCAGCCAATCAGAATTAAGTTATGTCTAAAATGGGTCAGCCAATGCTTGCAGGGGTTGGCGGTATATAAACCCAAACTGGACTCTGCTTGCTCGGGTGACCCCTATTTCGGCTTTGGTGAACAGAATCTGATCCCAAGGACTGTTACCACTTTTGTTGCTTTGTGTGCAGGTAAAGATATTACTATACTCAAACATTCACATCTGTTATTCACAGGGAGGAGGAAAGAGAGGAATTTACGTAAAGTTGGAATAATTTAATAACAAGATTAAATTAAATTACATAAAAAACTATTCTTTCTGGTAAAAATACCCACCTTAAACAACCAAATGAGCAAATTGGACAGATTTATAGAGCTGCATGAATGAAGGTCATTTTCAATCTCTGACTTTAAAATTATAATATGCAGTTTTGCACCCAGTATTAAAGCTGGTAGCATACAGATAATTGTTAATTTTTATTGCAAAAATTATATCTGGAGTATTTGTAAAATGCAGCTTAATATCTTATAGTTAAAACCATGAAAATGCATTTTTATAATTTATTAAGTGCAAGCTTCAATATTTAAGGCTGTCAAATTAAACTGTAAAGGATCTTGTGTAAAGGATCTCTCAGATACAGCTATAAAAACTCTTGAAGACGCTACAGTTTCTCCTACTGAAGTGTTGGGACAGGTTTTCTCTTCTGGCTATTTTTAAAAGATCATGTGACATCTATTCGAGAAGCTTTTAGGCATATATCACACAGATGTCCAGTCATATTTCATTAGTCGAGTTTAGAGAAAGATAATGTGTGATTTCTACCATTGATTTGGATTGGGAAGACTTCGATTAACTCACAAATGCAATTCCAATACCTGACTTTCATTCTTCTCTGAAATTTGCAAAGTTTTGTGACTGTGTGTGGAATATATGCACAACTTTGGAATCCATTCAACATAACGTGAAAGCAAATGGGAGGGACTGGATACCCCAGCAAAAATAGATCAGTCTACATATAGACCTGAGAGTCTCATTTCCTGGTCCAGTCAGATGTATCATTTACTAATGTTGACCTCAAGTGCAGTTTGCTAGGACATGTGACAGACTGTTTGAAACTGTTTCACAGGTGCACCATTCATCACAATGTAATGACATTTGACCTCAACAGGGGAAGGCATGACATCCAATTTAGCAATAAAAGTAATAATTGGTTTTAATTTGACTGTTTTAAAATATTAATTCATTAATGATTTTGTGTAATTTAAACAGGTATGAATGGATATGATATCTCGAACACAGTTTCAAACAGTTTAGTGCCAACTAATAAACAGTACAATTAGTTTAGTTGATATTGTGAGGTCATAAATAATTTCAATAATTTTCTCTTTATCGAAATTGATTCAAGGTTTTAAATTAAATATGAATCTAAATCCAAACATTATTACACTTCTCCTTTCTAATCTTTCTCACGTTCAATCCACAGTGTAAGAATCACAACCATGCCTTTCGGTAACACCCACAACAACTTCAAACTCAACTACAAAGTTGAGGAGGAGTTTCCCGACCTTTCCAAGCACAACAATCACATGGCCAAGGTGCTGACCAAGGAAATCTACAGCAAGCTCAGGGACAAGCAGACACCAACTGGTTTCACTTTGGATGATGTCATCCAGACCGGCGTTGACAACCCAGGTGAACTACACGTCTGTTTCACATTTAACATATACTGATTCGATTGAATCAATTCTCACCCTGTATTTCACCTCACCAGGTCACCCCTTCATCATGACCGTCGGCTGTGTTGCCGGTGATGAGGAGTCCTACGAAGTGTTCAAGGATCTGCTTGACCCCATCATTTCTGACCGCCATGGAGGATACAAGACAACTGACAAGCATAAGACTGACCTCAACTTCGAGAACCTGAAGGCAGGAAACCTTAAAAACAGTTTTTAATCGCTTGAAACAAAAGCAATATAACTTGTGAAACTGTCTGTAGCTCTGTCAAAACATACAGACCATACGTATCGACTTTCCCTCAACCACTGTAAAAAGGCCTTGAAAGTTAAATAGGTAGAGGTCTGAATAACATTTAAGGTTGAGCAGTAATTTGTCAGACGGGGGGAGTGTTTCGAAAACAGTCAGTCTTACTGTTTTGTGTTTGCTGCTTTCCCAGTTCCTTAATTATGGCTCTCACAGCACTACATCACTACAGTTTGCGAATTTTTTAAAATGACACATAATATCTGTTTCAGGGCGGTGACGATCTGGACCCCAACTATGTTCTGAGCAGCCGTGTGCGTACCGGCCGCAGCATCAAGGGATACGCCCTGCCCCCTCACAACAGCCGTGGAGAGCGTAGAGCTGTGGAGAAACTGTCAGTTGAGGGTGTGTAGACACCACATAAGTTGTCACATAATAGACATACATCAAATAACGCACACAGTGGGAATCGTGTTTCGAGTTTTGGACTCGGGATCTCAAGGTCGCTGGTTGATACTCAGTATTAGTAAGGATTGTAGATGGGGGGGAGTGAATGACAAGTGCTCTCTGCCACCTTCAATACCATGACTGGGGTGAGCCCCTTGAGCAAAGGCACCATTCCCCCCAACTGCTCCCCAGGTGCCCAGACATGGCTGACCAATCCTCTGGGCGTGTGTTTACTGACTGTACAGAACACATGTTCATCGAAATGTGTAAAACACAAGTTCTCTCTTTCTCTAGCTTTGAACATCTTGGACGGAGAGTTCAAGGGTAAGTACTACCCCCTGAAGTCCATGACTGATGCCGAGCAGGAGCAGCTGATCGCTGACCACTTCCTGTTTGACAAACCCGTCTCCCCCCTGCTGTTGGCTGCTGGTATGGCCCGTGACTGGCCCGATGCAAGAGGCATCTGGTGAGTGAACGGACTAATCAGAGAAATGCTTTTATATATATTCCTTTTAATAAAACAATATATTATTAATAACATGATTTTACATAAACATGATTTGATCACACTTGAATGAACTGTGCTTCACAGGCACAATGAGAACAAGACCTTCCTGGTCTGGGTGAACGAGGAGGATCACCTGCGTGTCATTTCCATGCAGAAGGGTGGAAACATGAAGGAAGTGTTCAGACGCTTCTGTGTTGGTCTTCAGAAGGTACAAAGAACATGTGGCACACATTTTTTCTTCGGTTGTTAGCTACAGCCCCTGAGCATATTTGTACTTTACTTTGACAGATTGAGGAAACTTTCAAGAAGCACAACCACGGATTCATGTGGAACGAGCATCTTGGTTTCATTCTGACCTGCCCCTCCAACCTGGGAACAGGCCTGCGTGGCGGTGTCCATGTCAAGCTGCCCAAGCTGAGCACACACCCCAAGTTTGAGGAGATCCTGACCAGACTGCGTCTGCAGAAGCGTGGCACAGGTATATTAAGATGCACTTTGGTTGTATGTCCATCATTGTTTACTGTTTGTTCTCACAATTTAATTTGTTCAAACCTTTTTCTTCTTCTCAGGTGGTGTTGACACTGCATCCGTCGGCGGTGTGTTTGACATTTCCAATGCTGACCGTCTGGGCTCCTCAGAGGTGGAACAGGTCCAGTGCGTGGTGGATGGTGTCAAACTGATGGTTGAGATGGAGAAGAAGCTGGAGAAGGGTGAATCTATCGACAGCATGATCCCTGCCCAGAAGTAAAGCAAGAGGCCTTGCTTTATTTATTCTTCCTCGTCTTGTTTTGTTTTTTTACTGTCCATCGCTCACCCTGACAGCAATGCGGAGGAAACTGCTGCTCAAAAAGACAGTCTTGACTTTGCATCTGCCTTAACTTTTCTTTGTTTTCAACATCATAACATCATCAAGTTTTCCACTTTGTTTCCCGTTCAGTCGGTAACCTCTTGGGATCAGATTTCCGGCACAGGTGTGCGAATACCTAGTGTCGAGGCTTCACCTTAATCGTTGCCTTGGTTGTTTAAAATTAATCAATCAAGTTGTATTTCAATAAAAATACCCCATAAAACACACAAATATCTACTTGTTTTCATTGTGTTTGTCTTAATAGTGTCATATTTTGTTGAATTATTTATTTTAAATTTAGTATTATGGCAATGAAAAAAAATCAAGATAACAAAAGTTATGGTTTAAATTTTGTATATTTGTTAAATAAGTTAGTTAGGACCGAGTATTTAAGTACTTGTAAAACTATAGTCATTATTAGGTAATTAAGTATCAGATCCAGAATGTAAATGCCTGTGAAAATCAAACTACAGTAGCAAAATTAAATTACAAGAAAACAAGCATTACATTTTATTTGACCAATTTATTTCACTAAGATATCAATATTTGACCAGGTCTTCCACTCTCAATATTAAAGATATCAATGTTATATTCACACACAATGTTCTTTACATTGTGTTAAAAGATTTATAAAAGTAGATCACAAAAAATGACTTTAGCTAGGTTTTCACAGGCAGGATCACAAATCAATAAATCAATCTTTATTCAAATACACTTCTCATATATTCACACACACACACACACACACACACACACACACACACACACACACACACACACACACACACACACACACACACACACACACACACACACACACACACACACACACACACACACACACACACACACACACACACACACGTACCCAACTGTTAAACCAATGTAAGAACTGAACAAAGCAGAGGCCAACATCAGTGAAGTTTATTTCTCTCAAGATCTTTTGTTTCCATTTTAATATTTGTCCAGAATTACAAACACCTCTAGGTAAAAATCGCTTTCTGCAAACAGCAGCATTGAATCTGTCTCTCTCTGGCTCTCTCTCATATACGCCGTTTGTCCACCTGAATTCGTTCTGTCATATTGCATATTAGCTAAATGCATCATGAGAAATCCAACATCATAGCAGACACTTCACATGACAGAAAAGCACAATACTGAACTGGAGAGATTGAACCATTCAGACTGAACACACAACACTCTCTCACTTGGTTCCATGATATTCTCTTTAACGTCTCGTATATTATAATGATAATTTGTACCGACACGCTTTCACACCAGGTCAAGTATGGTTAACAAAACAAAGGTCTGCCTTAATTCTCACACAAACATTTTCCACCAGGAAAGAGAGATAGACAGAGAAAGAGAGAGAGAACAGAACAGGGTTATAATATTCACACATAGGCCCGTACATTCACACACACATGCACACGCGTACCCATCCCAGCAAACACTCTCTCACTCACTCGCTCATTCCCTCTCCCTCCCAATAAATCTTTTTCACTGTCTGTTATTTCATGTGAATCTTTTCTTCGTCTTCCATCCTTTCTCTGAATCATGCAGGATTGCAGGTTAGTGTTTCACTTCAGTACACATAGAAACGTCTGAAGAGCTAGCAGAGGGTCTCTGCTCTAGCTATAAGTTAACCTGGAGTTCTAAGATACTGTATATACTATACTCACAATATTATCATCAGTATCATAATTTTAATATACAGTCTGAGTCTGACTGATATAAATAACATTTTTTTTCTCCCAAGATAATTATCCTAGAAAATAAATTAAGTACCTGTGCAAATATACACAAATCCAAGTGTTCACATTTAAGACATTGGCGCCTTTCGGGTGGCCAAATATGGGTAATACCCACAAAGCTGTATGATGCAGCTGATTCAAGTCAACATGAGTGCACAGAGGGTCTTAATGGACATCTAACAGATACACGTCTCAGCAGTCCGAACCAGATCGCTCCAGGACTTACAATGCTCAGTTCGAAACAGAAGTGTCTCTGCGACAGGAGTCCAGAGCGGACAGAATAATGACACAAGGGCTTCCATTGATTCGGCGACTGGACGAGGAGGAACTGGGGTCCTTCCAAATGTGCAGCACAAAGGCAGAGGTGAATGAGACAACAGAAAAAGTGGATTCGATGGCAGAGTTGCATTGCCGGATCTTTTTTGTGTGTGGCCTAAGTCACAAGTTGAAAGTCAAGCACCTCAGTGCAACCATGAATGTTTCTCAGCACTGAAGTAACATACTTTCAAATGTGAAATTGTTGATCAAATAAAAAACGACAACATTGCACCAGATATAAGAATACCTGGCCAATGAAGGTCATTTATAAGCATAGATAAAGTAAAAACAAATCTTGTATTTAAACGTTACACTTGACACCATATTGACGACCTCAACCAATCACAGTGCCTCTAACACGCAACAGTAAATCACCCTGCTCAACTATAATGAACTAAGAGGAACTATCATAAACATCTGCATGACATTACTGTCCACTTCCTGATTAAATATCTGTCTTTTAAAACACACCTCCATACTTCCTCGTATTACACGTCTTCGGCAGCACCAACAGGGCCTTAGCATGGCATAAAATAAAAACAACTTTCAACATATAACATTGTATAACATCTATTGCTATTGCACCATCACCACCACTAAAAATACATTTTGATCCACTCAATAATAAAATCTTTTTCATTTTGTGCTCAACTAATGCAAAGCACTTATAACCATAACTAGTCTATCAAAGATTGGTCCATAGCAGCTTAATTCAGTCACTGTTAAATCTACTCCAAGAGAAACACGAATATTAAAAAACTGCTTACAGACTCATGGGCACCTGTAGGGAAACTCTGTTACACAGCGTTGTTAGGACTTGGCATGGCTACTATTGAAATAAAGCCACGTGGATGCCGAAGTAAAGAAACACGGGCTTGCCACATACAATACAGCTCTTTTACAAGCCCTGTTGGTGCGTTTGCCCCTGCAAAATCTGTTCAGCAATAGGAGCACTAAACCATTTCCTGCACTCCTGCATGAAGGTCTCCTGCATTTTGGATATTTGTTGGACGTCATATTACATGATTATTTTTTAAATAGATTTATTTCAATAGATTCTTATTTATTTTTCTCATATTTCAATATTCTAGCAGAAGCACAGAAATACTATTGTGGATTTTGTTATTGAATGTTTGGGAAAGTTTTATTCAGATATCCACAATGCAGGTGAGCCTTCAAGAACAGAGATTGCTTAAAGCTGTATCAATCTTACTTTACACAGTCAAACATGCTGTAACTCCACTTTGATCGGGTAACTCTAATGGTACATGATCGTGGATAATTCGTAATCCAAGAATTGTTGAAATACATTTTTTTTAAATCCGACAAGTAAAGAGCTATCAACCAGTCACATAGCCTGTGTAAGAAGGGTCAGGGTCACGTCAGTTGGCATCAATGTCTCTTCTATCTGAATAATAAATCATTTGAAGGTAATAAGTAAACTGGCACTATACGTTCATAAAACACAATTTTTTAGGGAATAAAATTTCGCAATCTCGAGAAACAAAGTGTAGCGTGTCCCAGAATGAGTCTGTCGAGTCTCATCACATTTGTGGACACCAGTCTGATTTCGGTTTAGGTGGGCTTTGTGAGCAATGATAATGTCATGATGTGTTTGCCAACTTCATATTTGTGCATATAGTTCATTGGCAGCTACAGTTCTACATTTTCAATGATTCGATAAGTTGCGTATTAACAAATGTAAGACACGTTAATCACAAAAAACATAAAAAACAATGACCCGTTTAAAATGTCGAGACTCGTCGAAAACATACAAAAGTGGTTAAAAAAAAGAGTGACATCAATTATTGAAGTAGGAATTTCATGACTACAATGAGAATAAAAATACTAAACTGGATTCAATCCAGATCCAGTGAATGAGGCTGCTCAGAGTGTGTGCGCATTTGTGTTTGAATGTGTGTTTATCTGTGTTCAGAAGCGCTCAGATGTGCTTGTTTTTGTTGTTTAGATGTCAGTGTCCCGTGCCTTTAAAGTGACTGCGTTTGCTCATGTAAATGTGTGTGTTTAAAGTTTGGGTGTATGCAGTGTGTCAACAGGAGGGAGCAAATGTTGTATCAAGTTTATAACACATAGGAGGGCAGGTTAAAGTCACTTTGATAGAGAAGGGGTGTATCCGAGACAAATTTCCTCCCCCATCCCCTCAGAGCTCCACCTCTTTAGAGATCTTTGATGCGATGTGCCTGAAGGCGAGGGGGGCCCCCCACAAGCGTGTGTAGCGTACTCCGTTTGCCTCTGCAGGACCCACACTCAGTTGGCACACCTCTGCTTGGAAGGCGACCTTCGACCCTGCCGCCCCATGACTGCAGCACAGAAGAAACGGTCCAGCATGTCGGACCTGGCAGCCGCACCCTCTTGCTGCCTCACGCAGGGCCAGTACCACTTCTGCAGGGGCCCGGGGGGGACGGGAGAGATGACTCCTTACATCCCACCCCCCTCCCCCGCCCCAGGGCTCGGACGCTTTCTGATCCCCAGATAAATGGCCACTAGTGGACAAAAAAGAACATTTTCAAATGTGTTTTTTTGTTCTGCAGAAGGTATGTCAATAAAGTCTCACCTTGTGACCGTAGATCTGCGGACTCCCTCAGGTTCATTTGTGACCCTAAAAGGAAGACATCTTTGAGGTGAACTGCTTTACCCAAACGGTCTGATCCATGCAACAGAAACTTACTTCACCATAAACAACCAGCATACATACAGCACATCCACAATCCTGTCTGAAGATGATCCAATAAATAGCAAGTAAACAAAACTGGCTTGTTAAAATTTTACTATATAAGGCCAAACCTATTTTCTATGTTTATGTTCCTGGATGCATGGTGCATGCAAACCATTAAGAGACAAAAAGCCTCCATGCACTACTATCCAGACTTTCCTCTCTGTAACATCCTGTTCAACAGCAGGATCTCTAAGGGGACTGACATGCATTGGAACATGCCAGGTGCAAAGACAGACAGACGTGCATCGAGACGAGCAACAGACAGGCAAACAGCGGCAAGTAGGGGAACTTACTAACTGTTTTGGATCCCTGTGGAAGAGTGCAACCCGACACTGATTTATTAGAGCCCTGGCGTTTAGAGGGGTCAAGATTGACCCTAGAAAACAGAGTCACAAGAGGAAGAGCAAGAAAGAGAGAGAGGCAGAGAGAGGTTGAAGAAAATCAAAGTGGGATAGTGAATGAGTGACAGTCCGGGAAATAGTGAGAAACAGAAGAAACAGAAAAATAGGAGCAAGAGAGTATAAATCTGTACGCATGAGCTGCTTAAAAGTGGGGGTGGAATAAACAAAAGAAAGATTTTTAGGGAGTATAGAAAATCTTCCCAGCTGAATATTGCTTTACTAGAACTATTGTTTACAGGTAAATGGAGTTCTTCATCTCTTCCAGTTGTCATGACCAGTTAGCATCAAATGTCAAAAGTAAGATTCAACAAGCATCGAATGGTAATAGAATTGGTGTTTTAACATCACAAATTGGCAAGTTACATTCTTAAAATCGCAAGAAAATATGTCATGGTTCTGCCTCTTTTGGTCATGGTTTTCCGGGTTTTGGCAGCATCATAACAGACCCGCCTGTTTTTGTGGTCCGGATCTCCTGACCTGCCCTCTTGTTGTCCCGCATATCTTCCCATCATTGTTTCATTCCCCACACCTGCCCTCATGTCGTTATTTTTAAATATCATGTTAAAACTACCTTGATTTTTCCCACCTTGTGGGCAGTCATTTGTTTGCCTTTTGTAGTATTTTTGATCATGTTTCCCCATTGTTGGTTTTTGGTTTGTTTTATTAAAGTCCTTTTTGCTCCTATTCCTGCCTTCACCCGGGTTCTTTTCGATACAATCCCAGACAAGATACATGGCTGAAGTCAAATAGTACAAAACAATTCAAATCAAAGAGAAAAAATGATTAAAAACCTCTTGTCTTGCACAATTTATAACCGAAATTAATTGATTACCTAAGTAATTTAATCTAGTTTCCCTGAAGTTTTTTCCTCAATATATAATCATATTTGTAAACCAGTAATAAATCGCAAAGGAACATATATTTGTAGAAATAGGCAACCATATATTGTATACATCACAATTATCAATAGTATTCTACGCAAAGATCACGTTCTGTATATTTTCTTTATTTCCTAACACAAATACATAAAAACGTAATAATTACTTTTATAACTGTTTCCAGAGTTACATTTAAGGATCACTTTTTATCTGGACCTAAAATAGCTCTTCCAATATCTGTGACACATTACACTTTTTCTAATGTGATGTCTAAAAAAATCATAATTTAAGTGATTTGTGTGTTTATGTATTCCCTCCTTACCTGCGTGTAAGTTTGGACGTGAGTTTGGTGAACAAGTTAGAAGTGGCCCGGCTGCGGGCATTAGGCGGCAGGGCTCCAGCGTCATGGCTGAGGGTGGGCGATGTGGGTGGAGGTCCATAGGTGGGAGGCACGCGGTCACGGAGCTGACCCCCGTGAAAGGTGCTCCGGATGGTGGAGCCACGTGTCAGCCTACAGCGCTCACCTGAGGAAGAGGAGGAGGAAGCTCCTGCTCCCACAATACTAAGGGTGGAGGGAGAGGTCGGGGGGAGGCGATGGGACAGAGAGCTGAGGAAAGACAGAAACCAAATGAGAAGTGTTGTCATTTTATCTTGTATCTATATTTGTGTGTCTGTTATTTCACCTGTTGTCTTTGCCATTCTGCAGGAGTGAGTGGCGCTCAGTGCTGGAACGATCTGTACATACGTAAGTGTTCCTGCGGGTCATAGTACTTCCTGGGATATTATTCTGCAACAGACAACATTTCTTAATCAACCCTACATACACATAGACAATCTGACATTTCCCCTCTTTCCCATTTATCCCCCTCTATTAAGCCCTCTTATTCCCTCTCTCTCACAGTGGTGGCCGTCATTTCCTTGCGTCGGTCGGGTATCTCCGCCTTGTTGGGGTTGTTAGCGGTGCTGACCATCGGGCTTGATGGAGGAAGGGTCCGACTGCCCATTACGCTGCAGCTGGCCTTGCGCGGTGGCATACGGCTCTCACGTAGCTCACGATCTCCACCGCTGGTCGGGCTGCGCTTAGGGTGCATCACAGGCATGCTGGGACCACCTTTACATGCAAGATCAATGCAATTATTAGTATGACTCAATCATTTTGTATGTTTCTGTTACAAGCTTCATCGACTGTCCCATACAGAAGTCACTGTGCCGTCTCTGGCGATGATAGGTAGAGGCACTGCGTTGAGTCTTGCTGTGTGAGGATGAGGAAGTTGATGTAGAAGATGAATGTTTGTTGGTTCCGTTGGTAATTGGGCTCGGACGCACCCGTGGCAACGTCATGCTGCCGCTTACTCGGGACTCAGGGACATCCTGTAACCATAGCAACAAAGTCAGCACACCATAGCATCTATGTAAAGGTGTTTTATTTATTCATATCTAAGGAATCCAACTTGTCTGTTACCTCTGTCTTAAGGCCCAACAACAGATATGTAGCCGTAACTTCATTATATTTTTGATTGAGTAAAGAATCTTTAATCTCATCTGTTGTAAAACCCATTCCGACCATAATTTCTATAGAAAGAGAAATATAATTAGGGAAAGAGAGAAATATTCCCAGAAACAATCCATCATGTCAATTAAAAAAAACTTGTACATGAACTGTGAAAGGGGCTCACCAATGCGGTTGGCATCACTGTAGTCTTCTGTTGGCTCAATATGGGGCTTTAAGTCATCATTTTCATACCCTGTATTCATCCACTTGTCCTTCATCACTTGCTGTGGAAGAAATATCACCGCTTGACTTCAATGATTCCATATACATATTTTCATATTATTTCTTAGAGGCTTAGTTCAATCAAAAATATGCATTGTGTAATTCCAAACCTGTACAGTATTCTTCAGAACAACCCAAAAGAAGATTCCAATTTTATGGACATAAAACCACTAGACACAGACATTTTACAAAAAATCTAATATGCAGGTTTTGAATGACAGGCAGGTGAATAAATGATAAAAGATTTTACAGCACAAAGTGTATGAATGTGTTTTTGTATCTGTACCTCCAGAGTGCAACGTTTGGAGGGATTAAGCACAAGAAATCTGCGCAGGATCGCCTCACAATCTGTAGACATGTAAAAGGGCACCCGATACTTTCCCCTCAACACGCGCTCACGCAACTCCTGATAAAGTCAGAATAAAAATTGCTGAATTGGTTAAGGAATTGCAAAAAATTATTTAAAAAAAAGGCGAAAATGAATAACCAATCTCAGATAATACAAAACAATTTATATTTTGAACAAATGTGAATAACATGGATAGAATAATTGGTGTCAGTTTACTGAAAGTATATTACAACAGAGAGTACAGCAATATGATGCTGTATCGATTCTACTCCATGTGAGCTGTAAACAGGTTAGAATGGATAAAGACTGGACCAACTCTACCTTGAGGTTTTGTCCATCAAAGGGAAGAGACCCGCTGACCAGTGTGTACAGGATTACCCCCAGGCTCCAGATGTCCACCTCTGGCCCATCATACTTCTTGCCTTGAAAGAGCTCTGGAGCAGCATAAGGAGGGGAACCACAGAACGTGTCCAACTTATTGCCCAGTGTAAACTCATTACTAAAGCCAAAGTCTGCAATCTTTATATTAGAATCTGCATCCAGCAGCAAGTTTTCAGCCTATTGAAACAGAGACACGAAAGAGAAAAACACAAAACGATAATTTTTAAACAAGATAAAAAAAACAAGATAAATTTTGTTACCCAATACCAATTTTACTATACAGTAAATAATTAAAATGATTTATTTTTATGTTATCATGAATCTTTTCAAATCAGCCTTTTGACTATTTAAAATTCAAATGAAAACTTTCCCATTTGCATCTTTTGCATGTTTTACAGATCTGGACCATGCTATTAAAGTGCTTAGCAAACAGTGATAAAGTGATGAATGATAAAAAATGTAATAGGTACACTGGATTACATCTAAATTCATTTTAATGCAAATGTTAGTCACCATTTTACTGTATATTCCCTAAAGACAACCTCACCAAGACATTTGGAACAAGATTTGCATTGACCGTCTACATGCAAAACAATGCACAATAAATAAAAACACCATACCTACTAGAAACACCCATATTCTCTTCAGTCAACAAAAAGATTTCTTATACTGTACCTTCAAATCTCTGTGAACTATATTCTTCTGGTGACAGTAATGCACAGCTGACACAATCTGAAGAGAAACAACAGAAAAAAACAGATCTGTAAATTGAAGGCTTAATCTGAAGTAACAACAAAATTGCTTGATTATATATCTTGCGCTGTGTTGGAAACATATCACCTGTCGGAATTTGGCTCTAGCCTCAATCTCCTTCATTCTCCCATGAGACACCAGGTAATCGAACACCTCACCTGGAAAAGCACATTTGAAAAGTATCTCAGAGATCAAAGTTCGCCCGGAAGTATAAGGTTAAGGTATCATTTTGCCAATCACTGAGCATCTCAACAGCATTCAGACAAAAGTGTGAAGAACCTTATTAAAGTAAAAGTGCAAACTAAGGTATCCACTGCACAACCCACCTCCACTTGCATATTCCATCACAAGATAAAGCGTCTTCTCAGTCTCAATAACCTCAAAGAGTTGCACTGTAACATACAGGATTAGTTTAAAAATGGTTTAAAGCAGACTCAAAAAGAATCAATATTAAAAGAATATTAGTTGCACTTCATTGCATTTTACCTATGTTAGGGTGGTGAAGGGTTTTCATAATCCGCACCTCTCTGAACAGCTGCAAGAGAAACACAAAGGCTTTAGAATACATATAAGATGAACTTTTATTCAAAATCAACATATGTATAACCAGATACAGATATCAATATTTTTACACCCACATTTTTTTTCCAATTCATAAGTAGTAACCAAGACACAATTCCTGTTGTCATGGAAACCCCAGTATTGAGGCCTGCGCCTGTTCCAGAGGGATAATCTGCATCTGTCCAGCAATACATCTAACAGGCACATGTTTCATGTAATGGATTTGAAAAGGTCAAATCCCTGCATTTCTTTGATCGTCATTCTTCGATGACACATACATGTGTACACGCACATCCACATGAATGCACAAACAAACATGCACACACAGATCTTCATCTCTCAAACTTCAGACTGACCACCTATGACATGCAGTTTAACTTGATTTCTACACATCTGTGTTTTCGTATCATCCTGGCATGCATACTCTGCAGTACTGATTGTTTCTCTACCTCTCTACTTCTCATGTCTGAAGAGTAAATGTAATGTTCAATTTAATATATGAAAGTCTTCTCCCTTTAAACCCATTACATTCTTCATTCTCTCTTTGTGATTAAGCACAATAAAATAGTTAAAAAATACTTTTGAATGTTATTTTAAGAGTTTGTTAGTGTGCTCAGTTATTTGAAATTGTTACAATTTTAGACCAGAGTGGTATGAGCCAACCTAGTAAAGTTTACAGAAATTCAGACATTGCTACAAAAACACAGTGCCCAATAACGGATCAAAAAGCCAAACGTGACTTATGTTCTATAAGGGTGGTTTACGTTTTGTGTAAAGTCAATTGTGTGTGTGTTACAAGGCTGGGATTGAATCACAGCAGGTAACACTGGGCCTGTGGAGAACTACAGCTGTCGACCTCTTCGATCCAACATATATTCACTAAACACACAAACAACTGATGCATTTTGGATCCAAGACCTAAAACCAGATTTAAAGGGATAACACTGTTTGTTGTCCAGAGAATTTGTAACACAATTAAGTCAATCATCTAATTAATAAGCATGTACATTAAAATGTACCTCTATACATATACAAATATTGAGGGTATTTATATATGCTGTATGCATCCATAAGATTTTTGGGAAATAATATAGTTTACTAAAAAACAATTATATGTGATGCATCCTGATCATCGATTTAAAAAAACCCATATAAAGCATATCAATATTGATAATCTAATGCCTCATATAGAACTTCATTGAACAGTTTTACAGTGGTGAGAAAAACGAAGGCAAGAGATAATCTATTGCACGATAGATGAGTCACTGGTGCACAACAGAGCGCAGACTCAACACAGATGCTAAATACATTGAAAAAAACACTTCAATAGACCTCTAGTGCTAAAGCAGCATCTCAAGAATTCCCCTTTATAAGGAATTTTTGGACATTGATTGCTTTTATGCCCAAATCATACACATATCTATGTACATGAAAGTCTTACCTTTTGTAGGCTGGTTGGGTTCAACTGAATTTTGTCAATAATCTTTATTGCAACCTAAATGTAAAATACACAGGTTGAGATTTGAATCGAAAACATATGAAAAGTCTTTACAGCTTATGCAACCTCTACATTTTTTATTAGAATATTCAAGGATTCAAAGTAACAAATACTAAAAATAAAAGCAGTTCACCAGTCTATTTGCTAACTATAAACCAGTCCATTTGCTAACTAGCTGGCTGACCAGATCAACATGTTAGGTTGGTTCAAACTATTTTTTCAGTGGGGTATTGAGTGTTCATGGTCTATTGTAAATAACTGACTATAAATTAATTCACTTTTAATTTCGCAAGAGATTTTAAACTCACTGTAAGATTAACATTACATATTGAATATTCCAGCCATGTACCATATTCTTTCAGTATTATAGCTTTCTGTTTCCTACTTAGAGGTTTAAGAACTGCACTATATCTGGTTTGCTATATAAAAAGAAACTGTGGGTGTGGAAATGTTCACACTTGAGTGGGACCACTTTAAAAATACACCTAAACAAGAACATGGCATAGGCGTACTATAGAAAATAAATCTATAATAAAATGTACCCAAATGTACAATTGTCATGATGCCTGCTTAAAAAAAACACTCATTCTCACCTCTTTGCCTGTGAGGATGTGGCGGGCCAGTTTGACTTTGGCAAAGTTTCCCTTGCCGATGGTTTTAAGGAGTCGATAGTTTCCAATATGTGGCGGCTCATCTATACAAGAGGCCATGGAGTTACGACACCTTGCGCCCAGGGAACGACTTGACACATTCGTCCCCTTTTCCGAACGACTTGCCACCAGAGACGCATGCTGTACAGATGGGAAAATGGATTAATATCAGAATGATATTTATAATTGGATCGGGTTAAAGAGAGGAATATATGTTGGTGTTGAAGTGAAAAAAAAAGGAAATTTCAGAAATTGTAGTAGGCCATCTGCCTGTGGCTTTAGCCAGCCCAGGAGACTGACAAGTAATTAGCTCAGATTTTGAATGTTTTGCAAAGAAATGGGGAGATTTTTAGTTTTACCATTGGACACTTCTGGGATATTGTAGTGAAACTGGAATCAAAACCCTAATCATGATTAAGCTTCTTAACACACACGCACGCACGCAACACACACACGCACGCACGCACGCACGCACGCACACACACACACACACACACACTCAGAAAACTGTCAACATTGAAATGTATGCAAATGAGACAGTAACTAGTAACTAGATCAAAGAACAAAACACATCAATGTCAAGTTAATACAAATTTGATAATTAATCATTTTAATAAATCTACAGAGGAAATTAGCTAAAAGAAACTAGAAACTAGCATTAGTCTGTTTACTCCTCATTAATTTGAAAACTAACTTAAAATGAACTCACAAAGTCAAATATGATTATAAATAATAAATAAATAATCATATTTTATTAATCACCTGAGCGATGACAGCATGAGACAACTGGTATAATGCGGGCAAACAGAGGTCAGTGTTTGTGTGTGGGTGAGTAATTCTGCCCTATAATACAGGATTAACTTACTTTGCCAGACCAGCCAATTTAAAACTCACCGAAATACTTAGGCATGAGTCTGGTAAAGCTTACAAACAGATCTTACTAACCCCCCTTTATAGGCCAAAGTGAACGCAAAAATTAAAAAGACCCATCTGCAGCGTTGACCAGAGGATTAAAGCTCAGGGACTGAATAAATTACTTACTGTGCCCTGCCCTATACTCTTACTGTGCTCTACCTCGCACGCTGTGTCTTACTCCAAATACAGAGTACACACTCTCTCTCACTTTCACTTACTATCTGCAAAAGTGTTGGAAGTAAGGATAATGCTGTTGACACATAAAAAAGAGAACATTTGTTATCTGCATATATATTTTTTCTTCCAAGGAATGTTTTTTCAAGAAATCCTAGCCTTGAGAAGCCTGTGTTTGCACATGGGTGGGTGTAAAACACATCTGCCTAATTCACATCTCCAGTACACTGCGACCTGGCGGGTTTACCTACTGAAAGGCCTGGCTTTCTTTTAATCCTTTATTTCTTTCATTATTATCTTTATTACAAAAAACATGAAACAACATCTCCAATGTCATGCTTCAAAAGAAGCTTTAAAGCATTTTTTTTCTCATTTACCCTCATGCCCATTTCAAAACTGCATGACTTTAATTCTTCTGCAGAACAAAAAGGAAGATATTTTGTAGAACGCGTTCGCCCCCACATTGCTTGGCCCCATTGACAAAATACACAGAGATATTTCTAAAAATATCTTCTATTGTGTTCCTCAGAAGAAAGAGTCATACACATATCCTGAATGAGGATAAACCATTTGTTTAATTCCAACACAGAAACAGCTCTGAAATCCACACTGAAATGTCCATTCTTGTAAATAATCTTACTCATTTACTCTGAATAAAGTACAACACCAATTCATGTTATCCAAGTGATATAGCATATGAATGCATCATAAACAGACATAAAACATTTCCAATGCATGTAAATGTAACTAAAAACTTATTGCATCACACAAAGTATTTAATCAGTCAAAGTCAGGCCTTGGTCTGCAAATAAACTGCTGCAGACATGCTAGGCCAAGCAGTGCGTCTGTATATGGAGCATCCTCCAAACACCAATGTGAGCAAACGAACACAGCAAAAGCTTGACTCGCATTCCCACGAAAACAGAGCGTGTTAAAACCCCCAGGATGCACTAAATTAAAAGTGTCGCCTTATTTTCAGTTGACAGTGAATCCCGAGCGTTCTGCATGTGAGAAGTGCGCTATGAGGACAGAGGATGCTGCGCTCATGTCTACACTATGCGGACGGCCTGCGCTGCGCTGCGCGTTTTCACAGTCAAGGATGCGGCCCGCGTCTCCATCCTCCATCAACGATGTCGACGAGGCCTGAATTCTAAACCGTGCGTGAAAATAAAACACCCCACAGCAGTCATGCTCATATATAAAAGGCTTTATGTGCATAACGTAAATGGAGACGCTTACGTGATCCGTGCTGCGCTCGTTCGCAGACGGTAAAGCAGACCGAGAGGACATTTTCCCTGAGATTGCAAACGATGAGAGACGAATAACAGATGTACAGATTTGGGGGAAGGCAGAGCACCGTCGGCTGTGATGCTGTGTGATGCTGCAGGTGCCGCGCTTCTCTCACACCGCCGGGCGCGCCGTCAAGCCTCCGTCTGTCATGGCAGCGGCAACAGCAGAAATGTCACAGATGTCCTCGGCACAGCTGCATTGTTTTTTTCGGACGCAACCATTAAAAGCTCGATTTACAGAGCGGTGCTTGGCCGGAGCACGATTTTGTGGCGACCCCCCGCCTCATCTCCGCGAGCAGAACAAATACGGAGCCCGTCCTCCTGTCTCATAATAACACCTCCGCTCCTGGGTACCGTGCGAGGATGAACGGAGGCTGTGGCCGGAGGAGGAGAGGCCGAAGATCGCTCACATCCTAAAGCGGCGGATGTGAGAGATGCGCCACTGCTGCCTCCTCGAGCGCTCACTGACTCTGTGACACACGCGCACACCGAGCACTGACACTGATGGACGCACGCGTGAAATACTCTGTGTAGTGTGGACGTGCATGTGGAATATAAAGTGCATTTTTATTTCTTGAAGATTAAATTCCAATAATGATGATTCTTTGTGAGAAGGTGATGCTGTCTTAAATGTTGCATGCATTTGATTTTAGATAGAGAATATTGCTGGTGTGTTCTTTTGACACACGGTGTTATAACATGTATGTGGATGGTAAGAAATGAGGTTTAAATACAGTTTGTGTAGTGCAGGTGGATTTGGTGAAAGAGTTTGTGGAATCCAAAACAACTTTTTTATTGTAGTGTTATTTATTATAGAATGACTTCTTATAGATTGTAGATAGCTCTTCTTTGTTGGTTATGTCTGATCAAGTTTAACACCTTAAAACAAGCAGTTCCATTATTCAATTTCATGTTCTTTTACTGGAGTGTTGTAACAGCCTTTGGTCAGATGATGGCGTCACTTTACAATTCAAATCCTTGATCTTTTGCTTCTAGTGAGTGAGTGAATAGACGTGACATACAGCCAAGTATGGTGACTCCTACTCAGAATTCGTGCTCTGTCATCCAAAGTGAACACAGTAGTGAACACACACAGTTGTGAACACACACCCAGAGTGGGCAGACATTTATGATGTGGCATCTAAATCATGGTATTGCCGGCCAGAGACTTGAACCAACAACCCTGGGGTTAGGATTCAAACTCTCTTACCACTAGGCCATGAAATCCTAGCTTCTTCTAGCTCAATTGCCTGTACAAATCTTTTTATTTGTTTAAGAACAACCATACATTTATGCATTAAATCAAACATAGAAAGCTTGTGAAATTCGGTGAACATTTTGTTTTATTATAGTTTATTTTATATTTTATATAAAAATTATTGTATTGTAAAAGTTATTGTGTTTCTAAAAAAATCCTATGTGGTCCTATTTGGAGATAGGGGTTTGTACAACATCTACTTGAATAATTTATGACAGAATTGTATCAGTACTATTTTTTGTAGTATTGGTATTGTAATTGACTTTCTCAAAACATCTTCTCTTAGGTCCCGGAGAAAATAAAGTCATATACATGAATACACTGTAAAAAAATCCTCTAAAAATTTATCAAGAACTGGCAGTAAATCACCTGTACATGTTCTGTTTAATTTATAGACATATCTGTTAATGCTTAAATGTAATTTATTGCATTTAAAACTGTAAACTACAGGCAAAAAATTCAAATAGAAAATTACTTTATATTAATTCCATTGGGCCATATTTTAATGGATTAGAGTGCAAGTTTCGAACAACATGCGTTGAAATTAAATTTTGAGAAAGCAACACTGCTTCATGGAGCAGTTTTGTCTAAATGATCTCCCTTTTAACATCCAAAGAACCTCACCAACGATTCTTTGTCCTGAAAAAAGGTCGGCAAAAGTAAGAAAGCAACGGTTCTTTAACAAACCATTTATTGAAAGTGAATCTATTGCTGTGGTGAACCTTTTTTAAGCACCTTTTATTTAAAGAGTGTATGTCTTCCTTTAAGCAATTCCAGCTTGATTTGCAATCTATCATCTGAACTTCATCTTACTATGTGAGGCTTGGCCTACAGCACCTATAACCTCTCCGAGTTACCTTTGTAAGTCATTTCGGATAATACATTTTCAACACCATGTGTTCTTCAAGAACAGGATATCACAAGTCCCTGAAAAGTGATACACTCCTTTAACAGATTATTAAATCCAAAAGGTCAATAAATGTGTAAGGGTGGATTTGTTATAGTGGTTCAAGCGTATGCCCACCAGACTACAGAACCAAATCAGATGGCATAAAACTGTGTATTTCTTCTTCTGCTACTTAATTCAATGCGGAAATAAGAACAGTAATTATGTCTACACATGTGGGAGAGCATTATAAAATGACTGTATTGTGTTGCAGTACAGAGTGTTTAGATCTTAATATTAATTCAAAATAAGTTAGCTGATTTGCAAATTAAAGTGTTCTATTACAAACTTAATGTATGTGATATAATCTGAAAAGAGATACGGTAGGAGAAAAACCAGAGATCCCAAACCAAGAAAAGTTTGTCAATGAAAGGAGGGAAGACTTATTGTGTTCATCGTTTCTTAAGTCTTATAGGTGTTTGCATTATGTATACATGAACAAGCAGTATATTTTCTGAAACAAAAGAATCCCAAAAGCACATTTAAAAGAAAAATATTTATAAACATTGTGTATTATATATGAATGAATTACAGGTATTGGTGTACCTGTTCTAATAATTCTTACCATTTATCACCACTAGATGGGGATCTAAATCGTGTTGACTATGAAGTAGTCCAACTAATTATTGACTTCTAGTCCTGCCTTTTGTTCACAGAAAAACACAATCACTTCTTTTTGTAGAAACAATTGTTTCACTGTGTTCTCATTAAGTAAATTCCTGTGAATTGAACACAATGTCTAATTGTTTGATAACTAAAGGACAGGCTTTGATTGACTACACTCTTGGAAAATAAAGGTGTCAAGTGTACTTTCTGTCACCTGTTTTTTACTAATACCTTTTGAATCATTTTCTGCATGGTTTACAAAGAAATATAATTACTCTCCGTGTCAGCTTTATAGGGTCTATTTAAACTCTTACAACCCCAATAGATTGATCTAAACATTCAATCCCCGTTACATTGATCAAAATTCAAATTATTTTTAGAAAAAGAACAAAATGTTTCTTTATGACAATATTTACAAAATTTTAAAAAATTAGGCATTGTTCCCATAAAATAAAATTCTGCCATGAATCATCACCCTCTGGTTGTTCCAAACATCAAACTTTTCTGCAAATGTCTTTTTTTTTTTTGTTGAACACAAAGAAAATCACTTGGAAAAATGGTACTACCATAATAAAAAGAGACTTTTTAAGATACAAGATATTTTGAGGTTTTTAGGAAAACAAGCGAACCAAACTGAGACATATACAGGATTAAAACAAATTGAAGTGGAGTAATTCATGGCAGAATGTTCATGTTTTTGGGTGGAGAGTCCAATTAGTCATCACAAACAATGTAATAATCAGTTCTACTTCACACTATCACATCCACACAGAGGAATCTGTGACAACAAACCTACATGCAGATGAGAGACAGCAAACAAAAAAATTGCTGCTAACAGAGTGTAGTCTCTCTATTGACAACAAATGGAAAATCAGCAGAGGAAGAAACACATTTTGACCTTCTTGTCTTGTTGGATTGCTTGAATAATGAATAATGACAAGGCTATCCTGCAGGAAGACCTCCTAAACATCTAAGGCTCAAGTGCGTTGCTCTGGGGCACATTGACAGTGAACAGAGGAAGGGTAGCACCAGCGGTTCTCGCCTGCAAACCCAGCATCTTTTTGGGAACACAATGTCAACATCCTCAGAGGGCCCATCTGGGTAAAACTGTGCTTACTGCTTACACATGTTGGACTAGGTAATGAAGAATGAATGAACTTCAGTGTGTGACCATTGTATATCCGTTATATCACTTTTTTTCTGTTTGTTTAATGTATAATGTAGAAATGTGTGACTGTTTAATATCTTGAAATTTTGTTCTGTTCGGACCTAGGCTACCGCTTCCTGCGGGACGTCCTCCTGACTGGTTGGCTGGTGAAGCAGGGGCCTGTTTGCGTAAATATACACGAAGTCCTATGTGAAGGGGCATAGGTCGAACGCCCAATGTAATATTTCAGCAAGCATGCTATTGTTCATTTTTCTCTCTCTCTTTCTCCCCCGCGTCCTCCCTGTTCCTCTCTCCCCTCACTTCTTTTCAGGAAGGCTTTCCTTCTCCTTCTGCCCTGGAGACACTATAAATTAATGACATGTTTTTGGCTGTGCTCAGCTCTCAGGTGGGCTGTCAAAGGTCATGAAAATGGGGTGTATGTGTTTGTGTTACTTTGTGTGTTTACATTTGAGCCTTTTGACTCTTGAATGCAACCCAGGCAGCTTAACAAAAGGGTTCTTTCGGGATAAAAGCTATTCCAAGTGTCCTATTCAAATGATGAGCTTAAGAAGGAACAAAACATGATGCAGAAGAACCACCCAAACACCAACCTTAGGCTGACCTTGCTCTTCCTCTTGACCCATGGCTTCTAAATCACCTAAAACATACCCCATATGTTATCTTTTGTATCTACATACCAGCAGTTTCCTTAGCTTGTTGTGTTTATACACTGAAGATACAGAAACCACTGATTTTGGTCTCTTCCTAAAAACTCACTCAGCGTTTATCACCCAAGGTTAAATCCTAATGTTGATCTAACCTTTAAACATTGAAAGAATATATAAATTATGTAAATCATATGAAACGTATAATTAATACAATGCAAAACTAATACACATTCATTCATATTTCATTTAATTCCATATTGTTTGATTTTTTGCCATAGATTATTATTATTTGTCACCATTATAAAACAACCCTATCAAATAACATGAATAAAATTAATTAATTTATTTATGAAACAAGACTATGCTTACACAAAAACAAACATTGTGTTCCTGTAAATCTAGTATTATAATATGAATTTGTCAAACATGTCGTGAGATTATTGTCTCTCCGGAGCACTGGGTTTGTCAATTGGGTGTTTCTGTGCTTCTGAGATGTACTGATGACGCAGTCGGTCTTTTTCCTGTGGATTGACACACTGGGACAAACACCACACAGAAGCCTGACTACAGGTGTAAAGGGGCAAAGGTCAAAGCACAGAGAGGGAAAAGGAGAAAAGTCAAGTGTATTTTGTTTTAGAGTCTAAGAGAACAAGGGAAGTTGTATCAATGTGTATGTGAGGGAATTTCAAGAGTACAGTTCTGACCTCACTGAAGAGGCCTAAATGATTTCCTGTTGACGTTAAACTGATGTGAAACTCACTTTAGGGCAATACATTTGAGCTGATCTATTGCTCTTTTATGAAATGCAATACTGCTAATAGTACTTAAGAGTGAGCAAAACTAAAGATTTGCCTGTTGTTCTGCCGTCGGTGTACCTATTCTGAGAAAACCATACATTTTCTGAGAACCATTATGTATTTATGAACTTTTATGTGATTATTTCTATTTATTATTAAAATGTTTTATAAAAAAGGTTGAGTGGTTTTTGTTGATAAAAGTCATTATGGACCAGCATTGTTTTGTTACATTCTTCAATATATCTCACTTTATCAATGTTGAACAGGTTTGCAATGACATGTGGGTGAATAAAAATAAAATATTTTTTACTTTTGCGTGAATGAATTAAATCTCTGCACACGTTTACCATCTTTGGGACCTTTTGTTTTGCAGTGATTCAACATTGTTGTTTAACTAGTGTGCTCTAAAATAGAAAGCATACAGCTTTTAAAAATTAGTTTTTTGTCCTTTGTATATGAAAGGGGTTTTGGCCGCCAGATTGGCTTAAGGAAGGGATGTGTTGTCGTAAATAAAGTACTTTGTGCGCACACAGGGACATAAACCATTTGTGTGCCGCAGTCCCTTGCTTATTGAAATGTCACAAATGTTTATTAAAAGGAAAAGGCACATCAGCCACCTCACTGTCTGTTTATGAAGACTCTGACATCAGCATCAGTATTTACGGAGGTCTTATCTGATTTGTTGCCATTTGTCAGTGATATTCCTGTCTACATCAGAAATAAATCAGAATGAGAAGGGATGTAACTTATGCCCAAGAGCATTCAAAGCACAGGAAGCTCAATTTTAAGTGGTTAGTACATCACAAAATTGCTGTTTTCTTTTCAAAATAAAAAAAACTTTACAAAACAGATAAAACAGTTGGTAGTTGCTGGTAGAGTGCAATGTAAAGAGTACATTTAATTATACAGTACATTACAGTTCAATCATTTTAAATTAATTTTTTAACCCGAACATTTATTTGTTGAGTTCAATTAATTACTCATAACTGTAGACTGAAATATATGCATGTAAATGCAAAAAACAAACTAGATAACTAGACATTGTCCAGTAACAAAGCCAGTGCGTGTGTGTGTGATTTTTTGTGATAAATAAGGATGTCCTGTTTGCTTGAACACACACCTCCATTGTTTAACATAAGTGGTGCCACAGAGGTGAATGACTGACTAACTTTTTATACTGAGGAAAAAAAAGTCATGAAATGTGTGTGCTTGGCCTGCATGCGTGTGTGTACACTTGGTTGTGTTGTGTTAGGTCATATTTTTCAACACAGCACTTTGTGGGTTCCCGTTTTATATATATATATATATATATATATATATATATATATATATATATATATATATATATTTATTTGATGGATGGATCGACAGGCGGCCGGGCAGGCAGGCAGGCAGGCAGACAGACAAACAGACAGACAGACAGACAGAAGGACAGACTGACTGACTGACTGACTGACTGACTGACTGACTGACTGACTGACAGACAGACAGGCAGAGAGACAGACAGACAGACAGACAGGTAGGGGTGTGGGTAGGGGTAGGGGTATGGGTATGGATATGGTTATGGATATATAGATATAGATATAGATATAGATATAAATATAGATATAGATATAGATATAGATACAGATGTAGATATAGATATAGATATAGATAAATAGATATTGATGAGAGTACATGACGAAGCTTAAAGGTGAGCAGCAATCCCAAAACAAACAGCCGTTAGGTACTGTTGGTTCCTCCACAGCATCCCATAATGAGAGGAAAGCTGCTTCTGGAAAGTCCATTGCAATATTCCTATATTCAGTTACACTGCTTGCAGTCCCTGATTGGAATGTCTGATGAATTAATTAACTTTGTGTCAGCGGAAGCTAATGGCAGAGATCCTTTCGAGGGGGGGCAGAGATTCATGTTTTATTTTATATGCTATATTCATGCACACACAAAACACACATTATTGCATTCTGACTCCATTTAATTGTCATGAGGCATGTTAGCTTTAAAAGCATTTATATAATAACTAGTGTTAACAGTTTAAAATAATAAACGTAATAAAATATGATGAAAAGTTATTTTGAGCTAAATCACAGAATTTCAAATGGGAACAATTAAATAAACGCAAGGTAAAAGCATCTTTGTATGCATTTAGCTACAAAACTTAACAAAAGAATATGGTAGATTTAATTTTGAGATTGAAAGCACACGTTATAATTAGGGCTGCTGTATTTCCTAATATAGAAGGTTAATAGATGCAATTTAAATGGCATTTTATTACATTATTTCCTATGTTTGCATTTGTGTGCATGTGTTAATATTTCAGTGACTGCAAGATTGTTTGGGCTAAAATGGCGTTCTTGTGTTGGAAAGGAAGTGACTGCCTGCGGTGGTGTGTATACTTGGCTCTGATAAGAGGATTCGTTTGGCACCTCTCAGAACAACAGGAATAGAGCAGTTACCCAAAACATCCCCTTGTTGACAGGCGGCAGAGCCCAACCTTAAGTTAACCTGAGCCCACATAAATCCACAAAACTAAAATAAACCTTCGGAGAGCAAGTTATTGTGCTGAACCCACCCGGGACCTCAAGTCTTATAAAGGCATCCTTTAGCTTTTCTAGGAAATTTAAAGTGGCAGTTCCTCCCAAAATGAAAATTGTGATCTCATTTATTCATCCTTTTGTAATTTCAAGTGTGAATGACTTTCTTTCCTCTGCAAATCATAAAAGATATATTGAAAAATTCCAAATCTAAAGGGAATGTTTTCTTTTTAACATTCTTCAAAATATCTTATTTTGATTTGCTCAAAAAATAGAGGGTCATACAGGTTTAAAATGTCAAAAGTGTGAGTAAAGGATGACCAAATTTGAATTTTGGGGCAAACTGTGGATCAACAAAACCCAGTTGCACTTTAAGACGATTTGGATACTGTATACACTTCTGCACGGTTGATTACATACAATCTTAACAAATACTGATGAATGTATTTATGATAGACTACTGTTTACTATATTCTTTTTTAACATGTACGCACAGAAAGGCCAGTATAGTACATTTCTTTAAACAATAACAAACTGCATATTGTCCATGTTTTTAGAAAATACACCAAACAATCTGTAAATATGTCCCGTTAAACATTCCCCCCAGAAAAGCACACAAATATCCGTACTGTGACTTCCATAAATGCATGCAGGAAATGGTTAAAAAAGCACAAGTTTTATTAGGTTAACTAAAATTCCCAATCAATGGGGCTTTATTCCTTATTTACTTTAAATGTTCAAACAATATCATGTACATTGCCCAAATTGTCTACATTAATCCCAGTGTTGGATTTGCATGGAAAATAAACATAAAAAAATCAGATCAATATTTAAAGAGAAATAAAAGAAGAGGTATAACAAATTTGAATGCCAAAGGGTAATGTTAACCCTTCTAATTTACATAGTTTGAAACTTAGAGATGTGTATGTATTGTGGTACCTGATGACTTCACTACATGCCAATGCTTTGCTAAACGACTGTTAAATTTACCCTACAGGGTTCAACTGAACCAATTCAGAGTTTTTCCTATTATGTGGCACTTGGATCCAACCCTTAAACATGTAAACAAGTTCAGAGTATTTTATTTTCTGTCTTTTCACTACTATAAATGCATAACATTGTATAAGCATTTAGTCTGCACCCACTACATATATTGCACCATTTTACATACTTCTCTTTTAAGACCAAGACAGCCTTGATCTTTTGTCTGACAAATTAAATAGCAAATAGTCTACAAATAAAAATTGGGCATAAAGTGTGTATTCAACTTTTGAGTCTTTTTAAAGCAGTCTGTCCATAGCACTTACCCCATGCTATAAAATTCTCAACTTAAGCAGGATCACTGTTCATAGGTCGGGTTAATGCCACTCTTCCTTAATCATGGGTTTGTTCACAGAGCAGAGCCAAACACTCAGTACATGGCGGTCTATTAAGAGTCTGTTTAAAGCTTTAGAATTATAGACTGTTTCCTGTCTTTTGAAGTGCCCACTGGTTTTTTCGGCTGCAGCTGTGTTGTGAAGGACATGCATTGTTGTGATTTTACATCTCATCTTGTTCTCCTCTTTAATTCAGCCCAAGCTCATGCACTGGGGTTTGCTGAATGAGAATTGACCAATAGATATAGTCCTTTTCCTGTCTTGGATGTCAACAATGAGATAAATATGCACACTTTCCATTCTTATTTTTACCTTAATTATAATGCTGTTGTGTACAAACAATATATATTTTTTTATAATTGGGTTTCTGTGGTTTATTGTGTTCTTTTAAATATATCTTATGATGTGTTTTGTAGTTATGGTGAACTAATTCATTTTTAACACTCATTGAAACGCTTTCTACGCATCGAGTGTTGTCTGACGTCTTCATGCTTCTCATTCCGGCTTCTTCTGCTGTGTTTACGGTGAGGCCGGGCGCTGCCGACCCATGATGACACAGTCAGAGCGCAACGGATAAGAACCAACCCCAGACAAGGCATGTCTTTGGCCACTGCGATTTCAGAGAAGAGGGCACGATCCCTGGGCAGGTTAATAGAGCTGTCACTGGTCTCCAAGTCCCGGACGACAGCTAAAATCTCCTGGCGGTCTGTTTGATGCACCATTCCACGGACGTTCAAGACAGCCGAGATGTGTTTTCTCCTGTGAGGGGACATATTCAATAGAACAGTGCAATTTAATGTCAGTGTAGGCCAAAAGTGTAATATGTCTGTCCCTTAACAATGTGACCATCTTTGATGGACCTTATCATAGACAGCCAAAAACAGGAAAGAGTGCTAAGCAAAAAGAAAAGCTAACTATCCTTCACTTTTTGCTTTTGATCTTTATTTTGAGTGGGTGTGTGTGATAGGAGCGTGGCACCAGTCAGTCTCCTGTGACCTGGCAGGAACAGGAAGTACTCCAGAGCCACTTCCTGTCTGGCGAGGAGGGCTGTGCGTCAACAAGCAGGAGCAGTGCCAGCCGGTGACCGAGCACACATACACTTCTCTACATCCAAACAAAAACTTTAGACTAAGTGGGATCACATTTCACCTATTCCCCTGTTGACTGACTGCTGCTCCCTCCCAGCCACTAGGTCCCTTCCACATAGAGGAAAGTTGGCATAGAGAGGAGCACTTGAGTGACTATTTTCAGAGAGACATTCTTAGAATGACCTCAGGAAACAGCGAGGTGTTGTAAAAAATAGTCCTCAACTGCATCCGGAAGTGAAAGGGAAACATGTCAGATTTTTCATGAATGAAAGCACTTTAAGACGACAGGGTTGAGGTTCTACCCTTCCGCAGGTCTAAAAACCTTATATAAAAACCAATAATGTGTTTTTCATGTAAAAGGGCAAAGTGCTGAAAATTGTAATGTTGAGGGCTAGAGATAGGAATATGAAGTGATAGTTATGGAAAAGAAGTATATATGTTCATTTTCATGAGCATACTTAAATAGGGGTTAAGTACTTGGGAACATATACTTTATTTAGTAAGTGTACTAGTTAGAGTGGTGTACTTATATCGCTTGGGAAAAATGTGGCCAACTTTCAGTGTATAAAACGATACTTTTCTATTGTAAGAAAGAACTTCAATAAACTTTTTTCTTAAGGGTTACCCCAAAGGAAAGCCCTATAATATTATAACTCACCCTCTTTACATTACATACCTGTACACTTTTTTTATCTGCAGAGCACAAATTAATACATTTTGAAAAAGGTTGATGGAACAAAACTGGTGGTTCCTATAGGCATTAGTTTTGTGTCCACAAAATACAAGTCAATGGGGACCAATGGTTTTTTGGTTACCAACAATCTTCAAAATTTCTTCTTTTGTGTTTCGCGGAAGAAAGAAAGTCAAGAAGGTCAGTAAATGATGCCAGGATTTTCATTTTAGGGCAGAACACAAAGGAAGATATTTGAAGAATGTTGGTCACTAAACAATATTGGCCCCAATTGACTTCCGTTGTATGGACACAAATCCACTGGGACATTTCTCAAAATATGTTTTTTGTGTTCCATTAACAGATTTGTAATGAGATTACAAGGAAAAAATCATGACAACATTTTATTTGTGGTGTGAACTATCCCTTTAAACTCATAGGAAATTGACTTGAGACTTCCGCTGAGTGCTTTACAGCTTATAAAACCTAAAGCTTTCCTCTCTTTTAATGCCTTAAATGTGAAATGTGCATCCTGTTCTACATTTTACTTCTATTTTTTCATTTTATAGCTTTAGTGATTTTATATTTTTCCTGTGCCTGTCCTTTCCTGAAGATCCCTTGGTAACCTGTGCCATTCTCATGAGTCACAATATGCTGTGGAAATAGTTTAATTTGTGCGCTGGTCTTACCGTATATCTGGAAACTCTTTCACCAAAACTCCAACCTCCATCTGAATTGAGGGTGTATCTTCCAACACTATGATGTCAGCCAGGTGAACAATCACACTGTCCAGCCAGGATGCAGTTGACTCCTGAGAAACACATTTGTTAAGTTTAATAAATCGTTTATTGATTTTTAAGAGATATAATTCGGTGCCACTCACCAGATCTTTAAACAGAGCCTTAAGTTGTTTGGCTTCATCTTGCAGACGGAATGCAACCCTTTTCCTCATTTTAAGTGATGTACATATGACCCGACCCCTCATGATTGCACGCACATACTCAACCAGGACCCGCCTGTGCACCTCGTTCACCAACGTCTGTCAATATATGTATATGTATGTTTAGTCAAACAATGTGTGAGTGTCTTTTTCTTCTTCTGCGGAACCAAAATTATTTTTTTTTTTCAAATGATGAAACAAATCGGTTGGTCCTAATCAATTTTATGTTCAAAGGATAAAAGTCTAAGGGGAACAATGGTTTTAAATGGTTTTATCTTCCTTCAGTTCCATTTGCAGATTTGGAATTTATTTTTCGATAATTGTAAATAAATGATGACAACATATTTATTTGGTGTGAACTATCCCTTTAAACTTAAAGGCAATTGACTTTAGACTCTTATGTGTGTGCATGCCTGTGTGCGTGCCTGCATGTCTGAGTATGTGTTTGTTTTGGATGCAAGTTATACCTGATATGGAGGGCAGTCCATTCTGCGAAACTTTTTAAAGTGCTGTTTAATGGATGATTCAATGTTCTCGTAGGTCTCAGTGTTTTCCAGCCACTTCCTCTTTACCAACTTGTCAAAGAATGGCTGGAATCATGTTTGAAAAATAAATGAATTAAAGCACTGAAAACAACATTGTGTGAATGTAAACGTATTCATCCATCTTACCCTGATATGTTCAAACAATATGTCAGCAAGAACTCGGACTGACTGGTTGACAATTCGCTCTAGAGAGGAATGAGCTCGCTGAGAGACCTCCTCACTCCCGAGGGGGTCACACAGACGACAGCGCTCCACAAAACTCCTGCACAGTTTAAAACAGTAAGCCTTGAACTATGAAATCTTACATACATACATCATCTTCATATGTCAATGTTAGTCTTTTTCTGATTTTTTTATGTTGAAAGTTTAACACATATGTAATTGAGTATATACATCTGGATTTTATTTATAACATAGAATATCCATATTCTGAGCAAAATAAAACATTACAACAAAAATATTATTAAATTTAATTGAATTAATAAAAAGTAATAATCAAAATTAAAATAGACTATCTTTCCAACAACTACATGACATCATTAAAGGTTGGGAAGAGCTGGACTAAACAGATGTGTTGAAAACAGAATAAAGATACAAACCCGAATGGTGGAATACAATTGACAAGAGCAATTGTCCTGGACACATAACCATCCCCACCATCCCCAAACTCCGACTGTGTATTGTGGAACACCTCTACCTTTCTCTGGAAACTGAAATATCACAAATATTTTTATTTTTTTTTATTTAATGTTTTATTCGCTTTTGAAGTGTTTACATAATATTTATCCTTAATGAAAAGTCAAAAATAATCAATCAAAATAATTAAAAATCATTTGATAAAACCTTCTGATATTTGTTCTATTCTCTCACCTGTGCAGGAAATCTGCAAGTCCATTCAAGGTGCAACGAGCAATACGGGCTCCTAATGGTTGACTGACGGCTGTTGATCTGTCCAAATCTACTTTTAGCCTCTGAAACAAACATAATGAGAAACAAAAATATAAGAAATCATATTCACATATATTAATAAATGTCACAATGGTTTTGTGTCCACACAAAAGAACAGTCATTGCTTCATTTTTTGCAGTGATCCCTTATTTACCTGTATAATCGATCTGGCAAGGCCAGACTGAAACTCTTCAATGTGCAATGTCTGAGCCCATCGCTTCTCCTCCTCCTCCAAAACCTGAGACAACTCTGTAGTCACCTTCTCCTGGGACATAAAAGAGTATTATGGGAATTACTCAACATCTAGTTTCCAAATGTTTGCGTTCAAATCATTTATCCAATTATAGTTACCCAAACAGTGTCGACACAGTCCTGCTCCAGCCGATCTATGATATCATCTGGAAGAAGAGGATCTAGAGCTTCACACACTAGGGTCCCCATTCCTCCAACTGTGGCCAGTACGTCCCTGTGACAATTCACAGAGTCAGAACCAGTGTACGTGCTTACACAAAAGTACTTTACGATTCACATTCACACATTGTGTTGTTTTCTTGTGTACAGTAATTCCCTCGGGTATTCAGCAGCGGTTTTTTTTATGATAAACAATGCAGCTGTTATTAATAGACCCCGAGCAAATTCTTCCAGAGTGATTAGAAATTGCTCTTTGAGCGACTGAAGGGATGATGTTTAAAACACACATCACACACACACTCATGCTCCCGTATGTGTGCATGTACCTGTTGTAAATGTTGTAGATCCAATCCAGCAGTGAGTATATATCTGTGATTTGAATGGGTCCACAAGTGATGCTCTTTAGACGTTTGGCAACCGCCTTGTGATAGCTCTGCATGTAGACCTGAAACACTTCAAACTCCTCAGGATACACCGCCACCACATTCCGACGCGCCGCGTCCATGTCTTCCACCACCCTGCCCCTCAAACGTTCCAAATACATCCCCATCTGACCTGCAGCTATGCCTCCTGGCTGTGGAAGACACCAGTCGGCTGCCTCTCCCACGGCCTCCACCCACCTCTGACGCAACCTCCTGGGTCGCTTAGAGGGCCGCGCACCCTCACGTGAGACGGGACGGTCATCAGATTGATCTTCAGCCTGAAGGTTGGACTGGGCCTCTTGGTGCATGGCCCAGACCTTGTCAGCTTGTTCCTCTTGCTGTATGACCAGCACCACAAGGCCCAGCTGAGGTCCGGTGCAGGGTTGCCGTAGCGACTCCCTCACCACATCCCACATCTCTCTCTGAAGGGCCTCATAAAGAAGCTCTACGTCTTTTACTTTACGCAGGCCCGCGTCCCACATGCCTAGACTGGGATCGTCGTTGCCTGCCAGTAGGGGGAACCAGGGAGATGAGGTCAGTGTTGGAGTAGTTATGTTGCTGGGTGTGGCTGAAGTGGGCGTGGTTTGGGTCAAGAGGGAGGGATCAAGTTCACACTCCCTCTCCAGCTCTTGAATGTGCGTATCGGCAAGCAGCAGGTCTCGCTGGTTAACCAACTGCAAGATTTCCAACACTAAAAGTAAAAAAAAGATTTTGTTTATTGCTGCCACCATGTGTTAAATCACTCGTGTCCTGTTGTCTGTGATTTTTTACAAGGAGTGTTATCAGGTAGGATCTGCCGCACAAAGGTATGCAACTTCCTGTCTCTGTGGAAGGGTTTGGTGATTGGTCGATGACTTTTGACCATTTTAATAGGCGTTAAAGAAAGTTATTATGGGTAAAACATCGAGACCTCTGACTGTAATTTCCAGCAAAAGTACAAACAAGCACACAGGTTATGTTTTACCTGATAGCGGCTCCCTGCGTTTGACTGGCTGTTCTTCCTCTACGAGCTCTTGTTCGGACCCCTGGGAGCTCTGATTTGTTAGTGAGTCTCGTCTGAGCTTGCTCAGGCTGACCATACGGAGGAATGAGGGACGTCTGCGAATGTCTTCATCAGTTTCAGTGGTCAGATCCCCTGTCGGCAGACTGTCTTTGCGTTCACTCTCTTTACGACGGCCTGCCAGCCTGATTTAAAAACATAAACCTTACATTTCATCACAGAAACAATAGATCGACATTAATGTGTTTTGTGTTTTAAACACAATATGTTTGCATGTTGTATTTAAGATCCAAAGGTGAAGTGATGGGTCACAAAAATAAGAAAATGTTGTCATCATTCACTTACTTACAACTGATTTTCCGTCCTCTGCAAAATAGGCAATAGTGCTGTTGTGCTAGTGCTGTTGATCGGTTACTAACATTCTTCAAAATACCATATTTTGTGTTAAGAAAAAATTACACAGCTTTGAAATACTAAGACAGTTAGTAAATGATAACAACATTTTCATTTTTGTGAACCAACCCTTTGATTCCAACACAGGCGTGAAAAGACTACTTAATGCTTTTATTATGAAATTTTGTATACATTTTATCATGTATTTTCCTAAGAATCAAACCCATGACCTTGTGGTTTCCTAGAAAACTAGCCAGTTGGGTTACATGAACATGTGTGGAAACATAAAACAAGGAATCAAACTCTAACCTCAATAGAGTCATGATCTCCTCTGAGGCTCGTCTATAATTCCTCTTTTTCTTCTTGTCTGAGGAAGGTGTTGCCGGGAGGGTGGCACTCCGTAGTGACGGTGCAGCACCCCACACATTCTTCCTGGTGATGCGAAGCCCCTTGCCTAACTTTCCTAGTGTCTTCAGTGGCGACGAGCCACAGAGACGCTCCAATGTTCCTCTCTTCTCTTTGGATCCTTCGGTGGCCTTTGACCCTGCACGCATCTCTGTGTTTGCCTCATTCTCCAGTGCCTCACTCACCTGAGATGATCTTTGGTAGTCTTGTCCATTTTCCCACACTCCACCGTCTTCCTTATTCCACCCTACGCCTGCCCACGCCCCCTCAAATGGATTGAGGTCGGATGGTGGCAGAATGAGTTCCCCGTTGCCGTGGTTACTTTTAAGGATAAGTTCGCCGTTGGCAAGGTTACTCTTTTGAACAAGATTGCCATTGCTCGGGTTATTCTTGAACTTCCCAGGTAGCTTCTGGAGGATGGGCATTGTGGAGCTGGTTAACTAAGGGAAAATGGGATTTTTAAACTTTAAACTTATGACAAAAAGAGACTTAATTGTGTCAAAACAATTTTCAACTCTATGTTCTGCACAAAGGTTACCAGAGATCAAACCTGTCCAAACCGCCTTTATCAGGTCACTACTAAATGACTTTGCCTTGTTGCATTCTCATTGTTCAGTATTCCGGTCGGCGGAGTGCATTAACAGCATGATGTGTGTGTTTGTCTATGCGTTGGGGATTTTTAAGCACCTCTAATCAAATCTCAGATCCAGATGTGTCAGAATAGTTTCCTGTCTTCAGGGTTTCTCAGAACACACTCAGGCACACACAAAAACAACAAACATTCACTTTCTCTCTGTAAAGTCTCTCACGGGACCAATGAGGCATCTACCAACAAAAAGGCCACAATGAAGATGTGCATCCGTTACAAATAATCTGCATGTAAAAAAATACAAATAATATAGAAGATGCTTTCATCAGCTTTAAAGATTTGTGATGTTAGATAGTAATAGAGACCATTGGGAGTGGGTGCTGTTGTGGACACGTTTTGATTGAGTTTTAGTGTGTTTTGCTTAGAGTTTCCCTAAAGTGTAAAGATTTGGATTGATAACTAAAGTTCTATAGGAACAAACTCATAAGGCAAATGTTATCCATCATCATTAGGCACTTAACTCCAATTTGATTTAAGCATTTGTTTTTTAAGCATTTGAAGTGTAAGTCAAAATAATTTTTTTTATAAGCAAGGTTTCATTCTTATATTTAATTCCTGTAATTTGGAAATGTTGTGGTCTTTAATGAAAAAGATGTATATTTCTCTAATAGTTTTGTTTGTTTAGACACAGAAAAAAATTCAACAAACATTTAAAACTGACATCTCTCACTTATATTAAAGTAAAATCTTAAAATTAGTCTAAATAATTTCATTTGTGTTGCAAATTAATGACCGAAAAAATCGGAGCTTTCGGAGTTTAAAGAAAATTAACATAAAATAAGATTTTCAGTTTTAGATTGTGAGTTAACTTAAGTTACATTAAGCTTCTTGGACATTGTTGGTAAGTTCATGTAAATGTTTGTAAAGACCCTCTTCAGCACATAAATCTGTGTGAAGGGCTGTCTGTGTGTCTCGAATGCGCTTTTTTCTTCTGGATCCTGGGGTTCATAAGTTCGTTTAAATATAGAAATATAGTGGACAACATATAGACCTTTGGTTGGCTGGATTTAGTCATAATAATCACTGGTATAAGAGAAGACAAATGTTTCCACATTTTTATGCAATTGGCAGACACTTTTATCTAAAGCGAATTAGATTGTATTATACTATTACGTTTGATTTGGAGTATGAGTATGCTCTATATTATAAACAAGTAAAATTATAACAAATAAAATGTAATAAACAAATGATTAATTGTACAATGAATTCATGAATACCTACATTTTCTGAAGTATATTTCAATATAAGAACATTTGTTTTGTTTTGTACTCATAATAATCATTCACAATCACATAAAAGTTAAATCAAGTTAAAGATTTTCCCATTCAGTCAGCCATGTCTATATTTGTAAATATGTTTAACAATTCAACAATTAAGTTATTGTCATTTGCTACTGTGAAATAAAACTAATGAGAAAAACACAATAAAGTTTTTTTTTAACAAACATACCACGTACATGTCTTACCTTATGATGAAGTGGGCCGTCAGTTCAGGGCAAATCCATCCCTGCATCTGTGAGTGAGACAGAGAGCCTATCACTAAGACGGAGAGAAAGGATGTGTATGTGTGTGTGTGTGTGTTTCAATCTCCAAGATTTTGGGGCCTTGTGCTGGAATGTCGGAGGTAGTCGTTCACTTTGCTACCAGATGATGAGGCATTTTCCTCAGGAAAAAGAGACACCCTCCCTAAACAAACATACACACAAATCTTTACACATACATAAATAATATACTTCAACACATGTACATGTTAGATGTTAGATAAAGAATAAACAGCTATATTACACATGAATGTCCCTGTTTGTTGAAATAAAAATATTTTCTCATAAGAAAAGTCTACATCCTTACAGTGCATATGTAGGTGAACTGGGATGCAGCACACGAACCATACTTATCCAAAAGCTCTGTATCTCATAGGAAATGAACAGTTTGGGCATAAAACAGATACAAATTAAACCCGAGATTTAATTGTATACAGGTCAAAAAGTAACTGATATCCATACAACCAATTTATATTGTTGCTTTAAAGCTTTCTAAATAAATTGATACAAATCTACAAAAAATACAACATATAAAAATAAAATGATCTTTACCAACAGCACAAAAAAGTAAACTATCTTCACAAATTAATTCACTGTAATGCACACTGGGGAAAGGATTGTTGGAATTACTAAATGTTTCTCTTTAAATTCGTAAAAAGTCATGTTTAAAATGCTTTATTTAATCATGTGGACCGATCTACGTGATAAAATTGAGTTATTCTAACAATCTATTTTTTCCAGTGTAGCAATACACAAAAAACTAATATCATGATTTTTCTTCATGCTGTTGAAGATTTATATGATTTCCTTTCTTACTTTTTAATATGGAAATGCATCAATACCTAAAAATCCCTTGGGTTCTCACAGGACACCTGACTCCAACAACTGATTTCAAGTGATCAGATATGTCACCATATATAAATTGATTGTTTATTTAAAAAAAACAAAAAAAATCACAAATACTGAATCATGTGAGTACTTTTATGTCAGATATATGTATTTTAAAGCTTCACAACATTTTGGGACCTAATATGCAACCATAGTCTCATAGAATCATTTAGAATGATTTATGTTTATATTAAATTGTGATTAACTAACCTTATAAAGTCAACAAATCAATAAAGTTTAAATATAGATCTGGGATGGCTAAAAAGAAATGGTAAATTGTAAAAATATTACAATATTTTGCATGACCTCTTTTTAATGAGTCTTTGCTTCTGTGTTTAACTTCTGCCCTCTGGTGGATGTTTAACATACAACACACTTTTCTGCCATTTATACCACAAAGATTAAAAAGAATGATCCTGGTATTTTCATTAACCCTTTATTCAAACAAAATGATCAGTTTATAAAATATTATTAAAGCTGTTAATATTTACATACATATAAACAACTTCTCAGGGCAGGGCATGTAGGAATATTCATTCATAACAACCAATATCAACCGATTAAACAGTGAGAGTAGCAATATGTGAGTTTACAGTCAATCAAAGAACCACGAGCGATACAAACACGCTCAACACAACCATCTATTATCTAACCAATAGTTATGGTGATTATTTCACAACTTCGGTTAATTGCTACAGATTTGAGTTTGTAAACAAAAACCTCTGGGCCTGCTTAGCTAGTCGGATATTCAGTAAGGGCTTCCAGAGTCTGTGTTAGGTAGCTCAGTCCATTGACCACAGTGTTCCGGACCTCAGCACTGGAACACACTCACAGTGTCTGATGGGTTCGGTGTTGATGGTTGTCTCTGTGATGATGGATGTTACCATGGTGATGAGGGTAAGAATGGAGGCTAGGATGCTTTACTCCCTCATTCTGCAACTCATCCTGTTTATGAAGACCATGCAGCTTCAGCAACAACTCAGCAATGAAATCCTGTACACAAAAACACACCGATTAACTTTGGTGTAAGAATGCGTTTTTGCATGTGCGTTTGTGTATTTTACTGCTCCGTTCCTCTCTGCTGATTCTCCATGATGTGTCAGCACCTCAGCACTAGCTTACCCAGCCAGGCAAAACACACACAGGCACCATTCTGCACTTACACACACACACACAACAGTAACAATCATGAGCGTGCTGACCAAAAGGCAAACATTGTTCCCAATGAAAGCATGTCTTTGTACTTAAAGAGAGCAATTGGACAGTGAGGAAAAAAAGGGTAAGACAGCAAAAGAAAGAGAACAAATGACTATTATGAGAAAAATGTGGAAGCAAGTGTCAGTCGCTGCAATGCCCCTTAGACAGAGAGATAGAGAGGGGTCAGATATGTCATAAAACTAAAAAAACTACACAAATGAATGTGATACAGAAAATGTACAAGTAAAATAATAAACAGAACAGGATAGTGAGAAAGAAGGAGGGAGAGGAAGAATGAGACAGTACCTCTCTGTTGCTGGTGCACGCTTGTAGAAGCACCTAAAAAAAAAAAAATTTAGTCATTTTTGAATGTTATTTAGCAAATAAAATTACTAGGTCTTATATACCAAAATTACATAATTTATTTTATCAAACAAATGTGCCAAGAATCACAAAGATGAGATTTAGTATGCGTGAGAATGGAGGATCATGGGACCTGTAGTTTTTGTGTTCGCACTTCATCACTTGGGAGTTCCAACAATTCATCAATGTTCACTTCCTCTGGCATGTCCTCCTACACAAACAAACAACAAAATAGAAAGATATCTTAAAATACACCATATACTTCCCTAAGATTTGTTATATAACTTCTATTATCTAACTGCAAATCGGAAATTTTGGCATCACTACTTAAAACAGCAGACAACTTAGTCCTCATTGTCAGGTTTTACTCTGAGTTTAAAGAGCTCTGGGTATTAGATATCTCCAAAATTAGGCATCTCAGAAACATAAAACTCCCATTTCAATTTTCCATAATCACAGAGAAAAACTTTCTGGTACACATCAGCTGAATCCCATGAGCAGAAAAGGCAATTGAGATAACAGATCGCATTACACAACTCCCAAGTGACATCACTGTCCTGTATAACATTCTCATAACACAAACAGCTTATGTTTTAACTTCCGGCTTGTCGTCGTTGCTGACTTGTTTTCTGGGGGTGTCCATGTAAGGTAGCAGTAAAACCGTGTGATCCCCTCTGTAATTGAGGGAGAGTAAGCAGAACCTCCCTGTACCTCCTTGGGCCTGGTCTTCATCACCTTTTATGGGCAGTAAACATATATCTGAATATCTTGTTTTGGATATATGGCACAACATAAATCATTCTTAAACTAACAAAGGCCTAAAGAGTGTAGATTATGAAGAGATTAAAAATGTCCGGCAGCATTTCTCCATTTAAAGATATAGAGGAAGATATTCACATGTCTTTTTTATCCTTTACATTTGGGAACAAAATGTTTAAACAGGACAGAAAGCCACGCATTACTTAAAAACTATACAACTATACATAACAAAAAAAAAGATATTTCAACATTTACATTCATTTTATTTAAAATACTTGTTTATTTGTCGACATTTTAGATTTACAACAGAGAACAGCCGTTCATAAATGTTATTGCCATTAAAACAAAAATGATTAAGTAAATATAAAAATAACCCAGATTCTTACTTAAGTACACAACTACATACTTTTAAAAGTACTCAAGTATTTAAATTTCTCATGTCATTGCATTGTTTTATTCTCACATACATTATACCTTAAGCAACCTGAATACACTAAATAACTCATGGTATAGGTGACAATATGTTCTGTAAAATCTATATTAGAATATAGATTAAGGATAGATCATCCTTAATGAGCAAGAACAATTTTGGGGCCTTTTTTCAATGCAGAGGGGTAAGAAGTATGACATCTGTATATCAAATTAACAAGTACCCCCCAAAAACTCAAGAAAAGCACAGAACTCAAAAAGTGTCAAATAAATTGACTCTGATGTTGTCCACCTCTACTACAACCTTCTATAGGAGTCAACACTGTCTATTTTTGGAGAAGGAATGAAAGATTTCAGCAGACCCTTCTTGCAAGATAAGAGTAACCTCCAGTGTTACGTCATAACACCTGCACCTGAACGCTCACCTTGACGTCATACAGCTCCTCAAGAGCTTCATCGATCCATTTCTCCACGTCCAGTCTCTTCTGCAGCTGCTTTCGGTTGTATTTGACCGTGACCCGAGCTTGTCTCTTCTGCAGGTGCAGCCCGTGCTCCCGGGCGGTCCCTGAACCCGGGGAATGAGAAGCGTGGATCTCTTGTAAATCCTGGGAGTGATTGGCATGTGTCTCCTCTGCCATGTTACCCGAGGCTGCGCTTGACCGGGAATGAGAGAACACGGGGAATAAAGCTGAGCTCAACGTGGAGCGAACACTGAGAGATGATTGGAGGTTGGTGATGATGTGACGTAACATTAGTCAGCATTCAAATACAATAAATTAATGAAGTGAGGATATGACAAATGAACATGAAAGTAGTGGTTGTGCAACATGCACTTAAAAAGTTTATTTTATGTTCAGAATATGTGTTTTTAATAATTTAAATCATTTAAATCAGTGTTTTTTAGCTTCTAAAAGGAAATAAAAGCTGGTGTGTTTAGATAACATACATTTTTTTTCATCACCTGTTTTGGGGACTATTAAAGCTTTATATTTTATTTTTGAAAATGTATTGAAAAAATATGAATCAAAACACAGTTTTTACTAATTTCTTGTGTTTTTTCTTATTTAATCCTTATACAGGCAGTTTAATAATACAGACATGCACACATACAATCACAGTTCAGATCAGAGAAGTCTCCATTAATTTCAAAGATTTTGTGTCTTTATTTGTTTAAAGAACATGTCTAAATTGCAAAAATATGTTACAGAAAATATTTTTCTTACATTTTGATGATGGTTCAACTGTCTTTGTGCACTGTTGACTTTATGTGTTCAAATATACATTGTGTGGACACATGGTACAGCAATGTGGTGGATAGCTGATAGATGTGTGTTTAACATGTTACAATTTTGGCTTTCCGCTCAGACAAACTAAAAGAAATAGAAAAAGTGTCGCAACCATCACCAGTCTCCCCTATGTTTTGGCAAGTTGAAAAAATAAGAGATCTTTCTTATATAATTTATTTCAGATTTTTGTTTAAGTAAAGCACAAAATAATATACAAAATAAATTAACATAAAATTTTTACAAAGACAAGACAATGATTGAAAGCAAAAGTACAAAAATGCAAAATAGAAACTTAGGTGTAAACTTAGGATTAAATAAATCTGGTAAAAGGAATAAACATTCATTAGACATAACTCCCATTGAAAAAAACTTATGTAATTTAACATCCAATGACACAATTTCCCCATATCTTTAGAAGAAGAAAAGACACCGCTTAATACACAATACAAACTGGAGCAAAACCTTCCCATTTGGTCATAAGAACATTTTTAAACACATTAGTGAAAGTGTTCTGCTAGCCTCCTTTCTATACATATTTATATTTTAATTTTGAGAACGACAACATTGGCAGATCAAGCTGAGTGAACATTCTGACAAACCTTTCCTAAAGCAGTAAAAATAAAGAGAGAATATTATCCCTCTGAGAAAAAGGTCTTAGACAGTTTTACTTTTATACAGACTGAGCCTAAACTGGAGTGCACTTAACCCAGTTATGCCCTTCTGTTTAACTTTTGTTTCGTGTCTCTTTGAATAGAGGTATTTCATTTACTTCTCTTTGTACAGAGTTATTTTAATCCCTTTATCTTTGTATAAAGATATTCGTTCAAGAGTTCTGAAACCTAAAGCAGTTCAGTTGATTTTTTGGTTTACAGAGTCGTCCACCCATACAGATGGCAAAGGTCCAATGCCTTATTAAGTTGTTTATACATATTCATGCATTCATTCACCTGTTCATTCATTCATTCATAAACATTAAGACAAAGCAAGTGCTACATCCAAATTCGTTCTCCCTGCATGTGAGTATGTATGTTTTCATGTGGGTGTTTATGTGGTTTAAGATGGTTTCACACTCATCTAAGCCCTCCTCCAGCACTCCACAGGAAGTCCTGACTTGCAGGTAGTGTATTAGAGCCGGCCAATGAGAGACTGAGTCTGCCCTCCGTGTTGGTGGGTTTTACCTGACTGATAGAAGGATTGTATGAATCTCTATCGTAGGGATATTGCTGCCTATCCATATTATTCACTGTCTCCAAATCATTAAACACAGAGTCGCACAGTTGCTGTCTACGCAGCCTATGTCTCCTCCTCCTGAACACCACCAGCCCCACACACACTCCCAAAAACACAGCTAGCACACCTAAAACACAAGACACTGCCATGGCTGAAGAAGAGGGCCGGGCAGCCCGGGGTGCCATCTTCTCCAAACCACCTTGCAGAGGGAACTCGCAGGTCAGCCCCATGAATCCAGCCACGCACTGGCACACCGGCCCAGAGAAGTGTGTGAAGCATGTTCCGCCGTTTAGACATGGGTTTGTGACACAGGCGTCTGCCCGGAGACTACAGTTTTTACCAGTGAAGCCCAGCGTACAGGTGCAGGTGTAGTCATTTACGCCATCAATGCAAGTACCAGCGTTTTGACAGGGATAGCGAGCACAGTCATCTATGTTTGTCTCGCATCGAGAGCCGGTGAAACCCGGGCGGCAACGGCACAGAGCACTGGCACCCAGATCCACACACTCACCACCTGCAGCAAAAAAAAAGGAAAGATTGGTGGTATAAGTGTTGATTCATTCATTACTGCATCACAACATGGATCTATACACATTAGCTCCTTCTCACCGTTAGCACATGGTTTATGGCTGCAGCGGTCCAATCTCTTCTCACAATTTGATCCAGTAAAGGTTGGGGGGCAGCGACAGACATAGCCACCAGTGAATTTCTCCTCGCATGTGCCTCCATTAAAGCACGGGTCATCTGCACATGTCATAGCGATGATCTCACAGTTCTTCCCATAGAATCCCTGAGGACACGTGCAGGAGTAATCGTTTTCCAAATCCTACAGAGAAAGTTAAAAAATTATATATTTGTTAGTAAAAGATTCAGATTATAAATAACTTTTAAAGAGTGCAAATAAAACACATGATCTGAATATGAAAAAATACAGGTTCAATACAGGTTTAATATTAATGCTTATACAGAAGTGAATATCATCTTATTTATACATTTTTTAATTTGTTTCATGCGTTGCATATTTATGTTTTGTTTGTGTGGAATATAAACTGAAAATGAAAAATAATTTTAAAATAGTACCTCAAGATGATTAAATGTCACATGGGGACATTTTATTTTATTTTTTCATTTTTAGTATATTAGAATAAAAGCCATATTGCTTGATACAACGGTGTGTGGCTTTCTTCTACGTAACTTTTTCCAGTATGTAATATTTAAAAAAGTGTTTTGATTTTTGTCTATCTTGCACGATACAGCTTAAGCTTGATAATTGAATCTAACCTGAGGGGACAATCAGAGGCATATTTCACCAATAAAATTTCAATTATATAATTTATTTTAATTAATGCCAATAAAAACCTGTACAGCTTTCTTTGTTTTGCTGAATACAAATTAAGATTTAAGAAATGTTAGCAACCTAAACAGTCTAGACATCCAGTGACTTCAATTGTATGGACACAAAACCGCTGGGACATTTTTAAAAATATCTTTTTGATGTTCTACAGAAAACAACAGATTCTGAATGACGTGAGTTAATTAGATATTACAAAAATGTTTGGTTTTGGTGTAAACTAGACCTTTCAAGACCTCTCATCATTCATCAAATAAAAAACTAATAAAATAATGACAATTAAATTAAATTACATTAACCATGTCAACCTCTTTATTTCACTATATGTCTCTTATTATCACTTCGACCAAATACATAATGTTATGATAATCATATAATATTAGGCTTACATTGCAACTGCCTCCATTTTTGCAGGGGTTGCAGTCACATTCATTGATCTCCAGCTCACAGTTTGTGCCACCGTATCCCGGTCGGCAGGTGCAGGTATAGCTGCCCTGTCCAGTGTTGGTGCAGGTGGCTTCATTAGCACAGGGTTTGTGGTTGGTGCAGTAGTTGAGATCCTGGTTACAGAAGAGGCCTCCCCAACCCTCCTTACACACACACTGCCACGGCTGTGAGCAGGTCCCGTGCAGGCAGCCCGGGTAATGCACACACTCACTGCAGGAGGGCCCCTGCCACCCCAGACGACACTTACACTCGCCAGGTGACTCGCAGTAACCGTGCCTCTCGCTGCAGTCGGCGGAGCAGATGGCTGAGGGAGGAGAAAAAGAGAGGGGGGGTTAGGCACACCACACACAGACAGACCCCGCCCCCCCATAGAGGGCAGATGAATGGGTGTGTTAAGTGTTGGGGCCAGCAGCTGGTGAGCTGACAGAGGTAATACACCCTTTTGTATGTGAGCTTTGGACAAGCGTGCACACACACACACACACACACACACACCAGACCGACTCTCCAGCGTTTATCCTAGAGTTTCTTTGTTCTGCTGAACAAAAGAAGTGTAGAAGCTTTGGAGGAGATGCTCAGCTTCCATCAGGCACACACACACAGAGATCTAGATTAGGGGGATGTTACCCTGCTGCTCAGGTTCCAACACACACCCCATCCCTCACAATCACATATAAATAATCAGAAAGGGGGTAAGGCTGTTTCTTTTGGGTCCAGACATGCTGTCCCGAGGGACCGAACAGACATCTGACACACACAAAGCTATACACACAGGTGGCACTCACGGTCAGAACAGTAGTCTCCTCGCCATCCATCCAGGCATTCCTTGTTTCCATTCTCATCACAGGTATAATGTCCCAGCGTGTCATCACGGGGACGGCAGTAATCTGAACATGCCTCGCCGTAGTAGCCCTCGTCGCAGAAAACGTGATATGAGTAACGGAGCTCGCTCTGCTCTCCGAAATGAACATCCTGGGACCAGTCCTCCCCTATTGCCAGGCGTCTCCGTGTGGCCAAACGACTGATCAGGTTGTTCTGGTTCTCTGTGGATGAAAGAATAAGAAAGAAACAAGCATTTTATTGAGGATGTAAATTGTAAAAGCAGTCATTTAGTAAGGTGTCAATGTATCTTTGCATCCACACAATAAAAACAACCCACCTGTGTAGTCATGGTGCTCCTTAGGAGACTCTGCATTCCATGCCTCGATAATAAGAGAGAATGTACCCTGAAAAGACAAGAACAGAGCAAATCTTCAAGACTTTGATGATGAAACTCCTCATCACCTTTTTAAGGTTTAATGTATTATTGATGTGCATATACATATTCCATCAATTGTCACCAATAGGTCAGATCATATGTATGACTAAACATAGATCTAAATCAGTGCATTACATCACAATAAAATCATCAATAAAACACACCGGCCACTTAAAGTGGAAAGGGATGCGGATGGCAGCACTGTTGGCAATAGAGCTTTGGTCGGCCCTGAGGACACTCGTCTGGCCGGTTCCGAAAGTGCACGGCGGTTCGGCCGAGATCACATCTTCTGAATGCTTAAGACAAATCCTGAAGAAGATGCTGCAGTCTCGAGTTCTTCTGCAAAAGCGCCGAGATGTGATGAACGAATGAACTTTCAATTCAAACACTCCAGATGAAGCCACCTGTCCAACAAACGAAACACAACATGTGAGTGTCGGATCTCATGATTCAAATAGAAATAAACAAGACTGCAATAAAGAAATCAACATCTGAGGTCTTACCAGATGCAGAAGCGACAGAAGACAATACAAAGAAAGATGCGCCATCGTGGTCAGTGTCTTAATCCAAAACTTCAGCAAAGTCTCTTCATCCGTCACTTTCCAAACTTGTCTTGCTTAAAGTTCCAGAAATAAATAAATAAATAAATAAATAAAACTTTTATTAAATCCTCGGGGCGTCCATGAGAGCTCGGTCGTCGTCTTGCCTCCGTGCGCGGTTCGTCTTTAATGAGCGTCTTGATGAATGGACCCCGTTATATACGTGTCGCCCCCCCTCCGGATGACGTCAGATGGGACATATGGGCAAATATTGGCTTGATTAAATTGATCAGCTCGGTGTGGCAGAGGTGCTGATGGGCTTTGAGATTGCTGGATTGATGTTTGCATGAACAGAGATTTTAATTACAGGTGTTTAGACCAGATGGGAGAGAGGCAAACAGGACAAAAATGTGTGAAATGTAACCAAATGTTAATTTTTAATATTTATTCATTTATGGGACAATAAACACTGCATGAAAAAGTAAAAAGTTTATTGTAATTTACCATTTCTAAACATTTCTTGTATAGATTCTATGTATGGTATGGGTTCATTTAAACAGTTTGGAGTAAAGAAGGATTTGATAAATAGTGTGGCTGTATTTTTATACTCAGGTTTTAGATTTCAGCCCCCCCCAAAACTTACAACCTGATCCACTGCCGCGTGCGGCTCAAAGAAGCCATAAGTTTTATGTTGAGTGTTCTTTGTGTGTGTGTGTGTGTGTGTGTGTGTGTGTGTGTGTGTGTGTGTGTGTGTGTGTGTGTGTGTGTGTGTGTGTGTGTGTGTCTTGTCTTTTGTTGCTTGCACACACACACACACACACACACACACACACACACACACACACACACACACACACACACTGATCTGGAGGATGGTGGGTGGGGAAATATCATCATGACGCTTTTGTGTGGGTCAGCACCAACAGCTGTATGTTAACAGGCGGCACATGGTCACTTATTGTGCGCCCCAAACCGCCCGGACGCACCCAGCCGGCATCTGTTGCGGTCACCAGAACGCCTACAGCTATTCCATCTTTATTTCTTATAGTTTTTTTAAACTTTATCATTTATTGAGAATTATAAATGCAATACATAAAAGAAAATCTGGTACTATATCATTATAGCAATTTTAAACCACCAGATATGCAGGAGTGGTGTGTGTGTGTGTGTGTGTGTGTGTGTGTGTGTGTGTGTGTGTGTGTGTGTGTGTGTGTGTGTGTGTGTGTGTGTGTGTGTGTGTGTGTGTGTGTGTGTGTGTGTGCCTGCTGTGCTGTTGTTATGGTAATTAGCGACGCGTGCCTCAGAACTTTTTCATTGCGCCAGAACCACAATGCATTACTTTTCTCTTATATAAAAGAGACCCTCATAAATAATTACTTAAAGAGCAGAGAAGAACAACATAATGAACAAGCTAGGATTTCTCTGAAAGTTTTTCCTCATCAAAATGCCAAATCTGTTTTGTTGGGAGAGTATTTCCCAAACACTGTGTTGCTTTAGTTATTTTTGACCTATATAAATGTACCAACAGAGAATTCTAATATGATCTAGTTTTTGACATAAGTTTTTGACATAGAAATTAACAATGTAGGGACTGGAGTGTGAATGGTAATGGCAAAATTACCTTTCAGAGAAATGTCTTTTGACCTTAAAATATTTTTTTGCAATTTATATTTTTTATGTAAAACCATAAACTTTATTAAATAAAATTGTTCTTTAAAATGGATGACTTTGAAAAAAGAAGGACCAATAAGAGCTTTAGAATATTACAATTCATTAAAAAACATCTCAGGTTGAGACCTTGAGAAGCTGCTTGATAAAATAACAAGAAAACATTTCTGCATGTTCGAGTCAAAAGTATGCCATGTTTTATTTTATTTTGTTGTTCTTAATATTATTTCCATAGCTTAATAATAAAAAGTAATTTATTAAAAAGTACAAACTTAAAATTTATAAAATAATCTTATTGTTATTCTGAAAAGTGAAAAAATATGTTTACACTAATGATTAAAAGTTCTGGGACTCTTATTCACTTATGCAATTGAGTAAATCCCAAAACGTTTGACTAGTTTACTCTGCACCTTAAGATGCATAATTGTTTTGACATACTGGACATTAAAAGAATATTTTGAGAGTTTAACATCAAATCGCATCATTTGCTGATTCCATGCAATCTTAAGGCACTGTTAATACCTCAGAAATAGTCACATGAAAATTAAAATAAATCAACAACCATATTCTTTAAAGCATCATCCCTTCTCCATTTGTTGTTTATCATAAATACTTCAAACTTTTTTGTCTGTCAAATATGTTTACAAACATTGCACATGTTTATTTCCCTTTATAAAATAAAAAGCTGTGCTTCTGATGACTATCAACAAGGACGTGGAAAAATATGAACAGCTGATTTAATATATTATAACAGATATATTCTGTGAGTTTATGTTTCACATCCATAACCAAATAACACATCTGCTGCAATTGTCCAAAGAGAACTTTATTCAGAATTTAATGGTAGATTAAATGAAGCATTTTACAGTAAAATATGAATTTTTTTTGTGTAGTGTCCGTTTTACAGCAGGTCACACATGCAGGGAGCTTAAAGCTCTAAAATGATTTGGGACCCTTGATATCTGCTATAACAAGAACACAAGAGAGACATTTTCTAAATAAGGATTTTCCAAAGCAGGATTCAAAAGTGATTAGATAAACAAGTAAACAAAGATTAGAAACACTCAAAAGTGTTCATTATCAATGTATTATCCATAGCAATTTGAAACTACCTTCATAAAAGAAGAAGTAATGTTTCACTGGTTTTGAGGGATGCACAAAACAAACTACAGAAGTGTTTAAATACATTCATGTTTACACAGCAAGAAAGATTAATTGCAAAACAGTTTCATTTTAATCTGCTAACTACTAATTCAACTTTAATTAAAGAATAACTTTACCTTTTCATAAGAAATACTGTTGGGGTGAAGGAGTTTTCCAACACTCTTTGAATTGAGGGTGCTTTATGATGTCAAACAAGAACCTTTTTACGTTTAAATGGGTCCATAAAGAACCTTTAACCTTAGAGGTAACTTTCTGTCTCACAAAATCTAATGCTACTTAAGATAAAAAATAATGTAAGGAAGAGATTGTTCAGAAGCTTACTAAATATTATTGCTTATAAGATATATATATGGATTACGTGCATGAGTGGTAATACTAAACACAGATAAGGAAAATGAGCATTTGTGACCATTATGTCTGTATTTAAGTATAATGTTTGCGAAAACTGTGGGAAACATTTTGTCCAATGTCTCAAAACAGGTAGCCTATTCAACATTTGTCACAATAATCTAAGAATAGTTAGAGTAAGGAAGAAAATTTGTGTTTGCATCTGTTTCTTCATTAAATTATTGCATGTGGTCATGTTGACTCATTGTCAGGGTGGTGCAGATGGGCAATGACTGATTTGTGTCTCGAAACGTGTGTGTCTGGGGGATGGTGGTCCCTTGGGGGGGGACACAAGCGTGGCAGGAGCATGGGAACTCTAAAACACCCCTCCTTCCACATGCATACATCCATATTTATGATCCCATATCTAGATGACTCAGATCTCCACCAAAATATGTCATGCATACATACAGAGACAGTCATACACTCTTCTCTTAGCAAACCCTCACGAATAGCATCCAACTTGCTTAGATTAAAACAGGTACTGAATTAAACCAGGTAATAAAGAAAATAAAACCTGTAGAACTTCAAACACACAAACATATTTTTAGGCACAACCTAGAATCTTGAGGTGAGAGAACACACCACTCTCAAACATTCACTCACATCAAAATATCCTCAATGTATTTGATAGACGACACTCAACTAAAAGATTTCCACACGTCATGGCATCTGCTTGTCGAAGGGTTTAGCTCCCCTAGGACATTTCAGAGACAATATATCTACTTGCTTTAGTGACCCATACCGGACCAGCGTTCTAAGGACGCACACACACACAAACTCTAAATGTCTTACTACATCTGTTGGCCCCTGAGCCCTTGGAGACAACAGACCAGTCCTTTCATACGCACACACATGCGTACACACACGCGTAGAAAATCTGCTGGCCTTGAGGGAAATACTAACCTTTGCCCATTGATCAAACTATTTAAATGTGAGCCGGACCAAAACTGACGTGTATGTGCAGCTGCTGGGTTTTAAGCATGACATGTTACCGAAACTGATCTCTTATATTCAAACTAGCACACTAAAAAGTGTCATATAGTTGAGTTGTGGTCAGTGTGACTGCTCTGATATTGAGCTCTGATGCTCATGGGAGACTCTGGCCTGGGTCATATTTCCATTCTGTTCACTTTTCTGCTTGCCATTGACTGCTTTTTTGTTTCCATTGTTGCTACACATAAAAAAAGTAAACCAAAATCATACTTTTTAATCAATACAGTTACAAATCGGTAAGTTTAACATGAATGAACAATACACCACACAAGCAAAATAGGTACAAATAAAACATCGTATTTCACATGTCAGAACAGGTGCACTGAACACTACTCCACATGTGAAGCTCCCAGTTCTGAATAAGGTGGAGTTAAATGAGGTCCCGCTGTGCATCTCAAACCTTCGGAGGAGGAGAACAGGGCCTCACAGCGGAGGTAGCGTTGGGCTATTAAAGAGTCCAGAATGACAGATGCAGGATAAAAGAGAGGGCAGAAGAATCAGTGGGGGTGAAAGAGAAAGAAGAAAAGGTGAAGAGGTCAGCAGACCAACAGAAGAAGGGGAGGAAAGAGAGTTGTACTTGAAAAACAAGGATCGATAAATCCATCCGCTGTTGCTTCGCAATATCGTCTTATTTGTCTCAGATGGCAGCTGATGTGAGGCCGTTCCGTGAAGCTATTATGTCAAAACACACAAACAGCAAATTTGTCAGGCAGAATTTTCTTTGTGTCTTTTTGGAACAAAAGACAGAGCGAAGTGAAAATGTACCTCAAAGTTTGAACTAGTTTAGTTTAAATAGGAGGTATAAGTACACATTTGTTGTTTGCTATTTTTTGATTCCTTGACCATATTGACCCTTTATGCTATTTCACGTTTGTAATAACATGAGCCTCTTTAGCATCAATTTGAAATACTTAAAAACAAAAATCTAAACCTGTGATATATGTGTGTCTGGTGTGCTGTCCAGTGTAGATGGCCTATATGATAAATGACTGATACGTTATACAGACATTCACAATCTCCTCACACACACAATACAGTACATTTCTTTTCAACAGAGGTCCCTAACCGCACAATAGAGCTACCAGCTGCCGTTTACACAAAGAATTCTCCAATCACAACTCTACATCAACAGGCATGCACGCATACACGCACATACACACACACAAATTCTTTTAATTGAGTACTCCCACAAAGTTAGGACCACCAGTTCTGATTAGAAATGCAAAAAATATTCTGACCACAAGACCTTATCCAATACACTTCTTTGGATAGTGGAAAACAACAAGATTTACAAAAAAGTTTTTAAGATGCAGTTTTCATTTCTGAATATTTATTAATATAAATTTGTTATGAAAAGTGCACAATGAGGTTATCACCATTAACACGAAAGTGATATTTTTTATTGTAAAACGTATTTGAATAAATGTATAAATTGTTTATTTCATCATGGAGAAGAGTTTGTTTTACTTCCAGTTTTATTCAGGATGAGTAAAGGAAGTCAGAATTTTCATCTTAAAGTGGTTTCAAACCTGTATGTATGTATTTCTTTTGCTGGAAACAAAGGAACATATTTTGAAGAATGTCAATAACCAAACAGTTATAGTCTAACTATGTGTTTAGTTGCCGGTCAATGAAAATGGGCATTGGTTTTAATATGAATAATGATTAAGAATTTTTAAGCACGCCTTTTATAATATATTGAGTGTCAAATTCAGACGTGTATACTGTTTTTCAGAAAACCATTGTTGTTCTACGGCAGGTGTGCCCAACCTTTTTTGAACAAAGACCTACTTTTAAATTTGTCAGGGAACCAATATCTACCAGTCCAAAAAGACAGCCATTTGCTACTCATAGCGTACTTACATATTTATTATACACAAAACAAACTGAACAGCAGTCCCTTATAATCCCTATTAATAAGACATAGTCTAATTCTAGAGACAATAAAGGTATTTCTCTTCCTTAGTGAGACTTCTGGCACTGGGAAGAGGCAACTGGCTTCTCGTAGTCAGGGCAGTAGGAGGTGATTGCAAGCCTTAAGCAAGCCACAAGGTGGTCATCAGTCATTGTAGATCTGTGCTTTGACTTGATGATTTTCATGTGAGAGAAAGCACACTCACACAGATAGGTTGATCCCAAGAGTGCTGTCAAGTTGCAGGCACATATTCTGAGGTTGTGATACTTTAGTTCAGGCAGTAAGTTCCAGAAGTCTCCAGTCATGCCAGGTGTTGCCCTGGATTTTATCTCAATGTAATTTTGCAGTGTGAGAATCTCATTCTCAACAGCAGAGTTATCTAAATGGAACAGTGATCCAATCTTGGAGGCAATACTATCCACATTAATACTTGGACCAAACACAGGTAGCTGGCAACAGGCTCAATGGATGCAAAATCTGTAAAGCGTCTCTCAAATTCTGACAAGATGTTCTGAACCTGCTCCTCATAACGTGCACTGTCAAGCTGTGCAAAGTCTTTGCCCTGACTCTGAAGTTCTGCCTGCATGTGAGGAAAGTTCCGCAGGTCACAGTGCTGCAGCCTACTTGAAAGCAGTTGTAGCTTGCTTTTAAACGTGTTCACTGAACTGATCATGTTGATTACATGTTTGTCTTTACCCTGCAGCTGCAAATTAAAACCATTCAGCAGATCAGTGAGATCAGTCAGGAACGCTAAATCCAGTAGCCACTGGTGGTCATCTAGCTGGGCATATTCTGCATGTTTTGAAAGTTTCAGAAACTCTTTGACTTCAGGCAACAACTCACAGAATCTTGATAACAATTTACCTCTACTCAGCCATCTAACATCCGTGTGCAGCAACAGGTCTGTGTGTTCTGCACCGGTTTCCTCCAAATGAGCCCGGAATAACTATTATAATTTTTGATTGATTCATCTTTTTCGAGTTTCAATTACAAGTCGCTGACGTTACTGCTGTTCTCTCTGCGATCACGGCGCCCCGCCCACTCACGATATTACCCTTTTATGTTTAAATTCTATAATGAATCTGATGAGGGCACCGGTGCCTACTCTAACCAATTTATATAACTTTTATTATTTAAAAAAAAACATCGCTTAGGCGCCCCCATGGTGCTGCGCCCCTATGCGCCGCATATAGCGCATACGCACTACTTTTTGCGCCACTGTAAACACCCGGACTGAATTCAGTGTACTGTACAAGCAGCATATTAATTCTGCCATATATTTAAAAATAGAAAGAAAGTACACCGTTTTCTTTACTCAAGAAAATGTATTATTTTATGTATTTGAGGTCTGAGATTTAGGAACAGTGAAGAGAGAGAAAGTGCAAACCAGAGGGCAATTGACTCTTGCGATCGACTTGAAAGCAGTCCGCGATCGACTGGTTGGGCACCCCTGTTCTACGGTATAAAACACAAACATGGCAGATATGAACAATAATAATAATGCTGGTTTATTTATAAGGTTGCAAGAGTTCTAACAAATTAACAAATTTACAGACAATTCACCCTTTAAAACATGGGTAATAAAGCAGAGGGAGGAAACTCAAAGTCAATCCTTCATATTGCAAGCTTTTTTTTTTACTTTAAGAATTTCATTATATACAAAATACTTCACGTCTTTCCATGTCCGAGAACATAGGACTGGAGACTCTTTGGCAATGCACATTAGACAGTCCAACTTTCTTGGAACCTTTTTAAGGGCGATTAACTTGGCAAGTCGTTGTTTGACTACCGTCCTCTCCTGGTCACTCCAGGGTCTTTTACCTACCCTTTCTGGAGCATCTATGAAAAAAAGGACTTTATTAGAAGTTGAGTTGATCAAAAACTGAGATCTTATTGAAATTGCAATTACAATAAGGCTAAGGCAAACCACATACATAACAACATCAAGACATAGGAAATAAACATTACACATGGTCATGTGCTGGGGACAAGAAGGACCACCAACAATTAACCAGTAAGAGAGTGATATCCATAAAATATTGTGTTAACTTTATCACAAAGTCGTTTTTTTCTGCTTGAAAGCCCTATAACTGTTTTTTATAAGGTAACATTCTTTTTGACCCATTAAAGTTAGTTGTAAAAGTAGTAATTTGTAAAAACCTTTTTGTAACATTTTGACTGAAAGCTTAAAAACTAGGTATAAGACACAGGTCTGAGATACATTTAAGTCACAATTCAGTCTACTCTAAATGCATTTACTGTTATTGCTGTTACAGCAGTGAAGTCAAAGAGAAGCCTGTTGTGCAGTGACGATCACTCTTCTTTCTACAAAAAATATACTTGTAATAAACCAACACCTGAATGTGCATAGACAGTTGTAGCTATTTAACATTTTTTCTGTGCCCACAGAATCCTGAAAAACATAGAGGTTTGTGGTGGCATTATAGTACTCAATCTTTGTTTAAAGTCTGCTCTATTAAATATAAAACTCTTATTGTTTCACCTTTGCTTGTTGACTCTTCCATAATTTTCAAGTCATTTTCAAAAGTTGGAGTATAGAGATGATTTATACCAAAATTCATGCTTGTTTCCCAAACTGAAGTATTTTAGGGAAAATAATATCTGTGGGGAGCTCCAAATGGTTTATCATGGTGAAGTTGAACTGTGACTCTGTATGGGACTTATAGACAACTGCAGGCCTATGTGTATACAATTTTTAAATTTAGTTGGAGCAGTTTTTATTCAGGTGTGCTTAATAGTCTGGAAATTACGGCGGATATATTGTTGTTATATTGAAACCAACTGAAAACAAATCTCCCATTAGAAATGCAAGGTTGAAAGATGACCCTCTTGTATTTCTGTTTACATGCTAATAGATTACAGTTCAACAAGATAACACTAGAGCTGGCTCAGTAGGCCGAGATCAGTAAACCTTGGTTAAGGAACAACATTAGCAGTAATGAGGTGAGGACAAAACTACAACGTTTAGTAAAGTGTAGACTATCTGCGTGTTTAATAGGATAATAATAATAATAATAATAATAATAATAAAGCACTGAAAGGTCACAGAGTGAGATGTATACTTGTGCTTACCATTTTCAGAGTCACCGCCATCTTCATCATCACCATCATCATCTAGTCTAGATGTTGTTATGCTCTTTGGTTTGTCAACAGATGAGCTTTCTGAAGTTGAGTGTGGCTCCGGTCCATCTGTGCAGCATGAAAACAGCAAACTCAACCAAAATGTTGATACCTACATATAACAAATGGTGATAGTAGAGCCTTAAAAGCGCGTGTCAAATTATGAAGTCAAAAGCTGTGACTGGTTACATTTTCCATTTCAATTGACATTCGTAAATGCATGTCCAGCCCTAATCATCCAAGTCAAAAACACAGTTCAGGTGGAAGGGCAGTGTTAATGTTTTATGAGCGGTGTTCTGGATAGAGGCTGGTAGAGCTGTGCATTGTGGGAGTTGTTGTCTTCCATAAAAAAGCCACCTTTTCTCTTCTATATAGGCATCAAATTCTAAATTATTTTTACATTTCAACTACACATATAACTGTTTAACAATTTTAATAATTAATTTTACAAGAGGTGACATTTCCACTTTAAAGTACAATGCACAAATATTGAAGCAAAATATAATTTTGTTTTGTAATCTTTCATATGTATTCAGATATTCAGACATAATTTATACGCTTTGAGGATAGACATTTGTATTTCATTACTGATATTTTGGAATGTAAAAAAACAAAATGGACCCCTCCGTGAAGTAAACATGCTTGACACTGATAAAAACACCTAATTTGTGCCAAAGTAAGAGACTAACCATCATCATGTTTTTCAGCAGTTCTCTCCATTTGTCCTCCACCATTCTCCTGCTGCACCGATCCATCTATAAAAAAATCATTTTTTGATAAGAGTCAAAGTTCTTGCATCTGCATCTCAAAAATACACCAGTACTACAGCAAAACTACATAACTGCAAGGTGATAATTTAGTTGAATGAAATTGTCCACAAACACGACAATGTTGCACAGGGCCCTCACCAATTTGCAGCCCTAGGCATGATTTTACCTGGTGCCACATGCATCATATATATATGCACAAATAGCAGAGCATTTATAGTCACCTTAATTTATTTCGAATTTATGGTTTAAAATAGTATTAGTTAAAAAAAATATTATTAAAAAAGTAAAAAAGATGAAACCCTTTTTGTCCCATTTAGGTTGACTATAAACAAGATCACCAAATCGCAATACATTGTAAACGTCACATATAAGGCTTATGTTTTTCCACAAGATTTAAAGTTCTTTTAATCTAAAATCTTCAATTTAAATACAAGAGCACAGCATTACTAATATGACCATTCTTGTGATTTTTAGTACAAACCTTTATGAGCGTCTTGTTGAATTCCTGCATCTGAAGTCTTTCTCTTTTTGACACCTTTCAGATCCATAGTTGGGGTAGCTGCGTGTCTTTTGCCTATGAAAATATTCACAGTAAGACATTGCTCAAAGTACTGATGCAGATAAATAAAGACACAGAGATTCAGAAGGAGAAATGAAGACAGACAGAAGACAGACAGATAGAATACAGTGTAATTGGAAGTATAATATAATGTTTCATTGCACTTTAATTTGAATGTTTTGTTTCTTATGATGATTGTGGTTGTTTTCATTTTTGAAAAAGCTAAATCAGGGCCGCCCTATATACCCTGCATCAGTTATCTATGTGTAACAATACCTAGTGTTTCGTTCCTGTAAAATAAAAAACAAAATAAAAATAATTTAATTACCACTGATAACGGAGTCCTGCATTTGCAGACTCTTCCCTTCCAGTGACTCTGCTCCATGTTCCATCGCAAACAGAAGTTTGGCAATCTTGGCCACTTGAAATGTTTTATCTTTATGTTGATAAAACTCGCATTGGTCTCGGATATCATATCCAATAAAACAAGCAACTTGCTTGAGTTCATGATTGCTGAGGTCGAGAAGCTTACATAAGGTAGCAACGTGTTTTCTCAAGTCTGTTGACCTCAGCAGTTCTGGGTTTTTGGCCTTGCTCTCTTCTGCATATCTTCTGAGGCAGTCAAACCCACGGAGATTGGTTGTTGTGCTAAGCCTGGCAAACAGAAAAGGGTTTCCCTCAAGTATGCCAACTTCACTCCGTTTTTCAACCAGGAAGTCAAGCGAAGCTCTTGTGCGCTCAAGAAGAAAGATGGGCGTCTTTCTGCCACTCTCTCCGCATGTCACCAAACGTGTCAGTCTGTGACACATTTGTTTTTCCACAGGCGATAGAGTCTCATAAATCTCCTTATCAACAGGACCAGTGTCTGCTTTTAGAAATGTCTCTAGGGTTAAACGTGAGGCTTCTCCTTCAAGCTTCTTATTGAACACAATTATTTGTACAAGGAGGCTCTCGCTTAACTTCCTATAAGCTGTAGTACTCACGCGCTCTGTTAACTCTGCCTTTGCCTCATCCTCAACTTTCCTCAGGTAGTTCTGGAGAGTTATAACATCCTCTGTCAGAGGTACAGTGTCTTCTTTGCCCCACTGCTCCAATGAGCTATGAGAATTGGTTGACACATGAATTGGCCATGAGCTCTCCAACAGCGCCTTGAACTTTTTTGCCTTCTTAGTTTTGACATCAGAGTCCATCAAGCAGTGGCCTATCCAGGCTGCAGTGGCCCCTTTGAGAGAAAACCCGATTTTAACACCGATGGATGGCTTTCCATATTTGTTCTTGTTTACATTATAGTTTGACACATGTCTTGCTGCTTCAACTGCCAGTTTAAAATTTGCTGGATCACAAATGTCTTCAAGAGTTTTGACACGCTTATCAATCTTCTTGGCAGCCAACATAAACCGTCCTAGTTCTCTCAGCTTTTGTGCAATGTACCTGTGCTGAGACTCATCATGGCGCTTTTTTGCAAGTAGTGCATCTCCATACACACAAATCATCTCATCACTTCTGATGTGAAAGGTTACATGATCTTGTTGCATAGAGTGGATGATCTTTTGTACTCCTTGGCCTGATTTAAGTGGAAGTAGACGGGAGGAAGATGTTTGTACTCTTTTGCCTTTCTGTATTTCCTCTTTCCGTCCTCTACATGATTTCTTGTGTTTCCAGAGATCAGTCCTCTTGAACATTGCATAACAGTGTTGACATGGTAGGTAGTTCTCTATGTCTGCCTTCTCAGTGGGCCGTTTCCATACTACAATCTCACCATTTCCTTCCTCTAAGACCATGCGATTGTGTTGCCAGTCACCCTTATTACGAAGTCCTTCTATCAGAACCTTCCTTTGTTTTGAGCCAACTGGGAAACTAAAAGCACGGGCGACATCTGGTTCCATACTATGTTTTCTTTCTAGATGTCGAGCTATCTTCAATTGAGCTTTTTCACAGAATACACAGTAATGGACTTTGTCATAGACTCTGGCACCATCCTTTGTTATGCTTCTTTTAACAGTAATCTTTTTAACATCTTTAAACTTCCCTCCTGATCCTTTTGAATTTGTTCCTTTTTGAGCTGCTTTACCTTTGGCCTTCTGATTCTCTGCTTCCCCGGTGTCAGTTTCGCTGGATGATGCACGACTGTGGTGCTTCTCTGGAGTATTGTGGCAGAATGACTGGGGCTCTAGTTCAAGCAACTCATCTTCAATGGGTGAGGGTAATGGCTTGTATTCCTCATTTATTTGATTTGTATCAGACGTACTGGATGTCTGAAGCTCCTCTATGAGCACCTCGCCTTCTCTGGACGGTTGTGGTGTTGATGGGGGGCTACCAAGTACATCCTCATGACTCTCTTTGCAGTGGTCCTTTTTGGCCTTCACAGCAGGCCAAAAGAAGCAAAACAAGGGAAACGATCAATTAGATACAGATACATTAGAGCAGGGGTCCTGAATTAAACTTTACCATGGTCAAAAAGATAATAATATACACTACAGGCCATAAGAACGGACATATTACTATTTTTAATGTTTTTTAAAGAAGTTTCTTCTGCTCATCAAGCCTGCAATTATCTAATACAGAAAAAAATTACAACCTGATACATTATTTCAATTTTAAATAATTGGCTTTCAATTTATTATACTTAAAATTAATCTGTGACACAAAGCTGAATTTTCAGGATCATTATTCACATGATCAGAACACAAGATATCACTCTGCATTACATACACAACAGCTGTTTAAGCAGAGTACAATCCTAGTGGTCTAATCACTTCTCCTTTAATTGTGCCCTAACTTGGAGATGGCCATGATTTCTTGCATTGAATTCTCGTATTAATACAAATCCATAACATTCAACACACCAAATTCACTCATCAATGACACATACAGATGGTAAACCTATTGCAGATGTATAGATAAGGTTTCAAATGAAATCTATGTGCCTCCTGTTCAGCTGTTTTTTATTTACAAGTCCAACATAAAAACCTTTACAGATGAGAAAGAAGACACGTACAGTAAGTGATTTTTCATGAACTAAAGGAATGGCTTGTCAGAAGGCATGCTGCCCTCTAGTGACAGAGTTAAAACATCTCAGATATTACAGCTTTGCTTTTAGATTTATTTTAGTTTTATTAATATTTCAAAGGTGCTTTTCTTTTTAGAAATTTGTGTTGGATGCCTTTGTCATTTTATGATTTATTTGTTCATTTTGTATGCTGCTGTTTAAGATTTTTTTTAATTAAGTTATTGTTTATAATTATAGCTTAAGTGACAATCCAATTCCAATTAGCAGGAATATTATTATGTATTTGGGCATAAACATATATATTTGCTATATTGTGAATACCAAAAAATAACTATCATATTTTTTGCTTCATTGAGATTACTTTCGATACATAAACATCACATCTCTCAATCTAACAAAATCCATGTTTAGATATAGACTACTCGTTAAACTTCATGTCTTGAAAAATAAAAATGGTTGTCTTAAAACCACATAAAGTGTGACTGACCCATATAGTGTACTTTAAAATAATGAATGACCCTAAAAAGTATTTTAACTTAGAATATGAAAAGTAGGTGTGTGAACCAAATCATTTAACATGCCAAGGAAGGAAAAATTACCATTTCTTAATCAGCACTGACATTATAAACTGGTTACAAACAAACCCTCTTATATTTATTATCTTATATATTTCTTCATATAAGACTGATCACATGATAAGAAACTTTTAGATTTTAGTTGATAATCATCAGTTAAATTTCATGAAAGCTTTAAGAGTGAATTAGAACGCTTCAATTTATTAAAAGTGATATGGGGATATTATATTTTTTGGAAGAACATATTGCTTTAGGCACAAAACATTTCCGCTCGAAGTAACTCTAAAGAGTTTTTAGTTGTCATTTCCCCATTAAAATAAAATTTAGACTACTAAGACAGACAAAGTAATTATTTTGTATTCTTAAAAACAACAAAACACAATTAAGGTGAGTAACAGCAAACCCCAGGATTGTAGTCATCCAGGTACTTCTGTGACAAGTAATCATAGACCTGTTACAGAGGGAACTGGATTCACATGTTGTCGCCTTTTCACTGGTGGTGATGCAGTGACTGAAAGCCTAGTTGACCAATAAAAGTGGACTCGAGTGTTTGACCAATCAGAGTGAGGGAGGTGGGTTTAAAGAGTAAGGAACTATGTGCCAGTGATTTTCCAACAGAGGGAAAGATGCAAAGTAAATAATAAAACTAATAATGCATTCTTTGAAGATGTAATGGCATTTTTATGTATAGTTGAGGACTAAAACAATATGATTCATAGTAGTTTAATCACCAAACAAGTTTTTTTTTTTTTAAACCAAAATGTAAAAAAAAATCATTCTTATAATGCTTTTGTCCCAAGATACAATGATTATATTGCACCTTTTGATGGTCACAAGCATTTCAGCAAAGGCTGTAAGCAACAGCACACATTACCAGTGAACAGAACGCTGTGATGTTTATAAAATCATATGGTGTTATTAAACAAGACTTTTATAATGCAGGTTTTCCATTAACCTTCTCTTGCATTATTGTTAAAGCTCCAGATGCGAAGTCTCGTAACACCTGCACCGTTTCCCTCTGCAGCTGCAGCGACTCGCGTGCAAACTCCTGCTGTGTTTCTGCTAGCTGCTGTATTGACTCGGCAAGGACCTCTAGTGAACGGGATACTGTGCCCAGAAGTGCATTGGTGGTGTGCTGCTCTTGCACACTTAGGCTTGCACTCTGCACTAACCGCTCACGTGAATTGTCTGACTCCACCCCTGAGAAACAAGCTGTTTTAATAGATGCAGGGGCAGTGGAGGAGACTTGTCCAGTATTGCCTCTAGTTGCAATTCCATCTTCCTCAGAATATGAGTTAGTGACAGAAGCCATAGATGATGATGGGAGGAGGTCACGGTTATCTTCATCTGAATCTACCAACTGGGGTTCGGGATCTGCAAACAATGCAACAAATGCATATAGATACATTAAAATGAAGAGCTTTATACCAAAAGTAGATAAGTGCCAAATTTAAAACAATATGAATTTCGCGTGCCATTGTTGTGAACCTTTTCTCTGCTCCATCAATGTTTTATGCTAAATCACTATATTTTCTTGTTTAAAATTTTGCTTTTCGTATTCTATATATCCCGAACCTGATTTTAGACGAAATACGATATGTCGTCTCAACCAATCATAATTTGTTCAGTGCAATCCAAGCTAAAGTGAACGTAAAGGCACACACTGTAGTGAAGTGAAGTGACGTGAAAAAGCTGGCATTTCCTCGACTGTTTGTTTGTGTTCAATCTTTCAAAATGAGTGCTTTAAACTGTATAAACACTTTTGATAGCCTGGAAAAGCCAGTGAGACCTACAACTGGGGTAAAAAATGGCAGACTGGACATTTGAATTTACTTGATTTATATAACTTTTAAGTAAAAGTCCCTGATGTCAAACATTTCATGTTATTTTGTTTTTTGTTTTTATAACAAAAAGGGATGAATTTGTGGCATTTAAAAAAATTACTTTGAATTCATGATCTACAATCTAAGATCTAAAATCATATTTAACAACCATTGTTTAACATGCTCAGACTGAGCCAATTAGACCATTTAACAGGCTAAATTGAATATTTACAAAATGTATGGAAGTGAATGTATCATTTCCAGAGAATTATTCAAATGGATTTTTTTGGAAACAATCTGTCACAATCAAACCTTCTTACTCTCCTGCACCTCAGTTGTTAGAGAATGGCGGAAGCAAAACTAAATCATGGGTTCAATCCCAAGGACATATTTAGAATTAATGTATAGTAAAATGCAATGTAATTCCTTCTGAACTACGTAAATGCAGATGATTAAACATCATTCAATTTGTTTACCTCCTGATTTAAGTCCCTCATTCTGAATCCCAGGAATCAAAGCTCCACTTGTTGCAGGAGGCATTACACCCGTATCCATTCCTCTGCCCGGTGAACTGTGGACTGACCCCATCCCCATAAATGCCCCATCTTCCTCCTCCTCATCCTCACCCCCAACCTCCGGCTCATCACTGTACCTGCGAGATCTAGATCTTTGAGTAGCTTCCCATGGTTTTTTGTCCAATTCAAGAATGGATTCCACTATGAGTTCTATCGGAGAGAATTCCATATTGGTCCGTGCCAACCGTTGAGTAGTCGCACCGCCGGTCTGCAGGGCAGCCACTTTACGCTTTGTGTCGCATTTAAGATCAGACCATTTTTTTATGACCTCCATGATCTCTCTTTCGCACTCTCCGATCTCATTAACACGGGCTGTGATCTCTGCCCACTTCCTCCTTTTGACATCAGATGGAACGCCTGCATTAAACTTACCTATATAGAAAAGATTTAGTGTTAATGACAGAGATCAGGTATCGTTGAGAATCTAGTATTGTTAAAAACATCTGACGTTTAAGTCCTGCAGGGCGATTGAAGTTCAAATATTGGATGCAAAATTTCAATTTGCATTCTTTTTTTGAATATCGGCTGCAGGTTGATGAAGCTGTAGATTTATTTGCGGTGTTAATAAAAGTGTTTAATGAATATTTCACCATATGTGTGTCTTCATTTTGTTTTAAAAGGTAAAAAATAACTTTACACACCATTATATTATCAAGTTTATTTAATATACGTTTAGACAGTGTTTGCTGGTCAAATGCGGTGAAAACTCACCAACAACAATGTGCCGATTCTTCCGCACTTCATCCAGTAGTATGTGCACTTCACTAAAGGAGAAGCGCGCTTTCCTCTTTCTGAAGCGCACTGTGTTGTCTTGGTTGAGGTAGGGTGAAGTAAGGGACATTTTAACTCCAAATTCCACTCTCACCAGTTATGGGATGGGTGATCTGTGTACAGTAAGAGAATGATAGCTTTAAAAACAGTTCTTGTAATACAGTAGATTTGCATACTCTTGCGTCAGCTCTCCACTTATTATGAAAACACCAAGGAAAACAGTTTTCTATTATGGTTTGTATAATGATTTAACATCCAGAACACAAGACTCAGTACCAGGGTCACAAAAACCAAACATCTTAAAGATAAACGAGCATGTAGTGGTAGTATATCGTCCCCCAGGTCAGCTTGGACATTTTCTAGAGGAGTTTGATGTTCTCCTGTCATCTTTTCCGGAGGATGGGACACCTCTTGTGATCCTAGGAGATTTCAACATCCACCTGGAGAAATCCTCAGCTACTGACCTGCACAACCTCACTGCATCGTTTGACCTCACTCGCATGCCCACGTCGCCGACCCACAAGTCCGGTAACACACTTGATCTTGTCTACACACGCTACTGCTCCACATATCACACTCAAGTAACACCACTGCACACATCCGATCATTTTCTCGTCACACTTCACCTCGACGTGACAACATCCGACACTCCTTCCCCTTCCTCTCTTGTTACCTTCAGGCGTAACCTACGCACGCTCTCTCCTCTCACCCTATCCTCTGCTGTTTCCTCTATGCTCCCTCCTCCTGATCAGTTTGCTCTACTTAGCACTGACAATGCCACTCACCTCCTATGCTCTACACTAACATCCTGCTTGGACAATTTATGCCCGCTTACATCTCGACCAGCCCGTGCCAATCCTTCAACACCATGGCTCTCTGATGTCCTCCGGGAACACAGAACCAAGCTCAGGGCAGCTGAGAGAAAATGGCGCAAATCTAATGACCCTGCAGATCTCTCTCTCTATCAAACTCTTCTCTCTTCTTTCTCTGAGGATGTCTCGGTCGCTAAGACTCAGTTCTACCAGGCGAAAATAAACAGCTCAACTGACTCTCGCGCTCTCTTTAAGACCTTCTCTGCTCTACTCTGTCCTCCCACCCCTCCTCCCTCGTCGGACCTAACAGCTGATGACTTTGCATCCTTCTTTGTGAAGAAGACCACCGCTATCAGCAATCAGTTCTCCGCTCCACCACCGCTGGACCATATTCCGGCTCCTTTGACCACCTCCCTCCACTCTTTCTCTCCGTTGACTGAAAACGACGCTGCGAGAATCATCGTATCGAATCACCCGACTACCTGCTCGCTGGACCCCATCCCCACCCATCTCCTGCAAGACATCTCTCCTTCGGTCATTCCTGCAATTACTCACATCATCAACTCATCGCTCAACTCTGGCACATTTCCTACTGCTTTCAAAGAAGCCCGGATCACCCCGCTGTTGAAGAAACCCTCGCTGAATTCCGCACTTCTAGAGAACTACAGACCAGTCTCTCTACTGCCATTCATCGGAAAGACCCTGGAACGTGTCGTCTCAGATCAACTCTCGGCCTATCTTACTCTACACAACCGCTTGGACAGTAACCAGTCAGGCTTCAAGAAAGGACACTCTACAGAGACAGCTCTGCTCTCAGTTGTTGAAGACCTACGACTGGCAAGAGCGGCCTCCATGTCATTCGTTCTCATCCTGCTAGACTTATCCGCTGCTTTTGACACCGTTAACCACAGTATTCTCCTTTCGACTCTAAAGGAAATGGGCGTCTCCGACAAGGCTCTCCAATGGTTCGTATCCTACCTCTCGGGTAGATCCTTCAAGGTTTCGTGGGGAGGTGAAGTCTCAGAACCGCAACATCTTGACACCGGTGTACCTCAGGGCTCAGTTCTTGGACCGTTGCTCTTCTCGATCTACATGACATCACTGGGATCAGTCATTCGTAAGCATGGCTTCTCCTACCACTGTTATGCGGATGACACGCAACTCCACCTTGCGTTTCATCCCGAAGATCAGACGATTTCGACCCGAGTCTCAGCATGTCTGAGCGACATCTCCCTCTGGATGAAGCAACACCACCTACAACTTAACCTTGCGAAAACGGAACTTCTTGTCATCCCTGCCGACTCGAAGACTTGTCACGACCTCTCGATCCAACTAGGAGCATCAACCATTGTGCCCTCCAGGTCTGCGAGAAACTTGGGAGTAATCATCGATGATCAGCTCAACTTCACAGATCATGTTGCCGCGACTGTCAGATCCTGCAGATTCATGCTTTACAACATCAGGAAGATCAGACAGTTTCTCACAGAACACTCCACACAAATCCTGGTTCAAGCTTTGGTCCTGTCCAGGCTAGACTACTGCAATGCGCTGCTTGCTGGACTCCCGATGTGCACAACTAAACCTCTGCAGATGATTCAAAATGCAGCGGCAAGAGTGGTGTTCAAGGAACCAAAAAGGACCCATGTAACACCTCTCTTCATAAAACTGCATTGGCTTCCTGTAGCAGCCCGCATTGAATTTAAATGTCTTCTCATTGCCTACAAGACCACCACCGGTTCAGCACCCACTTACCTTAACTCACTAATGCAAAGATATAGGCCCTCAAGATCTCTGCGCTCCGCAAATGAGCTGAGACTTGTGGTACCAGCTCAAAAGGGTAAGAAATCTCTCTTTCGAACGTTCTCTGCTTCAGTTCCTCGATGGTGGAACGATCTGCCTCTGGCTTCACGCTTGTCAGACTCGGTCTCTATCTTTAAAAAACACCTAAAAACTCATCTTTTCCGGCTACACCTAACTCACTAACTCACTTCTTTTCTAACTACTCACTCTATCAAAAAAATAAAAAATAAATAAATAAATTCTTTTGTAACTTCGCTCTCTGTGTAACTCGGTAGCATTGTTGTAGCACTTGTTCACCTATTGTTGTATCGGCTATTTACTGCTCCATTGTCTCCTGGACTATTGTAAGTCGCTTTGGATAAAAGCGTCTGCTAAATGACAAAATGTAAATGTAATGTAAAATGCATGTCAGATGCAGCATGTAAAGTGTCAAGATTTATTTATAGATTACAATACGTCATTAATCAGATTAAAATGTGACTTAAAATAACAAAAGATATACATCCAACACGGTTATTAATTATAATGTTCTTATTTTGTACATAAAAACAAATGGACATGAAATCCAGGTTCTCTCTGCTGGGCTATGCAGGGGTTTTCTCAGTTTAAAACTTAATAAACATTTCATATTTTGGAGAGATTATTATTATAAGATATGTGTTACTTTCAATCTGATTAAACTATGAACTTAATGTCCATCCCAACACTTGTTGGCTCCAATCAAAATGTTCCTTCATTCATTCTCAGTTTCTCCTGTTGGCTACACTCGAGAGCTTCTGTCTGCGCGTGCTCGTCGCTCTCTTTAACGTAAAAAAACTCAACACAATCACATCCAGACACAACTGAAGTGTTTTACGAAGAAACGTATAAAATAACGCGTTTCTGCTTAAAGTATAAACACAGGGTTATATTAACAACTCCAATACTGAATATATTTCGGACATTAATCCTTCGTTTTCTTAATAGCTGCATTTTCACTGTTTAGCTAGTTCAGCTAACGTTAGCTAGCTATGTGTGTCACCAGTCACTTTTTCGGTCCTATCCATCCGTTTTTAACGCACTTGGTGGTTATAAACACGCAAAAGTAGTCCATGGCTGCAAATATTTGTCGTACATACCTCAAAAGCGGTAAAATGCTATTTACAATTTGCGTTGACGCCAGATCTACCGAAACTTCGTGGAGCAGAATATGCGCTGCGCATGCGCAGTAGCTCGACTGTTTTCTCGCGTCTGACCACTCACTTAAGTATGGCGCAAGTGATCCGTTTAGCTTCCTCAACGTGACTTTCTCACACACTACTAAACATACACTTTTATATTTTAACTAAAATATGACGTTATTATAGAGAAGTTTGTGAGCTTTAATTATAGTAAGTACACATGTCTGATGTATTCACAAAAACTAAACAATATAACATATATAATAGGAACAATAAACACAAATAAAAAGTGGAGCTCATTCATAGATCTATATATTTTTAATTCAATATAAAGTTGTATTTGACACCAGGTTTTCATACTGAGCTTTGTTTTCATGGCACATCATTTGCATCTTACATTGGCCATCTCTTCATGCAGATATGGCCCCAACTTACAACAGAATTCTGTTCATGCAAACATAATACAGTTTTGCATATTTGTGAATTAAAACATTCAGTAACTTTGCCGTCACATCTTCGCAATATTCTTTGTTTGGTTAGTTTTGTACTGTACATGGCTATAAGTAGTAAAAATTGGTGAAAAAAGTATACCTTATAAAGACAAGTGATGTAACCCACTTTATCTTAGTGGTCGAACAAATCCATGCCAGCCTTTCAATAAAAAAATGCAATAATGTGAAACTATGAATGCGTAGAGTAATTGCATAAAAGCATTCGGATGATAGTCTTCAACAGCATTGCAGGCCTTTACACTGCTCAGGAGTACATGGTCAGCTGTAGCCACTGTAAAGAGAAAGTCCTTTAGTTCATATGTCTTTGTAAAAACTGTGATCCTCTATAAATGAAATAAATATAAAAAAAATAGAGGAAATTACAGGTTTATTTAGATATTCCTAAATATCGTAACACATCATTTCAATACCTCTTGAATGTTGACCTTGATTGTGCCATCGTTGTCCTTGTCAAGAGTCTTGAAGGCACCTGGTAGGAATACATGGTTAAGTATTTTTTCAAGTATGTTTTTATTATAAAATGTTAATTTGGTTAGATACATTAACATGAATGTTTTTTTTGGCTATGGCATGAACAATTAAACCCCCCCACAGGTTTTATCTCGCCTTTTGTAACTTAGCAACTTTGTTGTAGCACTTGTTAACCTGTTGTTATCTCTGCTAGTTACCGCTTCATTGTGTCCTTGATTCTTTGTAAGTCACTTTGGATAAAAGCGTCTGCTAAATACCTAAATGAAATGTCAACGTAGCTACAAGTCCATGCTTAGAGAAAGCTTGTTGGTCAGTCTGATTTCACAATTTTATACTGCAACAAGTATAAGTGGTCTACTTGAAAAGGGCAAATGATGTCAAACACATTCAAATTGATACAGTGCAATTAACTAAACAGTGCACGTCAATTAAATTCAACCTATACATTGTACTTGTGATGTGATTTTTAGCGGTTTTGGCCAACATAAAGCGTAGTCACCATCAAACTGAAATGTAGAGATGAACTTTGCTGTTGCAGAGTCTGACAGATCTTTCACTCTTCCGCTACATAACCAAAATTGTGAATATTGAGTCTGTTGAGTGTTTGGCTTTCCATGAGTAAAATGTAGGAAAATGTTAAAAGTGAAAATGTTGCAATCATTTCATACAAGTGTACATGTGTGAAATTTTAACCACGTTGTAGACAGTCTCAAAACTGTCTGGGATTAATAACCATAACACTTAGATTTTGATTCCATAAGGACTTAATTTTGGCTTCAATGCTCCATGCAGTGTCTATCCAAAAAAGATGTAAAGATTGGTCAGCTCTTACAGCCATTAAACAACTGTTGGGCAATTGCAGCATTATGGACGTGATATCTTGTGTACTGGACATAACATAAAAATACTCAAGGAATATGATTGTCACCAGCAAACAAAACCAACTATTTATATTATACAAAACCCACCTACATCAGTCAAATATTTGTCAATGCACAAGTTTATTTTTTTTTAAAACACAAATAGACATGTGTTTTGAACTTGACAAAAAAGGACGTGTTTTTGAGAGTCGACAAACTTCTTAATTTTTGTGAACTAAAATGTACAAATCAGAAAATGTAATATCCAGCAGTTGGTCAAGGGATAAGTCTATATAAAACATAAATTAATTACTGTATGTTATTTTTCATGTCTCCGTTTATGAGAAAAATGCTGAAAATTGCCTTTTTTTGGCTATAAAAATAATGCACTAAAAATAAAAATAATGGTATAGTTTAAAGAGAGACCTCACATTGGTATTTGAAGGACCAAATGGTAAGACCTATACTGTAAGTATACTAAAAACCTTAGAAAAAAATTCTATGTTTTCATGGTCAAGATGATATTTTCATAGAATTGCTCAATTTTTATTTTTATACCCAAAACCTTCTAGAGGGAACTTACGGCACATGGCATCAAGTCTCACAAGGCAGCCAATGTAGTTGTCAAAGTCCATGTTCCCACTCTCATCGCTGTACCTGCGAATAAGCATCTGAAAGAGCAGATCGTTCAAAGGGAAACCTGCAAGAGACATAAATGTAAGAGATTTAGGAAGAATGTGTCCACACTCCAAAATGTGTGTACACATCAGGGAAGCAAGGCTACTATAAAATCTGTGCATATCATCTATGTCCTCTAAAATCCTCTGATGAAGACATTAACTTTGATTTAATAATAATATTTAATAATATATAATTATAAATCATAAGGGTGATGAGAACAATAATACTCTACAATCTTCTCAATACATTACGTCATTTAACATGAATACTCACCTGCAGCTTTAAAGGCTGCTGGAAGCTCATCTGCCCCAATAGTTCCTGAACCATCCCTGTCATAAGCCTTGTACACTGTCTGTAAAACAGTAGATTATTTCAATAGGGTCACAGTGTTGAGGGCTTGCATTTAATAAAGAGCAATGTCAAGTATATTTGGTTTAAATTCAACAATTTAGAGTTTTAATTTATTTTTGATACACACATACCAGTTGTAGGCGATAAAGTATTATTAAACCGTTTACTCACTTGCCATTTCTTGATGTTGTTCCAAAGGTGTTTAAACTCATGAAAGCCCAGTTTACCTGTGCTGTCACTCTTCAGCATAGTGTCAAGGTCAAACATTATCAACACCAAAGCTCTCACAACAAAACAATGACAGAATAAATGGCCACATTTTTAGGGGAAAATGTACTGTGATTGTATACTGACTGTATCATAATTAGAATACTAGGCCTACATTGAATTACTGCCTGTACAAATACTAAATGAAAAACATTTTGGATAATTTAAAAAAGCTTTCAGAGACCAATTAGTGTAGCACTCGCAATGAAACAGATTTGTATATCCAATTAGCAGATGTCTCTTCTAAAAGATCAGCACGTTTGGTCCTGTTTATTTCTGCATTGGTTCATGTGCATGTAGTGTTGTAAGTATGCTGATAGATCAAAAGAGCAGGATACATCCATGACAGCCACCATACTTCTGCATGACTCAATGCTGAAGCCATCTGTCTTCAGATTGCCATCTTCATAGACATACAAAACATGAGTATCCTGAAGCAAACAATGCACACGCCACATTACAAAAACACAATACTCACGTTTGGTGATGATTCTGTTAAGGATGTTCATCAGTTCATTGGGACTTACTTCCATGTCCTGAAGCCAAAAGAAAGAAATTGCTTTATAAAAACCAAACTTTATTGTATGCACTTTTATATGACTATTCGATTCTGTGTGTTTGTGTTAGACTAACCTCACCAGCCAGCTGCTGGAATACTCTGCGGAACTGTTTCTCTTCCTCTGACTCATTGGCCTCAGCATAAGCCAGAGGTCTTCGGGGTGGGGGCTGGGGAGACATGTCAATTACATTAGAATGTCACTTGATATCAGCCTTGCGATTTTTAAATTAGATTCAATATATAAGCATAAATACTTCATATTTATATTAAAATGTTTTGTGAAATGTAAATGTTAAACATGTTTTTAATGTATGGCTTTGACTGTATAACGAAGAAAGGACAGCCAATAAGAGAACAGAATAGACAGGGACTGCTTTAAAAAGCATCTTAGGGTACAAGGATAAAACGAGCAATCTTGGTAACAGGGTCCTAAGAGAGAAAAATCCAATTCCATTTTATTTATTCTTTAGCCATTTTCATTTGTAAACACATGTAGTGAGAAAAACAAGCCCACAAGAAAGATTTAAATATAAAAATTGTGATGTAAACGTTCCTAAAATTATTTCTCTTATTGTTTTAAACCTTTTGGAGGCCCCCTGGGGGTCCCTGGACCCCAGTTTGAAGAAACCCCAACTTTAATGCATTATATAACATATGTTGGTTGAATATTGCCTGGGGCTAGTATGGTGGTATGCAAAGCAGATACAAGTACAACACTACAAGATATATGCGGAAACAGAGATAGCTGCAGCAACAAGCATCAAAAATACTTCATCATAATAAAAGTTACTCACAGGATCTGTTGGCACAAACTGACCAGGGTCGATGTTGCTGTGGAAACAAGTAAAAAATACTTATTAATGCTTTTAAATCCACCAGTCAGAGTCAAGATTCCTAAGCCATGGTTATCATGTGGGATTAATATTTTCATATAATGAATAGACAAATGAAACACCACCATATTAGCACTCAAAACACAGAGACAGCGTGAGCATCTTACAGCATTGTCATTCTACAAACAGATGAAAAAAAAGTGTGTGTGAAATAATCTCTTACCTGACCACATCAATAATGCCTCCAATGAGTTTTTTGGCTAGATTCATCTTGTGGCACAGTTGGTATCAATCTAAGGGGTGAAGGGAATGAATCTGATAAACAACAGAAATGTACAAGGAACCAGGCATGCTAGCATAGCCCCAAAATCATGATATTAACAACCATAGATATTAATTAACGTAACAAAATGATTACAAAGATGTTTATAAATAAGTATATTGTATACTACACATTGGGAAGTTAAACCCATATTGATGGCAACACAACCAAAATATCAAAGTACTTAAACATGAGTACAAACTCACACTGTTGACAGAATGCTGACACACCCACTGCAACAATGTCCCCAACCCCCAAAACAATGTAAATAATCCACAGATAAACTTGCCTCGTGAGCTCTTTACTAAATATGTTTGTCCCATATGGATAGTTTACATTAGCTAAGATAGTGAACTAGCAAAACATGTTTCATACGAAGCAAAACACTGTTAACAAATGTATAAGTAGCAAAGTTCTTATATTAATATTAGTATAATAATAGAATAATAATATCTTAATGTTTTCTTGAGAGGAAATAAAAAAGAATAGTTTGAGTTAGCTGCTAAGGCTGATGAAAAAAAACATGCTAACACGCTAAATAACAACCCGACGTGACTCCGCATAAAACACCACAAACGGCATTAATTCAATTACCTATTTTTGTACTATAGTGCATTAAAATGATTATAAGTCTTTATTAAACACATTCGTGTACTCACCAGTAAAAGAAGAGGAGGTGAACTAGTCTGCCACTCGGGTTGGGCGGTGCGCAACTGACAAGCTACGTCACATTCCACGCGAGAGTTCCGCAAACAGCGTCATGAAACACTTCCAGCACACCGACCTGTCTGGAGATCAGGGAGGGGCACCTGACGGACGGGTTACATGTCTGAACCTGAACACGGTACAGCACTTACCTTTATAAGGGACATACACCAAACAGTTCTTATATCCAACTGACTACCTTAATAAGACACAAAAACACAAACGTGGTCAAACAGAACTTTTGCTGTCGTACATTCTTCAAAATATCTCATTCTGTGTTCAACACAACACATTTATAGGAATTGTCCATGCTCGTCAATTGGGTCGAAGAGCTGTTACTGTTACACGCATTCTTCTTAATATCTTTATCTGGGGCAATGGGGTCTAAGAGCTGCTACTGTTACACGCGTTCTTCTAAATATCTTTATCCGGGGCAATGGGGTCGAAGAGCTGTTACAGTTACACGCGTTCTTCTAAATATCTTTATCTGGTGCAATGGAGTCGAAGAGCTGTTACTGTTACACGCATTCTTCTAAATATCTTTATCCTTCTCAATGGGGTCGAAGAGCTGTTACAGTTACACGCGTTCTTCTAAATATCTTTATCCGGGGCAATGGGGTCGAAGAGCTGTTACTGTTACACGCATTCTTCTAAATATCTTTATCCGGGGCAATGGAGTCGAAGAGCTGTTACTGTTACACGCATTCTTCTAAATATCTTTATCCGGGGCAATGGGGTCAAAGAGCTTTTACTGTTACACTCATTCTTCTAAATATCTTTATCCGGGGCAATGGGGTCGAAGAGCTGTTACTGTTACACGCATTCTTCTTAATATCTTTATCTAAGTCAATGGGGTCGAAGAGCTGTTACTGTTACACGCATTCTTCTAAATATCTTTATCCGGGGCTATGGGGTCGAAGAGCTGTTACTGTTGCGAGCATTCTTCTAAATATCTTTATCCTTCTCAATGGGGTCGAAGAGCTGTTACAGTTACACGCGTTCTTCTAAATATCTTTATCTGGGGCAATGGAGTCGAAGAGCTATTACTGTTACACGCGTCCTTCTAAATATCTTTATCCGGGGCAATGGGGTCAAAGAGCTGTTACTGTTACACGCATTCTTCTAAATATCTTTATCCAGGGCAATGGGGTCAAAGAGCTGTTACTGTTACACGCATTCTTCTAAATATCTTTATCCAGGGCAATGGGGTCAAAGAGCTGTTACTGTTACACGCATTCTTCTAAATATCTCTATCCAGGGCAATGGGGTCAAAGAGCTGTTACTGTTACACGCATTCTTCTAAATATCTTTATCCAGGGCAATGGGGTCAAAGAGCTGTTACTGTTACACTCATTCTTCTAAATATCTTTATCCGGGGCTATGGGGTCGAAGAGCTGTTACTGTTACACGCATTCTTCTAAATATCTTTATCCAGGGCAATGGGGTCAAAGAGCTGTTACTGTTACACGCATTCTTCTAAATATCTTTATCCGGGGCAATGGGGTCAAAGAGCTGTTACTGTTACACACATTCTTCTAAATATCTTTATACGGGGCAATAGGGTCGAAGAGCTGTTACTGTTACACGCATTCTTCTAAATATATTTATCCAGGGCAATGGAGTCGAAGAGCTGTTACTGTTACACGCATTCTTCTAAATATCTTTATCTGGGGCAATGGAGTCGAAGAGCTGTTACTGTTTCGAGCATTCTTCTAAATATCTTTATCTGGGGCAATGGAGTCGAAGAGCTGTTACTGTTGCGAGCATTCTTCTAAATATCTTTATCTGGGGCAATGGAGTCGAAGAGCTGTTACTGTTGCGAGCATTCTTCTTAATATCTTTATCCGGGGCAATGGGGTCTAAGAACTGTTACAGTTACACGCATTCTTCTAAATATCTTTATCCGGGGCAATGGGGTCAAAGAGCTGTTACTGTTCCAAGCATTCTTCTAAATATCTTTATCCGTATCAACGGGGTCGAAGAGCTGTTACTGTTACACGCATTCTTCTTAATATCTTTATCCGGGGCAATGGGGTGTAAGAGCTGTAACTGTTACACGCATTCTTCTAAATATCTTTATCTGGGGCAATGGGGTGTAAGAGCTGTAACTGTTACACGCATTCTTATAAATATCTTTATCTGTGTCAATTGGGTCTAAGAGCTGTTACTGTTACACGCATTCTTCTAAATATGTTTGTCCGGGGCAATGGGGTCTAAGAGCTGTTACTGTTACACGCATTCTTCTAAATATCTTTATCCAGGGCAATGGGGTCAAAGAGCTGTTACTGTTACACGCATTCTTCTAAATATTGTAGCAGGGCAAGAAGGACGACACAACAACAGTTCCAGGTAAGTGCCCCGGAGGGTAGTTTATTCACAACAGTTTACGTGATAATAAGTGCGATCGTGGTTTCCGTGTTCGCTGGCCGGCCGGGGTGTAGCGGTCCCGGGGTGCAGAGAGTGCGTGGGGTGCAGTCAACAGGTGAGTGGTCGTCTGGTGCTCACACGCTGCTCTCTGAAAGGAAGAAAGAAGTGGAAGAAGACAGATTAGTGGGGTGCACATGTATCTGAACATTCCTCACCGAGCTCGATGGCTGCATGGCTTTTATTCCCTTTTGGGAAGTAGCTGCAGCTGGGGAGCTCGATGAGGATGATCGGGTCCAGGTGTATCTCGTGGGTTTCCTGGGTGACGCTGAATAGGTTGCGGGATACCCATCACACTCCCCCCCCCCTAAGCGTCAGCCTGGTGTCTCCCACTGAGCTGTCAGGGGTGAATGTGGGGCCGGGAGGGGAGTGACCCTTGCCAGACCTGAGAAAGCTTCGCCGAGTCTCGAGAGACCATCTGCATTGGCATTGGCTGTTCCTGGTCTGTGCCTGACCTCAAACTGGAAATCTTGCAAGGCCAGGAACCAACGGGTAACCCTGGCGTTCGTCTCTTTGGTTCGAACCATTGCAGTGGGGCATGGTCCGTAAACAGCGTGAACTTCCTCCCCAGCAAATAGTATTTAAGCTCAAGGACAGCCCATTTTACAGCCAGGGCCTCCTTTTCAACCGTGGCATACCTCTGTTCTGTTGGGGTCAGCTTTCGGCTTATGTACAAAACTGGATGCTCGGCTCCCTCCTGGACCTGGGACAGGACTGCTCCCAGGCCAACATCCGACGGATCAGTCTGGAGGAGGAATGGACGTTGGAAATCTGGAGCTCGTAGCACCGGTTCCGAGGTAAGGGCCCGTTTAATAAGGCCAAAGGCTTGTTCTGTCTCTGATGTCCAACTTACCCTCTCTGGCTGTCCCTTCCTGGTCAGGTCTGTCAAGGGGGAGGCTATAGAGGAGAAGTTGGGGATAAAACACCGATAGTACCCTGCCAACCCTAAAAAAGCTCGTACCTGGGACTTTGTCTTGGGTTTGGGAGCATCACGGACGGCCTTGACTTTCTTTTCCTGTGGCCGGATGAGCCCTCGTCCTACTTGGTACCCCAGATACCTCGCTTCCGACATTGCCAGGTGGCACTTGCGAGGGTTGGCAGTGAGCCCAGCCCTACGAAGTTCGCTGAGCACCCTCCGGAGGCGGTCCAGGTGTTCGTCCCAGGTCTCAGAGTGAACCACCACATCATCTAAGTAGGCTGCGGCATAGGCTTGGTGGGGCCGCAAAACGATGTCCATAAGCCGTTGGAAGGTGGCCGGAGCACCATGCAGGCCAAACGGGAGAACTTTGTACTGCCAATGCCCAGAGGGAGTTGAGAATGCGGTTTTTGGCTTGGCCTCCTCGCTCAGGGGAACCTGCCAATACCCCTTAGTTAGATCCAGGGTTGAGATGTATCGGGCTCTTCCTAACCGGTCCAGGAGCTCATCGACCCGAGGCATCGGATAGCCATCAAACTCTGAAACCTCATTTAACCGCCGGAAGTCATTACAGAACCAGAGGGTGCCATCGGATTTGGGAACCATTACAATAGGGCTGGACCATGGGCTGCGTGATGGCTCCAGGATTCCCAACTTGATCATTTGCTGGACCTCCTCCTCTATAGCTTTCCGACGGGCCTCGGGAACCCGGTAGGGCCGTTGCCGGAGGACGGTGCCCGGCGGGGTCTTGATGTGATGTTGTAGCACATGGGTCCGCCCGGGGAGTGGGGAGAAAACATCGGAGAACTGACCGACCAGGTGATGCAGCTCAGTCTTCTGGGAAGGAGCCAGATCCAAGCTTATATCAACCACTGGTGGCTCCGAGAGGGCTAGAGCGACCAGTTGCTCTCGAGGGGCATTCCACTTCTTTAAAAGGTTCACATGGTAGATCTGGTTTACCCTTCGTCTTCCTGGTTGGCGGACTCTGTAGTTGACTGGACCTACCTTTTCCAACACGGTGTAGGGTCCCTGCCAGGAGGCCAGAAACTTGCAGGCCGAAGTTGGCACGAGGACCATGACCAGGTGCCCCGGCTGAAACTCTCGGGGCTGGGCAGGACGGTCATAGTGGCGTTGTTGGGCTGTTTGGGCCTTTACCAGATGCTCGCGGAATAGCGGCATGACCCTCTCCATTTTCTCCCGCATCTCTCGAACATGCTCCACGACCGTCCTATGTGCTGTGGGTTGCCTCTCCCAAGCCTCTTTGGCTACGTCGAGAAGTCCTCTGGGCTGGCGGCCAAACAAAAGTTCAAAGGGAGTGAAACCGGTAGATGCCTGGGTTACCTCCTGGATCCCAAACAGTACGTAGGGGAGCATCAAGTCCCAGTCCCGCCGATCCTCAGTTGCCACCCTCCTCAGCATTTGCTTTAACGTCTGGTTGAACCTTTCCACCAGGCCGTCCGTTTGGGGATGGTACACGGAGGTTCTCAGCTGTCTTACCTTGAGGAGTCTGCAGAGGTCTGCCATTAGCCGGGACATAAACGGAGTTCCCTGGTCGGTCAGGATCTCAGACGGTATGCCTACCCGGGTACAGAGTAAGAACAGCGCTTGGGCGATGGCTTTGGCGGTGGCCTTCCATAAAGGGACGGCTTCCGGGTACCGGGTAGCATAGTCGACGATGACCAGAATGTGTTCATGGCCCCGGGCGGACTTCGGCAACGGTCCTACCAGATCCATCCCGATCCGCTCGAAGGGTACATCAATGATGGGCAGGGGGATAAGCGGGCTTGGGGGAGGTTTCCTTGGGGAAGTCTTCTGGCACGTGGGACATGACTGGCAGTAGCGTTTGACGTCAGCCTCTAGGCCAGGCCAGTGGAACCTATCCCGTATACGCTGGATGGTGTTAGTTGCACCCAGGTGTCCCGCGAGGGGGTGGCTGTGGGCCAGTTCCAGAATGGTTTGAACCTTCCTGCGGGGTACAACCAACAGCTGTTTCTCCTCCCCCCGCCACTGGGCGACACAGTAGAGCAACCCATCTTTCACAATGAAGTGCGGGAGAGGATGGGGCCCAGGCTGGGTTTCTTTACCCTCCAAGACTCGAACTTGGGACCAACAATGCTTCAGTCGGTCATTGTCCCGTTGTTCCTTGGCGAAGTAACCCCCCGCAGAGACCTGTTGGTAGACATCAAAATAGAGGTCATTGTTAAAATTCGGGGACTCACCGTCTCTCCTGCTATCCGAGGCCAGAAGGGCTTCATTCGGGCGTGGCTCTCGTGGACAACGTCTCCGTCCTCGAGCTCTTGGGCTGGCTGGTTGCGCCACCGCGGCTAGGAGGCGATCAAATCCCGGCCAATCTCGTCCCAGCAGTACAGGGACCGGTAGGTCTTTGACCAGGCCAACTTCTACCGGCCAAGCCCCAGGAGCGGCAGCTATAGTGACCCGCCGAACGGGGACCCGGCGGGTGTCCCCATGCACACAGGTAAGGGGTAGGGAGACTTTTGTATCTCCTCGGGGTGCCAAGAGGTGCGACTGGACCAAGCTAACGGCACTCCCCGAGTCCAGGAGGGCAGCAAAGGGGCGTCCATTAAGTCTCACTTGGACCTCGGGGGCCCCGGGCGGCAGGTCTCGATGGAGGATGCAGCCAGCCAGCCAGGTCCGGGGTGTAGGCGAGGACGGCTCTGTGGGCATCGATACGTTCCGTGGACTGGGGGCTGTGGGTCGCTCTACTGGTCGTGGCGTACCCTCCGGCGGACGTCTCTCCGGAACTACCCTCCGGGGAAAGGACACCGCTCTCTCTCCAAACTCCCGCCATTGTGCAGCGTCCGCCAGCTCCACCGCTTCCACCAGTTCAGCCAGGCAGGTTGGTTTGGTCATTCCTACCGGTTGTCGGTGGCTCCGGGGTAAAGCACGCAAGAATCGGTCGACAACCACCCGTTCCACCACCTGGGCGGCATCCACTTTGCCATCCAGTAGCCAGTGTTGGGCTAACCGCAGAAGATCGGCCGCCTGCGTGCGGACCGGTAGCCGGGGCTTGTATTCCCATTCATGGAACAGCTGTGCAGCAGATACTGAAGAAAGCCCCATCCTACCAAGAATTTCCCTCTTTAACTCTTCATAAACTTCGCTGTGCGTTGGAGGAAGGGAGAAGTACGCTCTTTGTGCTTCTCCTGTCAGCAGCGGAGCCAGCAGCCGCGCCCACTCGTCTCGTTCCCAGTCACTTCAAACATGCATAGAAACGCCTCCACATCGTCATGCGGCGACATCTTGGGGAGGAGCTGCGTCACCTGCTTCCGTGGGTCTGGCAGCGGCGTTCGCTGTGCCGCCGCGACTCGGAGTTCGGCGATCTCTCGCTCCGCCTGTTCCTGTCGAGCGGCTAGATGTTCTGCTATTTGCTGTTGGCGGACGCTGACGTCGGTGAGACGCTGCATTAGTTCCTCCATGACGGGCCGATGACGTGGATAAGGAGAGGAGCGGCTGTTGGGGTGATAATAAAAAACACAAGATTAAATCCGGAAGCTGTCTGTCGTCACAGTGCCCGCATTCTCCACCAATTGTAGCAGGGCAAGAAGGACGACACAACAACAGTTCCAGGTAAGTGCCCCGGAGGGTAGTTTATTCACAACAGTTTACGTGATAATAAGTGCGATCGTGGTTTCCGGGTTCGCTGGCCGGCTGGGGTGTAGCGGTCCCGGGGTGCAGAGAGTGCGTGGGGTGCAGTCAACAGGTGAGTGGTCGTCTGGTGCTCACACGCTGCTCTCTGAAAGGAAGAAAGAAGTGGAAGAAGACAGATTAGTGGGGTGCACATGTATCTGAACATTCCTCACCGAGCTCGATGGCTGCATGGCTTTTATTCCCTTTTGGGAAGTAGCTGCAGCTGGGGAGCTCGATGAGGATGATCGGGTCCAGGTGTATCTCGTGGGTTTCCTGGGTGACGCTGAATAGGTTGCGGGATACCCATCACAATATCTTTATCCGGGGCAATGGGGTCAAAGAGCTGTTACTGTTACACACATTCTTCTAAATATCTTTATCCGGGGCAATGGAGTCGAAGAGCTGTTACTGTTACACGCATTCTTCTAAATATCTTTATCCAGGGCAATGGAGTCGAAGAGCTGTTACTGTTACACGCATTCTTCTAAATATCTTTATCTGGGGCAATGGAGTCGAAGAGCTGTTACTGTTGCGAGCATTCTTCTAAATATCTTTATCTGGGACAATGGAGTCGAAGAGCTGTTACTGTTGCGAGCATTCTTCTAAATATCTTTATCTGGGGCAATGGAGTCGAAGAGCTGTTACTGTTGCGAGCATTCTTCTTAATATCTTTATCCGGGGCAATGGGGTCTAAGAACTTACAGTTACATGCATTCTTCTAAATATCTTTATCCGGGGCAATGGGGTCGAAGAGCTGTTACAGTTACACGCATTCTTCTAAATATCTTTATCCGGGGCAATGGGGTCTAAGAACTGTTACAGTTACACGCATTCTTCTAAATATCTTTATCCGGGGCAATGGGGTGTAAGAGCTGTAACTGTTACACGCATTCTTCTAAATATCTTTATCTGGGGCAATGGGGTGTAAGAGCTGTAACTGTTACACGCATTCTTATAAATATCTTTATCTGTGTCACTTGGGTCTAAGAGCTGTTACTGTTAAACGCATTCTTCTAAATATGTTTGTCCGGGGCAATGGGGTCTAAGAGCTGTTACTGTTACATGCATTCTTCAAAATATCTTTATCCGGGGCTATGGGGTCAAAGAGCTGTTACTGTTACACGCGTTCTTCTAAATATCTTTATCCGGGGCAATGGGGTCGAAGAGCTGTTACTGTTACACGCGTTCTTCTAAATATCTTTATCCGGGGCAATGGGGTCTAAGAGCTGTTACTATTACACGCATTCTTCTAAATATCTTTATCTGGGGCAATGGGATCAAAGAGCTGTTACTGTTGCAAGCATTCTTCTAAATATCTTTATCCGGGGCAATGGGGTCAAAGGGCTGTAACTGTTGCGAGCATTCTTCTAAATATCTTTATCAGGGACAATGGGGTCAAAGAGTTGTTACTTTTCCAAGCATTCCTCAAAATATCTTTATTCGTGGTCATCAGAACGAAGAAATGTTAACAGATTTGTATCTCAAAGGTGAGTAAATGATGACAATAATTAAATTTTCTGGGTAAAATATCCCTTTGACTTGTTTTGATATTTTATGTCAGATACTTAAAAATAATATGTATTATAAAATGTAACAAACAAATCTTGCCAAGTCAAACACATACATTTGCACACACTTGCACAATATATTTTCTCACTTTTAAAAATAGTTTGCTTTACTGTTCATAGGTTCTTGTTTGCATAAGATAAGAGTAAGACAAGCCTTAAGACATTTCAGTTCAGGAAGGATTCTGAATGTAAAGAGAGATGTTTCTCATTCATCACTAAATACAATACAGACAACTAAATAATACATGGCATCATGTAATTTATGGCAACTTGTCAACCCGGTAATTCTGCCGTTTATAAATTAAGAGGATTCTCCCACAATGCAGGTACTACATATCAAACAAGAAGCATTAATGCTTCCCAGTAATGAATATTAGATCCACTTATGCATTCCACTAATAGTGTATTGTAGACACATAATCTGTGTGTTGCATTTACACACTACTTTGGAGGTTTGACAGGAATAACCTGTTTGTCTGGTTCAAAGTTCAGGCAAGTCTTTAAGTGTGTGTCACTTCTTTCCAAGCAACAGTTTGGCCCGGATGACTTTGGGAACATGACGGATGGTAAGCGAGACTCTGGTGCTCCGGGGCAGTGTCTCTCCCACCTGAGCCCCTGCTGATGTCAGATTTGCCACTTGTTCTGTCAAAACATCCTTATTAACTCCTTTGATACCATGTAGGTAGCATTTATACATGTCATCTTGAAGGATCAGAAGACTTCGTCGCTGTACCAACAGTGACAACAAGAAACGGCTCTCTTCTGTTTGAGGAGTTTCAGTCTGGAGGGAGAAGATATTAGTACATTTAGACTTGATAGACCTCCCCATAGACGTGTTTTTATTACCTGATATTAAATGAAGCGCCTTATATGTTTAAAAGGTCAATGTTTTGTGAGCTGAACACAGTATTAAGGGGATAGTTCACCCCAAATAAAAATTCTGTCATCATTTGCTCACCCATGAGTTCCAAATATGTATACATTTCTTTGTTCTGATAAACACATATATTTAGGCAAATTCATTCTTTTGGACCAGACTGACTAACAAGTGGGAAATAACTCAAACAAAATACTCTTTTTGTTCTGGTGAACACAAAATATTTTGAAGAAAGTACAAGGATGACAAAATGTTCTGGGGTAATATTTGTTATTTTCCCATCTATGACAGTTAATGGGGTCCAAGAACTGTTTAACTACCCCTGTGGGTTAACTACCCCTTTAAATGACTACAAGGCATATGTTGTTCCAAACATTTATTAAAAAAATATGTACACATTTACCGATTATAATGGCAGGGACTTAGTTACTCAACAATAAGATCACTTTTCATGTTGGTACCTGATTCTGACAAACAGGCCGGTAAAAATCCAGAAGTGTGTGAGAGCCCAGAGTAATTGTGGTCACTGTGGGGTGATATAGTGGTCCGTCTTCGTGTGGCTTGGAGACAAGAGAATTAAAAGGTGGGTGTGAAGATGTGAAACAAAAAGTTTAAAAAACTGTTTATGACGGATAGCAAAGCTAACTTGGTTTAAACGAATAAATTCCAACCCCGAACTCATACAACCAATGCATTCGTTTAACAAGAAATGCCAAGTATCTTACCATGATTCCCTCCCCAGGCTTGTATTCATTTACAAGAACGTGATTCGCCATCTTTCCTGCGAATGCTCCAAGCAGGGATATTTTTTCAGTGTACTTCAGCAGCCAATCAGGGAGCTTATCAGCAAGCATTCCTTTGGGATGCGGCAATCCACCTGATACAAGTATAACATGTGTGATGTCAATCGCTTAACCATTCATGATCTCCAGCCCAGCAATGTAAACTGAAGACTTATAAAAGTGAAATTTAGTGAGCCTAATGGAGAAGGATTGTCTGTTTTCATGAGATTCTTAAATCCACAAATGAGGAATTAGATTAGCATCACAACAAATCAAAAGAGAATTTACAATGGCGAGAGATATTAAATAAAGCCAAAGACTTATACACGATTAAATGAAGGATATGTAACAAACCCCAGTTCTGTAGTCTTCGCCCTGATAACTGTGTCCATTTGGATTTAGGTGAGGTGTACACCTTTAAAGGAAAACAAATCTATTCAATGCTGTTACATCACTTACATATGTTGCCAAGTCCTACCTGCTTCAGCAGAAAATCCTCCTCATGCTCCATTATAAAGTTTGGAATGTAATAGACAGTTGAGGGAGCCTAAACAAATGACACGTAGGTAAGAAAAGCAGAGATCATTCTATAATATGTCTTCAGGCAATTTGCAGCTTTTACCTCTTTCACAATGTATTTCTCCAGATCTGAGGTTATATTGCACGAATTTGCCATGGTTGTCATTGTGTGAACTTGAATACCAACCTTTAGTTTGTCATTCTGTGTCTTGGCTGACATACATTTTATAACATCAACACAGTTCAAAGTGTGCAGAATGCCCACAGTCGTCCATTGATGTGTTTATCTCGTTCCTGCTGTTATGAGACATTAGACTCAACGCCGCCGTCTGCAGGTTTGGAGCGGTACTGCGAGTATAGATGGCGCTATTGCATTGAAGTTAATCGATGAGAATCCACATATTCACCATTTAATCTCCATAAAAAAAAATAAAGCATAATGATAAGAAATGGACCAACAATGATGTAGATTTGTGTTTAAAAAAAATACAAATATAAACAAACGGTCTGTCTGTAAAACCAGGCAACCAAATGCATTTTCCATGCCAAAATTGTGGAGCGTGTTATCTTTTTCTTTTGGAAAACTCTAGGGATAACTTTCTCTCTCCAGCTGAAAGACTCGTCTCCCCCTATCTCTTTTTCTCCTTCTCTCTCCCTTTCCCATCTTTTTTCCAACTCCCAATTTGAGCCTGCAGCTCTGCAGCTCCGGTTTCCATGGCAACGGCAGAGCAAGAGCCACATCTTGAATCAGCCGTGGCTTCCTTCATTAATAGTTATTGATCAGGTGTGATAATGCTAACAACATCAACTCCAAGAGCAGGGTGCACGACTGCATAGGCCTTTATCACTTTCGACCGCAGAGAGGAGAAAGAGCACGCAAATGTCGATACCGGCCACTGCAGTGTTTTATCTGTGTCCGTTTCATGTAGAAATAATCTGAGCGGGACCTAAAACCGAGACATGTGAGTGAAATATCAATAACCAAACCCATGCTCTATGTGTTTGTCATCCCACGTCGGATTTGCCTTGTGAACCCCAGGTATGCTGCTTGGAGCTCCAAATGAAGTTGAGTGTTTTCTCGCCACGGATCTCTGGATAAAGCAGCATGAGTAAATATGGTAGTATGTGTTTACTTGGCTTTACTGGTGGGTTTTGGGAGGGAGTTTGGGTTGCCAAGGTTACGCAGAAATAGTGATGAAATCGTGACAAGAATACGCCTGTGTTCTGACACACACTGCTCAAAGCCATGCTCCACACAAACTTGTCGCCTTGACAACATGATTTAATGATGAGATCCTCCCCTCCACAACTATCTTTGAAATACAGACACCTCCGTAGGAGAAAGTATGGAGCAAAGCTACAGTGATCTCACGCATTACTTTCAGCATGGCCTTGGAGGAGATGCTAAAGGTGCTGCAATGCCTGCGTTTACCACAACAGCAGATTTCCATGATATTCCAATGACCTTGAATGATGCTGAAGGTGACACGGCATCATATTTAATTGCAATTATTTCCAAGCCGTCCAGAAGACCATTTGACTAAACATTAGGCCTAGTGATTGCTGCAAAGGGTTGTTATAGTATTGATTCTTTCTAAACTTAATACCATTACTGTGGTCTTTGCAGCGTGCCTTGAATGCAATTCATAAATTGCGTTGCATTAAATAATATGTTCACAGTCATCTAGGAGGCCTTGAGGTTTGAGTAATTTCAGTGATGCTGCAGTCCTTGCATCTTTTCTAGGGTTGTGACTATAATCTACTGTGTCACGATGAAGATATTTAAATACTGTGACATGTTCAGAAACGTCTGGGGTGTGTAAGGGAAGATTTAACATAATACTGTTGATAAAAGTATCTTATATGAATACGATGCTAGCGGTAAGCCACCATAGAGCTCTCTGTATCTCTGTCTGTGACAGCATTTAAAATGTGATATAGTAGTAAATTTACAAGCTTCGACAATGCATATTGCACTTTTGATTAAAGGGTTAGTGCGGGAAGCAAAAGGGAGACATATAAAAAGAGAGAGAGAGAGAGAGAGAGAGAGAGAGAGAGAGAGAGAGAGAGAGAGAGAGTATGTGAGGGGAGGGGAGCAAGTAAGCAGGCAAAAGGACCAGAGAGTGCCAGATGGTTCTGAAATCAAAATATGCCATGATTATTTGTTACTATTTCCCGTTTCTGAAAAGCACGTTCATGAGAAAACAAACAAAAGTCAACACTCTTAACAACAGCATTTCAACATGTATGAATGTAAACTGTAAAAAATGCCCAGCTTTTATTTAAATTGGAAACCAACAGTACACCTATAATCCACTTTTTATTACAACAGGTGTTGAAATATCAACAAGGTTTGAAATGTACATCCAAGAAACATTGCACTCTCTATTGCCCCCCTTTATGTAATAGATAGCAGATGCCTGATTTATCTTGTGAGTAGGACATGCTTTTAATGAGATGTTGTGTGCAGAGAAAAGATGTACTTGTCTCCTGTGGGACCTGTAAGACATTGTGGGTTTGTATTAAACAAGACATGGAAAGATAAGGCTTTGGCATATCAAAGTTCCATATGGTTGATAGACATTGTGTTTCTTGACAATATATTATGTTTCCTGAGGATGATGTAATTGCTCAGAGGTTGCTCTTTAAAACACTGAGATTTCATAAAGTTCTCTTCTGTGTTTTTTTAGGTGGCAACTGTGACCCTTAAATTGATGCAAATAAGTAAAATTATTGTTTAATAGTAAAAGCTTATGTGGGTTTATGGCAAACAAATAAAGCAATGCAATCTTAAACATAGGATTTAAAAAAGAAACTTCTGATATCACAAAAATCATTATACTTCTTTGTATTTCATGAAATGGCACATAAAGTATTCCCCCTGGAACAACCCCAAATTGACAACTATAGCTATACGTAAAACAATGTGGTTTTGGGCTAATTTTATGAGATTTTTCAAATTATTTTTGAGGATAATTTTTACTAAGCAGGCTCCTTTTCTCAGAAGTTTACAATGGCTCTCATTAATGTTTAGGATAAATAATTCTAATATGTACTTTTTCTCATGTTGACTACGGTAAACAAATCATAATTCCCAATAAAAGACGTTGAGCCTCAGTTAAATTTCTTAATTGCAAAAGAACCCCACTGTTCATTTATTCTAATCTTATATTGGAAGTCTTATGTTGCCCTGAGCTTTGTGCAAGTGAAATGACCCCTTGGGTCTTTTATAATAAAATGTGTAACTACTAAACACCAACAGAAAACAATTGATTATATGACCCACAGAGCTCCTTTGGGCCACTAGATTAAATGAAGTCATCTTATAATATTGAATTAATGCATCTTGTCCAACTCAATTATACCTGCGTGTTACAGGAAAAATAAATAGATAAAATAAACATAAAAGCAATATTCCTATTGTCTTCTTTACTGCTACATTTTACTTTATTAAATCAAAACAGCCAATAATAGACAGCCTCAGTCTATGTAAATATGCATGCTGCCTGTAAAGTCAAACTGACAGTACTCTTTATAATCTATGCGCTGAAGCATTGGGAGACATTCTTTTGATTTGTTGCTTCCAGGCATTATCAAGTAAACATAGCACGTATGAACATCTATACACAACTGCAATTTACAGCAGTCTCACTGCCATGGCAACTGCTGAGGCATTCAAGACAAAATGATCACCCATCGTTGTATGTTGTACCATATGGATGTCTTTATTACGTTATTAACGTTACTACATAAAGGCTGACATGGTTAAGGCGAATCAATAAAATGACGATTACAAAACTAACTGAAAAATTATGAAACCACGACTATGTGTAATTTTAATTTCCCTTTTGTTTGCTGTGCTACAAAACAATGTCCATTATATGCTCCTTGTATTCTAAAAATAACTAACAGAGAGAGGCCACATTTATTTTTATTAATTTATTACTTGTTTATTAATCTATTATTCAAGCAATTAAAAACATAAAAATAGCTCTCAATCTTTTACATTTATATGTGCATGCAAGTGTGTATGAGTGCATGTGGTAGAGGTGTTTTTGTTAGAGAGAAACAGGACAATTGAAGTATTGCTCCAAGAGGTATCCAAGGCAACCAGGTAGTCTACTTCAGTTCAGCAATACCAGTTTGAAAAAATACTTCGACATGCATGACAAACATACAAAACATCTCCTATTACTGTTTATTCATATAAAAAACTGATCTTAATGTCTAATGCTTTTTCAGATATTTGTTTAAATTAATCCATTTTTGTTTTGCATGTCTACTTTTTTATCTACTCAAAATAACTGACCTAACAGCGTCAGAGTACAGGCATGCGTTATGATTCATATAGGGATCGTGCCATTCATCATAATGACACTTCAACCATGTCGTCAAACTGCAGCGCACTGCAGGACCATACCACTTTCACTCAGCATCACCAGACAATCTCTCTCTCTCTCTCTCTCTCTCTCTCTCTCTCTCTCTCTCTCTCTCCTAGTGTGTGTGAAAGAGAGAACAGAGACCTTCGAGATCGGTATGCTATGATTTAGGTGGAAAAATGTTTTTGTACACTGTAATTGCTGTATATAACATTATATCACAAATTAAATACACTAAGATTTTTACTTAGTGTTTAAGTAAAACAATATACACTCCAAAAAAGCAGGTACATTTTAAAGCTTTGAAATTAATTAAATATATAGTATGAATTTTGTGCATATAAATAAAAAAGTAAATCCTAAAAAATGGGTGTATATTACAAATACAGTTGTAAGATATTGTCTTAAAATATTGTCTTTAATAATTTTTAAGATCAATTTACAATTGGAATTTTAGTTAATTATAACCTTTTTAGTGTATGGAAAAGATTTTAATATAACTACTTCTCTTTGTGATTTATTGAGAAAAATAAGACTTGATAGGCTGCTTTAATAAATGAACAAACACCAAAACTTTTCAGAGGTTTCTGCAATTTATTTTCCATTCCTCTAAACCGAACAGAACGTACAGTTTTAAAAATCAAAAAATAACACCTTTCACTTTCAAAGCAGTTAAGCTTCACACAGTTGTCAATTACAATGGTAACAACAGTGTCTGCATGTTCCTAGACACTCACAAACACACAACCCTGCAAACATTCTCACATCCACACTCTCTCTCACTCACTCTCTCACACACACATGCATGCACGAACACACAAACATGCACGCACGCACGCACACACACACACACACACACACACACACACACACACACACACACACACACACACACACACACACACACACACACACACACACACACACACACACACACACACACACTGAAGGGAATGTTCTGGAGAGACAGTGGAATGCAGGACACATATCATACACTCTCCTTCTGACCTCTCCTCCCCAAAATGAAGAAAATACAAAAATAAACACACTTTAAAAAAGTACAACTCATTTACAAACACCAAAGAATGCAAATAATAAAAACACAACAACAGGAAAAACAACAATATATCTGTCAAAGTTTTCCATGTTAAAAACAGGTTGCTTGGTTCAGTTTTGCATCCAGTAGAAGGTTACACTGTGTGTGTGTTTGTGATGGGACCTAATGCTCAGTAAAGTGCATTTGATGCATCAGCAGACAGGAGGAGAGAAATGAATTTGGGTGCTAATGTGGCTCTGGGCCTTCCTAACACTGACAGATATGATTGAGCTACATGAACTTCACAACCTCCGCCGTAAACGTCACACCTAAAAGACATTTAACATTGAAATAACATTTCTGTTTCAGTTTATGCAAATGTAAATACATTCATAAATTACATGTGGGGTTAGGAGAATCAAGCTGAGACACTAGAGAAGTCTGAAACCAATGAATGCAGTTCTTCATATGACCGAACGTGACCGTAGCCGAAACTTAAATGACGTTTCCGTGCATGGGTATTTCCCCTGAAATTAGAGGCAGAGAGATGTCTCGCGCATATGCGCTTCACTGTCGTGAACTGGAATCCTTTCGCTTTCATAGATTCCTGATTGACTCCAGTTCCCATGGTTACGCTGCAGTTCTTAGGCCTATGTGTATTGGCCTTTAGAAGGCCACACCCATCTGACCGAGAAAAACATATGCAGTAAAAAACCAGGAGAAGAACAAAAACGTACTGATAAAAAAAGAAAAGAGTGCTCCGTTTGGGACACATGCAGAACTGTGTCTCAGAGCGACATAAGACACAGAACTTTTTTTATGCTTGTCTGCTTGTTTTTGATTTCCCACCCCTCAATAATTCACTTGGATATCATGCAATAGAGACGTGCAAAAAGATAACACCTAAATCCACAAAACACACTTTCATAAATGGCTGTGTTATGAATGCTTAATAACGTGTATAACGTGTGTATGCCTACTCCATGCCGACCTACAAAGACAACGTGACTTAAAAGCAGTGCGGAAGCCACAGGTCAAACGAATGCACAGGATGCTTCTACTGAGTGTATCAAAACCATATGAATGCATAAAACAATGCTTCTCTTAGTCTATGCAGCTATGGGGTAAAAATAATACTAACATTGCGTCGTCTTTTTTTCCTTGGTTGATTATCTTTTCATTGGAACTAAAAGATCGATTGGCACTTGTTCAATGCTTCTAAATAAGTTACTGATATCTAATGTTCACACACCTAGATGTTGAGAAGCTGTGAAGGTCTAGTTTGGCACAGGTTGACTATTATTACTGCGTCTATGTAATTAATATTGATACACCTCGTTTATACCCCTGTCAAAAAACGAGCACAATCCTAATCGACGGACCAGACGATTTTTTTCAACTAAAATATTTCTGTATATTTCACTTATCAAATAGCAGCATTTTTTCATTTTTTTTTCAACTTACAGTATTACAAAAAAGTACATGTAAACCTATTCATTCAAAAGTTGTAGTAAATCCAAAGGCTCATACAACGGACATAACAAAACACAAAACTTGACAACATGCTACAATATTGCTTCCAATAGTTCTTTACATTTTAAGTCGATCTAAATTATCAGTGACGTAGATATGGACACCAGCACTCCAAAGAGAGCAACTCTAATGCACAAACAAATCGCAAAGCTAATCTTAACCAGGCTTGATTGGCACTTTCATCATCCACACGAGTATAACGGATAATCACACACTGAAACCAACAGCGCAAGACTGCATTTAGACCACAAACTAGAGGAACTACATCAAAATACACAAAGAACATGAGACGCGACGGATTCCACAGTTTCATTTTTAAAAAAATGAAGGAAAATGCAGAGATGAGCTTAGATAGTTCTCAGAGAGAGGAGAGAGAACAAGAGTACAAACGATGACGTCATCGTTTGAGGTTGAGGTGTGGCTATCACATCCATCTCCCTTTTTTTGTTATTTTTGTATGTTTTTTTTTACCCAGAGTTCCTCGCTCTGGGTTTACACCTTGACGTACGTTCTCTCAGAGCACAGATTCCCTGCTCTAACTAGTTTAAGGTAGAATGCTGAGTCATCTTCAGACATAGCATGAGAATCTGATTAGTAATGTTTGACTATGTGGCGTGTAAGTCCGGAGGTACGACGATACCCCAACCCCCGTGCAGGCAATCGCAGACCTCCACGATACACACACGCAACACATCCTTGGCGACCGGCAGCCTGGAGAGGAAGAAAGTGAGAGGAGAAAGAGACAACAGGCTTGATGCGAAATGCTGGAAGAGCAGAAAAGGGGACAGAAAGAGAACGAAAAAGAGGTAGTGTAAAGATAGAGAGAGAACAAGAGAATAGAGAGCGAGAGACACTTGACTCTTATGTCACGAGCATTTAGTTATCTCTAAACATCAAGCTTATTTTCAACATACAGAATTGTAGTTTTCCCAAATACAAATTACATCCCCCTTTGTTAATATTTGCGTTACCCTCATATTGTTGCACCGACTGCAGTGCTTGTGCTTCCAAACGTTATTGAATATTACTTTGAGAACCTGATGTTCTATGGCTGGTAATTAAATACAGTGTATGGCATGTTCAACTTGAAATGGCATTAAAAACAGCGAGGGTGAGAAATGGCAAATGCAAAAATGCTGTTAGTGGTAACATTCCCCACAATTACGCCATGGATATAAATAGGTTACCCTCTCCCCCTCTCAATCTCGGTCTCTCTCTCTCTCTTCCCTCCTTTTTCTACGTTTCTGCTCCCCCCTCATAGAGCAGATTAGAGGGCTGGTAGTTGGAGGGAGATGATAAATGTCTTTTAGAGTGTGTATGTAGGTCATCAGTAGATTGGGCTGTGTGGTGTTGTTATATATAGCAGTCCGAGGTTCAAATGGAGATCTGCTAATTAATGATGGGCCCGGGCACTGCCGGGGAATCTGACCCTCGGCGACCTCCAGTTAAGGTAAACTACAGGTAGACGTTCTTACGTTTTTGTGCTCGCGTGGTTTCATTGCTTTATTCCGTCACGTCGTGTTGGGCTCGCCCTCCATGGTGTGAAATATGTACAGTACATTCCATAGTTGCGATGGCGTCAGGCCGCTGGATTCACAGTGTGGTTCAGAGACGATCGCTCGCCCCGTACGGGACCTCCCGCTCGCTTCCCATGCACGAGACAGTTGCTGGCAAGACCGAAAATGCTGTTAGCAGCAAATACTTTGATGCAGTGTGGAATTAACAAATGTCAATGTTTTCCTTTCTGTGCAACTGATGGCCTGCCGAAAATGAAACTCTCCAGCAATGCTTTAGAGACAACGGGCAGACGGAGCTAGCCCGATACAGTCTCGATGCTGTTAGATGTTTGGTTTGTCAAAGGAAGCAGATGTAAGATCGGTTCGCCTTGCAGTAACACTGCTTTACAGAAGAAGGCTGAAGGTAGACAGTCATTGGAAAATCATCCTCTGACCTTCAAATGGGTTCCAACAGGTTACAAAAGCTGTATGTCATTTCAGTCTCTCGTTCACTACCTCAACCGCACCTCTGCTGCCAGCCTGATGCAAACAGGGTTCAACCGCGACGTGAACGAGGTGACATTTGTAATGCACCCAAGACTTTGCTGCACTGCATACAAACTGGAAATCTTTCTTCTTTTCCCAAACATGAGGTATGACAACCTGAGCTCCTTTCAAAACAAAACAGGCACAGACATTGCCTGGCTCCTCCAATCAGAGGAAGAGGAGGAGTTAAGAGGTACATCTGTCTAAACAGGTCCAATTCTTTTTTTCAAGTTCAGGATTCTAAGGACTTCAATTCCTTGGTAGTGTCCAAAGTTTTCTGTATTAAGAGATAAAAGAGGCAATACAGATGCTTTTAATGAAGTACTGTTTTGCCTTTCTGCTCTGGTGGGATCTTTTGAATATCCACTTCTTGTGATTAATTCTCAAACGCCCCTAAATAACTGATGAGAGCTCGCCCATCAATTCTAAAATCAGTAGATATGACAACAAAATCTTTTGTGTTTTCTTATAGCACCAAAGTGGGATCCTGTGACTAAACTGCACTTGCAAGAAAGTTTGGATGTATAGATGTGTAAGTGTGTTATGTTTTACATTCCTTTTCTTAAATGCTGAGTATCTGACTTTCGATGTATGCTTGTGTGTCTGTGGCTGAAGTTAAGGTACCTACTCTCAAAAGCATCTCAGTTTGATACTATATGTACATATAAAAAAACCAACAACATCAGGAAGTCTTTATACATTCAGGTCAACCTGGAAACACAGGTTTAAGTAAGTCTAGAAGAGACTGAGTGTGAATGTGTGTGACCCAACCATAAGGGAGAATAATCACAGAGATCCAGTAATGTAGTGGAGATCAAAATGATTCAGCGGGTGTTTCAGATTATGCCTTGGTTGAAAACAAAAAGGGCAAATGTGCCATCAAGATGATCTTTTTATTTCAGACCTACACTTTAGTCGTGGAGACTGAATTTAATCGAAAAAGAATCTAAAGAGGGACCACATCAAACCCTAAGCTCCTTGACCAGGGTATGGATAAGTAATGAACTAAACTGTAAGAGTGGAAGCAAATAACCAAAAATAGAATCCAAAAGACCCCCGGCTAAGAGAGAGGAAGTGAGGTTTTAGCTCCTCCTCCTCTGAGTGCCCCGGGGCACTATTATCGGACCTAAACAACTTTAAAAATACAGCAAAATTTCTGTCACAAAATATCATATTTTTCCCTTAACAGGTAAACTATTCACAGTCCCTTCACATCTTCATCGTTTGTTTTGTTTTGTCCTTATTTAAAGATGAAATATTTGGACGTGTTTTAGCCCCGACCTATCCCATTCTTCCTCTCCCTCTTTCTTCCAGTCATCTGTTCAATTCTCTCTTTTTCTTTCGGTTCCCATTTTTGTTGTTCCCCTCCCCGCTCCTGTCCATCTCTAGCCCACCTTCTGAGGGTTGGTGGCACGGACGCCCTGCTCGTATGTGATTCGCTGGCTGATGAGATACTGGGCGGCCTGTGTTGCTGCCGGTGACCCCGTGATGGTAACCTTGCGATTGCGTGTGCCTGGAATGAACTCTCCCTTCTTGGAGATCTGAATTCGTGCACCTGTCAGCTCCTGATACTCCACTAGAGTCTTTCCACCTTTTCCCAAAATGGCACCGACCAAGTTCTCCGGCACAGCGATCTCAACCACCTCCTTTCCACCTTCTGCCAGTTTCTCTGTGCCTAGCAGAGAGGATGCCACCAGTGGGGATGAAGGATTCAGGTAACCATTTGACGCCCCTGTGGCGGCTGCTAGAGAGCCCAGTGAGAAGCCCCCTAAGCTAGGTGCAGCGGGATGACCACCCCCTCCGGAGGCTTCGCTGGCATATGTGGCAAGCAGGTTGGCTGCGGCCGCAGCTGCAGGATTGGCACTAGCTGCAACAGCAGCAAGCACTCCAGATGCTGCCGCCGGATTGAGGCCTAGACCCAACGTATTAGTGTTGTAGCCATAACTGGCCAGAGTGTTCAGGGCGGATGTAATGGCGAGCAGATCATTACCGGAAAGACTATTCATAGCAGTAGGAAAGCCTCCCATTCCTGCAAGGCCGGCCTGGCCGAGAAGTGTGGAGGCTGTAGCAGCTGCGGCAGCATTAGGTAAGACCTCGGTAGAGTTGGCAAAGGGGGAACCGGTTGGGTTGGAGTTGGCCACAGGGCCAGTGATGTTTGAGTAACTAATATTGAGACAGCTACTGCTCTGAGGGTCCTCTTGGATCTTCTGAACGATGATCTCCACAGCCTTCCGGTTCTGCTCCGGCTCGCCGCTCACGGTCACGACACGCTCCTGCAGATTGATGCCTTCAGGCTTCTGAGAAAGCTGTACCCAAGCTCCCGATTGTTCCATCACGGCCTTAACTGTAGCCCCACCCTTACCGATGATGAGTCCTGCTGTGCTGTTGGGCACGATCAGTTTCGCCTGTGGAGGAGGGGGAGTGTCACTTTGATTGAGGAATTACACGTATTGCATTCATGGGACTGCACACAGCCCCCAAAATAGACACTGCTATATATACTTAGATGTGTATCTGAATGTTTATTTTCTGTGCACACTTTTGTAAATGCTGATGGTGAAGATGGACGTAATGTGCTAGGAGGCTTGCGTTTCGAATATGATTGCATATGTTGTATATATGTTGGTGTTCGACTATACGAGACCTGTCCCTTAAGTCAGTGCTAATATCAGCCATTTGTTGATCCCTGGTCTTACGTTGCAGCTGCTCTCTCTCTCCCTTGCTCTCTCTTTCTTATTCTGCCAGGATCAAGCAGGTAAAAATAACCCACTGCTCTAACACTTCGCTGCCCCTCTCAGTCACTCTTTCCCTTGGGAACAACCACACTCCTGCCCTCTGCTCTGCTTCTACTGGGCTGGTACATTTGCCTGAAGTATTCTGCTCACTAAGCTGTGTTGCTTATCACTGTCAGATACCTATCAATGTCTGCAGAAACACACAATAATATGTAACTAGACTAACCTGAAGTCCATTTGAAAAAACTGACTTGCGTGATAAATTAATCTCGAATTTTACGACTGCTTAAAAGTTTGGCATGTGCACCTCATCATAGCACTGCTTTATCCAACTAATATTCTAGACACTTGCATATTGTGTGGGCTTTGTGTCGTGGAGGACGAGCAGCAACGCCAAACAAACCTGTTTTACTCGATCAGGGTTTACAGTAGTCTGTGGCTGGAGAATGCTGACCGGTTCAGTCTTTTGACTGCTTTGAGGCATCTCCCGGACTTTTTCAGCGATGAAGTTGTGGACGCCATTCAGTGCTTCCACTGTACCCTGAATCAAACAAACACGCTCTGTCGTTCCTGAGCACACAAACACAAATCATAATTACAAATATTAAAACATAATATTAGTATACTAACTTTGTATGTAGAACAGAAACCTAGCTAAAGTATATTTTTAGTATTTACTTTTTATACATAAAATAATTTAGCAAATTGTAAAGAACACTGTATGAAAAAAATAAAAATGATATCTTTAATACTGTTTAAGTAAGACCATGTCAAAGATTGAAATCATAGTAAAGTTTAAAGGTACAGTAAAATTTTAACAAATGTTTTCTTAGAATTTGATTTTTTTACCTGGTTTTCACAGTCAATGTCAAATACACGAGTTAACATATCGAGGAAAATAACAGTATTAATTGTATAGACATGTATATAATTTAGAGTAAAGGAACGTATTGTGGCATGATTACCTAATGAAAAACATGTCCTTATTTTGATATCATCTGTTTAATCCTAATAGATTAACTGCCAGTGGTAGACTGCCTGCATCTTCAAAATCTATCTTTCAATGTTTTATTGCTTGTATTTTGTGCTTTGATAAGCTCTCTTTTAGGGTTTTGTTTTCATAATATTTACATCCCTGCTGAAAGAAACAATAGAACCTAACATTGATTTGAATTGATTTGAACAATAGCAAATATAATGGTGTTTATTGGATTGTATAGGTCGGATGACAATCTAATAATGACCAAATTACACCATAACCATAAATTACCATAACATACACTAATAAAAACATACTATATTTTGTAATATTTTTTACAATGTATGCATAATAATTGGGCAAGTGATTATTCTGACCATATCATCATTTATCCATAATTTCTAACTCCAAGCTTTATAAACATGAATTGTATAGGATTTAATGCATATTGTATTTGTGTTACAAAGGAGGTTGTAACCTAAGGAGATCAAAACCCTATATTAAGGTGTGCATAATTATTAGGCAGTTTGTTCTCCTCAGGAAAAATGGACCAAAAAAGAGATTTAACTGACTATTTAAACATATAGTCAACAGGGTTGCAAGAAACGTGTCGAGAAGTAAAGATGCATATAAACAGCGACAGATTTGGAGAAATCAAACATGAATCTACCAGGAACCCATTATGCTACAGTGCTGCCATATTCCACAACTGTAACATACCTGGATTGTCAAGAAATACAAGGTGTTCAGTTCTCAGAGACATTGCAAAATAAGAAAGGGTAAAACCTGACCACTCCTAGACCTGTAAGTTAAAATGTAAAGAATGGGCGAAGAAATATCTAAAGACAGATATTCCAAAAGTTTTGTGGACTCGAGGTGATTGTGACTGTTGACAGACCCGATGGAAGGGCCCATGGTTGGATCAGTAAGGGACACAGAGTTCCATTTCAACTCAGACGCCAACAAGGTGGGGTACTGGTATGGGCAGGTTTTATTAAATATGCCAGAGTTGGACATTTTCGGGTTGAAAATGGACTCAAAATCAACTCTTAAACCTCCTGCCAATTTAAAGAAGACACTTTCTTCAAGCAGTGGTATAAAAGTCTGCATCTTTCAAGAAAACGTTCATTTTAATGCAAGACAACCCTCCATCACATGCAACAAAGTACTCCACTGCGTGTCTGGACAGTAAAGGCCTTAAAGATGAAAAACTATTTACATGGCTGTCTTCTTTACCTGACTTAAACCTTATTGAGAACGTGTGGGCCCTTTTAAAGCAGGACATTTACAGTGAAAGTAAACAGTACACCTCTCGGAAAAGTGTCCGGATGTGATTCCGGCTTCACAAATAGTTGATTCTGAACAGATCAAGATACTGACTGACTCCGTAAATGGAAGGCTTGTAACTGTTATAGAAAAGAAGGGCGGCTATATTGGTCACTGAGGCTTTTTTAGTTTCAAAAATCTTTTTATTGTAAATTTTGAGTTTGTTTATTAATCTCACTTTAACAGGTGAAAATAAAGATGTGAGATGGGAAAATCTTTTCATTTAGTTGCATAATAATTCTGCACACTAATAACTGCCTAATAATGGTGTGCATGTAGATATTCTAGTAAGAAAGCCAAAACTTCACTTTTACAACTTAAATGTTAAGATTGTTTTTGACCAAGAACACTGTAGTTGTACGATGTTGTAGAATGTTACTGAAAATTGTTTACATTTAGGAAATAAATCTATAATTTAATTTCAAAATGCTTATAATATATATATATATATATATATATATATATATATATATATATATATATACATATAGTAATTCTGTAGGATAGTAAAAACATTTTCTTGTACTTAACTGTATTGTGAGTTAAGCACTTTGTTACATACTTAATTATTTAGATACCGTAAATACTTTAAAATGGTATTTAATTACGCCATTCAATCATTTCTGAATACCTTAACTAGTACATTCTCCATTAATTATAAATGTACACATAAGGTTCAGTGACAAGGGCCACTGTAAAAGTGTAAAACAACTTTCTGTGCATGATGTAATTCATCCTGAATGCACCAAATTCTAAACTAACCACATCACTCCCACAGGACTCGCCGCACAAATGTTTAAGACACACACATAAAGACACACAGACACTCCACTAATCTCGGGCATCTCACTGCCCTAAAGCACTCAACCTGTCCAGAATACTGCTGTCACTGTTAAAGAACCCACAGAGCTCTAACCGGGCTGGAACGAGTTCTCCACGGCCGGAAAGATGAAACCTACAGTGAATTATTGTTACACAATCTTCTGAGTATTGTATCGACATAAACCAGGCTGGGATTTGTTCAGTCTTGTGTTGGAAACTATCATTCAATGTCCTAAATATACTGATGTGACCATCTTCTATTTCATTCAGAGAGAGAGAAAGAGAGAGAGAGAGTGATATGGAAAGCGAGTGAATGTTGGTTGTTGTTGTTGTGTGTGTTTGTTTCTGGGCAACAGTGCACACTTGACCGAGTGTTTGTTCCTGCGATGTGGTTTGAACCACCAGATAGAATATCACACATCTGCTCCGTAAACTATCATATCAAAAGCACAGCACACATGCTGAAATCTCTTTTAGAGTCTGTGTGTGACACAAACTCCCACAGTTTAAACAAGTTGCTCTTTAAGATATTTACAATACAATTTATATACAAATATCATAAGTGTCAAGCCTGTGTGATGTTGAGTTTAGAATTTCCCTACATGAAGAACTGAGACTTATGAAATGTGTTTGTTGTTTAAAAAGGTGATTATAAATTATGTGACGGACTACAGGCCTCTGTAAGGGACACACTGGCTGAAGTAAAGCCGCACGGCGGTAGGTGAATTCTTTTTATAGCTCTCCCGGGATCCAGAGAGAGTTTAAATGTTTCTCTTTCAGCATCTTTTAAGATAAATGAGGTCTGGAAGAGAAGCTGCTATTATATCAGAGAGCAGAATGATTGAGGATGTGCTGGTGTTTGTGCCAGAGCAGCGTCGCATTGTTTACTCTGCTGTGCTGCGTATTTTATTGACTGGTGCTATGACGTTATGCTGTTCTTGTAAAATAAAAGAAACAAAACATCTTAAATTTCATCAAAATATACATTTACAGGGAAACACGCGACACAAACACACAGACTGAGATGTGTGTGTGCGTGTGTTGTAAGAAGGGTGTAAGACTGAACAGGTGGTCTCAAGTTGTAGTTGTAAAGTGTGTGTTTAATGAATGACAACTTAGGGTATTCAAAAACAAATTACATTCACAATATTTAGCTTTTTGCTTCGCAGCTGCACAGACACATACAGACGTCTTCTCCCTCACACACAAGCACACCCACCCACGCACACACACACACACGCTTTCCTTCTCTCCCTATGGGCACATTCTCCGCTGTCATTCTCTGCCGATTGAATTTTTTCACGCTACAACATAAAGCAGCTTCTTAATGACATACATGCGGAAGTGAACATTATAGTCAATGACACAGACAGGCCAACATCTGTACACATAGACGGTACACAGTACCTAAGTAAAGACACGATTCACAACTCTTACAAGCTTGCTGCTTATTATATACTCTCAGAACGGTTCTAGCCATATCTGTTTGAAAATAAAAAGGAGGTTTTATCAGTGAAAAATATGCTTGTAAGAAAAATCTTCAAGCAAATATCTCTAATAAAAAATTGTGTGCTGGATCTTAAAGGTTTTAAAAATACAAGAATCTATGAAATATCATCAATACAATTTTTATTTAAAAATCAGCACATAGCATTACAAAGAAGAATAGTACAAGACTTCCTCAAAAAACATATGTGTGTGAAGTGTGAATAAGAGTAATTGATGACACCATCATATCTATTAACTGCAGCACATAATTGAAATATTATTGGAACATATAACATGCATGTAATAACATGAAGTATTAAACGATAAGGTATAGGAGCGTTTTATTTATAATGAACCTAATATTTATGCTAAGTTGTGAAAAGGGAGACATTCATCATTAAAGCTTAATATGTGACCCTGCCTGTAAAAAAACAGCCTAAAGTCAGAAAATCTAACACTAAGATAATGAGCATCAAAGCTTGATTTCAGTGATTAAGTGCACTAAAATTTCAATCTTTGACATGACCTTACTCAGTCAATATTTAATATATCAAGATTACCTTTTTACAGAATGTTTTGTACATTATGTCGAATGATTTTATGTGAAAAGTAGTAAAAAAAAGGACTAGCTGGGTTTTCATAGGTAGGGTCACATAATCTTAACCTATGTTACACCTTTGTTTATGTGCATGTTACCTGGGTAAAAGTCTTTAGATTTGGACAGTTTGATGGTGGCTCCAGTCTCTTTCTGAAGCTGGACAATCGTCTGCCCTCCTTTACCGATGATCGAACCCGCAGCATAGCTGGGAATCAACACCTTCAGGAAATATTCACCCTCCTCTGCACACACACACACAAAACACAATTTCACAAATTACAATTTTATTTCAATATGTAATTTACTACCTTATATCACTGCTTGTAATGGGACATCACATGAACATAGAAACATTTGAGACACACACGAAATAATAACAATAAACAACAAAATAATATTTCTGGTAAAATTGTATTAGTTATAAAGAAGGTATGTATTAATAAGCATGCACTAAAAATAAATATTTACAGCAAATAATGATTTTGATTTATGTTAAATGTATAATTCACAAATACATTTAAATGTAATTACTAATATCAGTTAATGTACCAAGAACTAACATGATTTTTTTTTCGACATTAAAATAATCAACTAACATTATAAAGGATTAATACATGGTGGAAAAACTAATTGTTGGTTTATGTTAGTTGCATATTATGCAGTTAACAAATACAAACTCATTAGTAAGTATTATTAAATATTTTCATTATTATATTATTAATAAAGTATAATACAATTGTATTAGTTTATATTAGTTAAATGCATGATAAAATATTTAGCCTCCCTAATGTTAACAAATAAAACCTCAATGTAAAAGGTTATTTAGTTATTATTATTATTGTTGTTGTTGTTAATATTACTAATACTAATGTTTAACTGATAAAAAGTAATTTCCCATAGTTATAATTGAATATTTATTCTTTTATTTTGTACATTATGTAGCTCTGTTGTTGCATTCAGAGTATTTTAGGGATTTGACACAGTTCTGTAAACCGTAGTAAGATTACAGTTTATGAACTCAAGCCGAGACTACTTGAACGTAACATCATGTTGCCTCATTACAATTCCTAATTTTAAAGCAATATATAAACTAAACATGATTGGAGTACCGCCTGCTTCTTTCACTTTTCTCTATTTTCATTTCTCTCGTTTTCACTCTCTCCCTGATGACTTACTACCGATTCCGCCTCTGTCCCACTTTTTACCCATGCTGAGATAAAGTGACCTGCTTTGGGTTGGTAGAGGTCTAAATTTAACCAACTATCTTGGCATTTGTGTCCTTCACTATCTTCTTCACCATCTGACTCTCTCTCTCTAACTCACACAAAGGGTCGGCCGTCTGACAAGCTACTCAGATCCCGGGCATGGTGGTACAGTATTAGAGACAGAAGTTGAGGTTTAGGGAGCATGTGGGGCGGGTGGTGTGTAGGCAGCCTGTAGCGCTTCACTATACTGAGGCCATGGGCCTGTGGGTAATTGCCTGGAAGGCTGTTTAGCAAGGAGCATATGGATGCTAAATCCTCAGATTTGTCCTGAAGAACTCAGCCAACAGCGCATAAGTCAGTCTGAGATTCTCAAGAGGATAAGACTTCCCTCTCCCACCACAATATTAGACTTCTCAAACACAACATTTGAATCCACTGCTAAAGTTATAGTTTTAAAGTTTCTTAGAAGTTAGTTTTAAAGAGATTAAATGTTGGGTATTTAACTGAGAATTGTTCCATTGCTATGAAACTCCTTTTACGCTATTAATAAAATTAACATTCAACTTTAGCGTCATAACTAAGGGTTTTCACCTGACAGTCAACTAAAATACTATTTAATTTTAACTATTAGTTCTTTCTCATGACACTTTCAATGAGCAATTTTCAAATCATGAACACAACTATGGAATTTTTCTTATGAAGCAGAAAAAGTACAAGTACTGTAAAAAGTTTTTGTACCATGAATACAGGTTCAATTTAACTAAAAGTATGAAATAATAGTGTTATGGAGACAAAATGTATCAATATATACTGTACATAGTTGGTCCATTTAAATTTAGTTAAGTGTTCTCAGTATAATATCTAAGATTTTTGTTCTTTACGGTGCATTAGAGGAACGAGTGCAAAATGTGCATTCTGGGTTTGTGTATTAAATCAGTGTCTTTCAGAGACTGTTGTAAATCCAAAAGATAAGATGGGTTTCACAGTCTCAAATGCCCCCAATCTCCAGCAGCTGACCCTGTACCACTGCAGAGAGGAGGATAGAGAGACAGAGACAAAAAGAGGGAGAGAGAGAAAAACTGCAGAAAAACAGCAAACACACAATAAATAAAAAGCCAATAAAACATGCAAATGAAAATATATAGGAGAAGTAAATAAAGAAAAGTATATCTCAACGAACAAAGAAAATTCTTCTGAGAGCGGTAGAGGGGAGAGGAAAGAAGAGTAAAAAAAGACAGGGGAGGGGTGCAGCGGGAAGGTGAAAATATTATGGTCTCTAAGCAACTCTGATTGAGTCTCTTATGGAAACGCTTAATACATTCTCAATCCCAGTGAAGTCTGCTACATTTCACACACTTTACAGCATCGAGCTTCACTACTGATGGCGCAAGTCATTTAACTGAAAAAACTCTGCAGTTCTACTAGGAAGCTAACACAGTTTTATTAGAAGGCCAAACCAATATGTATTTAATCATCCTATAAAGACAGAATACCTAGGAACTGGAGAAATTGAAAGAAAAAAAAGAAAAGGAAAGAAAGAAAGAAAAAAAAAAGAAAGAGAGGAAGGAAGGAAGGAAGGAAGGAAGGAAGGAAGGAAGGAAGAAAGGAAGGAAGAAAGTATGAAAGAACGAAAGAAAGAAAGCTTGCACGCAGCATAAGTCACTTAACCGCAGCTGAACGTGCAATGCACAGTTAGAAAGAGACCCTAGCAGAATTTAAATGAAAAAGACAATTCGAGAAAAGCACAGAGGCACAGAGTCACACACATTTACACACATTCCAAAGGAAATGCATGACTCTTTGGGAAAAGGGGAATAAAACTCTATTCCTGTCTCTGTTATATAGATCTAAACGCTGTTATCTGCAGCACTAGTGTTCTTTTGTTCATCCCTCTCTTTTCTGTCACTCTCTCCCTCTCTCTCCCTCTCTCTCTCTCTGTTTTACCGAGCGGCTCTGCTCTGTGCTCAGTCACTCTAGAGAAAATCATTTGTTAAATGAATAAGTGCAAATGTCGGATGGTGAGAGATTTATTATTTTCTGCACTGGGACTGACCTCACAGTTTCCCGATAAAACGCGCTGAACGTCCGACATATACTCAAATCTTAACGACGTCATATACGAGCACTCTCACGCATCCACAAGGGCCAAAATGACACGACAACCGCTAACTCTGTTCTTAAGGCCCTCGAGAGGGGGTAGATGATGATGATTGGGATGGAGCCGTGCAGAGAGGTTTAATCTGTACCTGTCCTCTGCAGCGCTCCAGGTGCGCAGTGGGATACGCATTACATCATTGCCTCACCCGAGTCGACGCTTTCTGCCACACGCATGACTGACAGGTAATGATAGGATTCCTGTTGGCCACGCTAGTTGCGGCCGATCGAACACACACACATGTACACACAGCTGGGCATATCCCGATCTTATCAATGACTGTTCTGTTAAAGGGATGGGTGCCAGTGTGAATAGAATGAATGCACACAGTGTTAGAGGAGATGGTTTAATGAGGGCATTTTGCAGGGAACGGAGGAAGAGGACAGGACGCAGTGGACACATGCTCAGGAATCCATGATGGAGGTTTTTGAAGAGCGCAGCCGGAGGGGTGCGTTGAGAGATAAGGAAAGTGTGAGCGCTTTTAGAAGCGAAAAGGCGCCAGGGAAAGGGCAATCGGAGCTTTCGTAATCACTGAACTATGTCTGTCTGCAAAAATGGTAACGCAAATCCTGGATTCACGCTGACAGCCATTTACAAGAGCGGCGACGGCTTGGGGACTGCATGACCTTGGCCGGCAAGGACCAAAAACTTCACTCTCTCCATCATGGCTAGCCATCCATTGCATCACAGTTGTTTCCACAATGACTTTGAGATGGCGGGAAGATCCACCGGCAATGCTTGATGGTGCGTACCTGTTGTTAAAAGGCAAACCTCAATCGCATTCTTATGCAGCACTGACTTTATAATGGAGCTTTGGGAGCGCTCATCTCCCGTGTCTTTTAACTCCCTTTCCTCCTGCTTGCGGCAATGATGTAAGGAAAGCTGGCGTAACAGGTTTTCAGCAGTGAGACTCTTGAGTAAATAATACAATCTGTTGCTGCTGTTTGCCAGCGAGCCATACTCGCACAGCCGCTAATGCAGCCAGACAGTTATGGGCTAGAACCTATGATCACACACGCACAGCACATACAGTGTGAAGAGAGTGTCATGCAAACACACAGAGGGAGTGGGTCAAGAAGCTTTGCATTGTTAAACCTCCCACCCCCGAGCACCACACACACACACACACACACACACACACACACACACACACACACACACACACACACACACACACACACACACACACACACAACACACACACACACACACACACACACACACACACACACATGCACACACACACTCTGCATGTGAAAAGGAGGGCCTGTCCTAGGCACACTGCAAGGACAACCAAGCCTCTCCTTGCAAGAGAATGAATGAACGGACGCCAACCAAAGACAGGAGAAGAAAGGGCGAAAGAATGAAAAGCGAAAAGAAAAACGGTTAACTCGTCGGCACTCACCTCTCTCACATTCAACAAGTCAACAAAAGGGGACGGAATCTCTTACCCATTCTGCTGTACTGTGCTGGAGGTGGGGTTCAGATAGCCATGGACGCTAAGCGGCTGTACCAGTGAGCGATACCCGACAGCAGGCTGATCATAGAAGCTCTGCCGCCGTCAAGGAATGTGGCCAGTCAACCTTTTTCCCCAGGTTCGTATCCGAGAGGGGGACAACGTCAGCGCATCCTCCCCTCCATACCCGCAGTAAGCCCCCGTCTCTCTCTCCCTCTCTTTCTCTCTATCTCTGATTGTGTGTGATGGCAATGCAATTGCAGTGTGTGTGTGTGTGTGTGTGTGTGAGTATGTGTGTGTGTGTGAGTGCGGGTGTATGTGTGTGTGAGTGTTTGAAGCGGAGAGGCTCGTATTGTTCAGGCAGAGGCGGACTGATGGGGGGAATCTTCCTACTGCATCACCCTCTGCTTTCCTTCTCATCCATATTCAGCGATAGCTCCAGCCTTGTGCTGCATTCTACAGAGAGGCACCTAGCGTGTCCAATCACCCCGCACCCCTCCCCAGCGTCACACACACATTCACACCAAGGCTTTCTTCCTCGTTGGCCCCCCCCCCCCACTTTGACGCAGCACTATAAAAGACGTAGCGCCTCGCTCACGTTTGGGTGAAATATGAAAAGGTAGGATGGAGGGAGGCTGCGGAGAGAGAAAGAGGAAACGAAAAGAAAAGTGTAAAATAAAGTGCGAAGGAGTGACCTTGCGTGAGCGGAGTGGAGGTATAGAGGGATGGCGGGGAGGCGGTGGGCGCCTTAGTTGGCCATGTTGGAAACACAGCGAGAGAGAGATTTTCGGAAAATGGCAGAAAGGATCTGCCGCAGAGCGCCAAGGGGACGGCCAACAAAATTACTGCCTATAAATCCTAACACGCCATAGTAGGCCGGCGTGCACGTCTGCACGCAGTGGGGGAGGGTATATAAGATTGGTCCCAGGGTCGTACTTCATTTGCATAGCAGCTTTATTCAACAGAGGATGATATATCCTCTACGTATCCATAGAGGTATACCAATGCGCCCTACCGGGTGTCTCGGATGCAGCACGCAGAAAGCAAAGATGCTCCTGTTCAAGTAAACCGATCACGTTCAACACATCCACTGGACATTCTAGAATACATGAGCTCTCTCTCTAAAGCCCCTCCTCTCCCCACCACCTGCCCAATTCACAGTCAACTCACGTCACCACACACTGCAAGGGCACCTGTGTCCTTCTCTTGCTCGATTTCTCTCCCTCTCTTTCCCTCACACCGTTTGATATAAAAACTGAACCGCAGAAAAACACGCCAACATAAATAGCTCAGCCAAAACCTCCATTAGCAACATTAACATTCCATTTCAATTGGATTTGGTTAAAGGCCACACACACACACACACACACACACACACACGCACACAAAACATCCGCATGCGTACTTGTGAAAGCATGAGTGATCTATGGTTGTTTAAGTTGGGGGGGTAAAGAAAGCTCTCAATCACTGACCATCATCTTCTTTGCTCTCCAGGTCAAAGGTCATGAAGGGAAGACAGGTATCTATTGATAGAATAGTGTTTTAATTAACAAGGCCAGATGGGCGATAGAATGATTGATAGGCTAAACAACCAATGAACAAAGAGATAACTTCCTTTCTGGTCTATACACTGTGCTAATGAAATCCTTGACATGGGTCTTCATACAGTTAATGCTGTGAAGGCTAAATGCCTACAACACAATATAATATCAAATATCACATATAATCAATATTTAAATTTTATAACCAAAATAATATTTTACAGATACTACAAATAACACCTTTAAAATAAGAAGCAACAGAAATTTGTAAAATAATGCAATTATATTTCCTTAATAATGTCTAAATAAATGTATTTAGTAAATATAAATATATTCTTTTAAAAGGCATAACTGAATGTATATAAGTTCAAAAGCAAGAGCAAATATTGATCAAAACAAATATGATTAAAACACATTTAATGAGCAGGATTTTCATCAGTGGACTAAATAAAGCATGCTGAACTCCAAAAACCAAACTCATAGAACCTTAAAAAATCTTAAATACTTTGGGGCAAGCTCTCAACCTGTAAATTATTCAATTAAAGAGTGTTATACTACAGTGTTTATCCTAACTGTTTTGTATTACAGGTGATTTTGGTCCATACACTTGCAGGACCAAACAGAGCAAACTCCACACACAACTTCACACTTAACCCACACTTTCTGTTCTCTTGCCTGCCATTCAAAACTTCTATCCCCACGCACACATGGCCAGTCTTCAAAAGTTCCCACGCACAAAACTGTGTGACCTTCTCCACTATTATTTAAAGACCATGACTCAAGAAGAAATGTAATATAGATCAGATCTCACAGATAAGATCATTTAACATCAAGCCTAGAGACTGACAGCCACCCAGGGCTTTCTGATGTCAACTTTTGTAGGATTGCCTTTTGGATATTTATAAGGAGAACTCACATGGCGACACAGAAAGGATCACGTCCTTTTGTGTCTTTAGGGGTTTTTGTAATTGCATACGAATAGGGATTAAAACCCAATCCGCATGTGTGCTTTCACCCCTTCATTCATTGAATGCTCAATTGAACCTGACTCCCAGAGGAGTTACCACGACCCCACTAAACATCACCCCATCGGGGTCAGTAACAGTTTATAATCTATTATTAATGTATTATTAATAGGCAGCACTTGTACTGTGTTTCTTTTTATTTCACATGTCCAATAACAGTGTTGAATCCAAAGTAAGAAGAAGAAATAAATGCACGTTTGATCATTCCTGTGCAGAATGGAAGGCATGCATTACACACAAGTGTAAATTTAGGATACAGAACTTAAGTCTCGTTTGACTTCTTTAGGGCTCGCACAGAACAACCGTGAGGTGTCGATCTTACCTCCGGTGTGAGTGCGCTTGGTGCTGCTGGCCTCGGTCGGTGTTTCCAGGGGTCTTTTTCGGGAGTCGCAGGGGTCCGAGTCCATTTGCGGAGACTGCGCGAGGTGCGGAGGAGCGGAGAAGATCCCGTTCTGCTGAACTGCCCCGCCAGCCATCATTTTGCCCCCGGCTGGAGTTGACACCGCACCGCACCGAGAACGCTTAGACAAAACATAAGTCGCCAATTAACGCTTAACGTCCTTGCGTTTCTCGGAGCTTCAGATGTCACGAACTGTCATTGTGCGCTGTGGTCGCGAGTAAGAGCGCATTAAGTCTCTAAATATACAAATCCATTCTGTGAAGTCAATTCATTAGCGCGCGCCCGACACTTGAGACGTCTCTGTTTTAAGCGAACGCACACCCGCGCAGAGCCCTCCCCAAAAATGTTTGCATCGATCGCCCTGAACTGACAAACTACGAGATAAACAACAGGAAAAACGAGTTCGAAGCGCAAAGTTTGGGGTGTGATGTGCTGCTCTGTTTATGTTGTAGAGTAAAAAAGAGAGATTTGTTTGAGAGATGCGCGGATGAGAGAGAGAGAGATCACTCGCAGCATCCCTGGACCAATTGCGCGCGCGACGACCCTTATGACGTCACGGGCAAAGAGTTTTACAAGGACGGAGGGCAAGAAGTTTTCCTGTTTAAAATGTGTAAGTTGCAATAGGGAAGTTTTGCTAGTAATTTGCTGAAGCCCTATAAAGTAACTTGTATAGTTGCAAGTGTGAAGCACTTCTTAATGGGTGGCACTGCTTTTATTAATGCACACGTGACAATTCTGTGGTATAAAACTGCACACATCTTAATACAGTGAATGCAAATTGTGTGCATCAAAAGAGACACAATGACAATGTGTGCATCTAAAGAGACACAATGAGAATGTGACAATTTGTGACAATTGTTCTCAGTGATACAACAAGAACACAAACAAGACTTCACAGTCAACCCTGATGTAAAACTAAATAAAATCTCTAGATTAGCTTCATAAAAATATGCTCATTTTACATCATATAGCCTGTGAGTAAGGCTGTCTTTAATTCATTTTTATATTTTATGAAACAGCCCAAACGTCCCTACATAAAAAAGTGCTGTTTTTTGTTGGCATAATGCTTGATTCGTTTAAACTGCATAGATTCAGCTTTTCCACAGGATACAGTTATAAACAGCAATGCATCACATATTACAAAGTAATAAAGTTTGTAAACACCACACCAACATCCCCAAGAAAAGTACAGGGTAAATATAATAAAAAAAAGACAGTGTAATCTTTATGGAGTGTACAAACCTCAAATATCTTTCACACAATAATTTAAGGCTAATGGAGAAAAAAAATCACAGATCCAACAATCAAGCCTTTTTCAAAAATAGCTATTTTAAATTTTAGATGACCTATATAAAGCATGCTTAAAATGTAAGACCATGTATGTATGGGCCAATATCACTTTACAAGAAATATATTTTGAACCTGCAGATTTTTGGATCCTTAGAAAATATATATATATGTATTTATATATGCATATATGTATACATTTCAAACGAAAATACAACACACTCTGGTCCTTGTAGGTAATTGTGTGTAATGTTCCTCTTGAAAATAATATGAAATGATATATATAACCCCAGACAGACCTTTATTTCTCAGACAGGGCTACTAGATTTTCGAAGTGCTTCCTTAGCCCCTTGCAGTGTCTCTCTTTTCACACACTTCCAGAACCCAGAAAAATCATTCTGAGATTGAACCTATGGAACACACATGCTTTGAATGAGCAAAATAAGGAACTACCGTAATAACCACTGACATATACACATACACTGTATGAAATGGGTTTTGGACAAAACTGGCACAAATTGTTCTTAATTTGTGATAATTTTGGGTATATTTGAGACAATACAAACACTTTTTACCATTAACATGGACTCACAGCTGGCAAATGGGCATGTCTGACTTTGACATGTATATATTGCAATTATTATGTACTCAAAATGAAAACAAATAAAAAACTTTTTATGAGCTGATGTTGACCAAAACCGCACTTTTCCAGGGGTGTTTCCAAAACTTTTAAAGGCAGCATCTAGTATTACTTATTCCATCGTTAATACGTTTCTTGCCAATAATTATGGCCAAAAATATACAAATTCAATTTATTTATAATTATACATTTTTAATAATCAGACCGAAGTAAAATTGTTTAAATCAATGATAATCAATTAAAAGGCTATAAAATTTCTCACCCTTAGCCCACGAAGAACTCTGTCTTTCATCACAGCGAGAAACTCTTTATCACTTAGACAGTTGTCCCCATCCAAGTCGAAGATCTTAAATACCGTATCCAAAACATTCTCTGACAGCTCATGACCTGTTGCTATCATCACCGCCCGTTTAAACTGTGCTATGGTGCAACAAAAAGAATAAAAATGTTATGCACTTCCATCAAAAATGAATGAGAAATTTACATTATTTACCCACTTCCACTTTCACCTCAAGCAGCGATACATAACAAAGCAAATATAAGTAAACTTTGTATACACATTAGAATGGCAAGTATGATTACATGGATAAGCATTTTGTTATGCTGCTGCAGTAGGAGGATGTCAATGTATTTCATCCTTTAAAGGTCCAATTCCCGCATGTTGTAAAATTTGATTGTGTTTACAGTGTGTAGTATAACATGTGTTAATGTTTAGCTTTGAAAAATAACCTGTATTTTTCACATAATTCACTTCTCTGTTTACCGCTTTTCCCGTCATGAGAACGGCTGAAAACTTCCCCATTCTGATGAAAGTCCTGCCTTCAGAAATACGTAATAAGTTCTGATTGGACCAGCGGCTCGTGTGTTGTGATTCGACGTCAGAGGAAGGTGTAAGACCGGGAAAGCTGACCACTTATCAACACATGTGCTGGCGCTCAGTTATCATAAACTGATTCCGAGTCTGATTCTGTCTCAAATTGATCATATTAAAGACATTTAATGGTAATTAATTGAGCCGGAATCAGACCCGGAGAACATAGATGAAGAGGATAGAGTGGACGCTGTGCAAGCACGACTTTTGTTTACGTTTTAAAATATAACATTCGTCTGCAGCTAAACTTTATGCCCATCTAACCAGCATGTGGTTAAACAGTAAATAATAGATAAAATAAACAAATAATTGAAACTGTTCATTACAAACACAAACAATCAATGTCCGGTGTCCGGTTCAATTACTACACTTTTTTTGTTTCAATTACCAAACAAACAAACAAAGCTAAACAGCGTTTCCCTTGTGTAATAAGTTGGAGAAACTGTTAAACTCATCAACTTCATTGATAAAATACACTTAATGTTTGTTGTCCAAAAACAATAGAAGAAACTGCTCCATCTTTCAACAATTATCCTTTGTAAATCTCGAATTAAACTGATCGAGATTGAGGAAGCTGTCCTCAGTAAAATGTGATGCATATAGTTTTACATGTGAATTATAATATTCGGGAACCAAGGTTAAAAATAAATTATAATCATTGATCTCTAAGTAAAGCGTCCATTGGAAAGCCAAACAAAGGTAATAGGTCTCTGTTTCAACAACATGGCAAACCATCACACTCTACAAACTCAACTCTTCATCTGCTCTGTAGGAGCGCATCAAGACCCTGGCCCCTTTTATGAATGTTTCTGTGGGTGAGGGTTACCGCCGGTATGACATCAGCTTTTCAGGAACTAGAGGGGTGTAGTCCAAACCAGCCGTTTTTTGTAGCCGATTTCTAATTAATAAAATATCTCGCTTCACGGTGAAATTTGAGCTTTGTACTTTTGAAGATGTTATTTATATTCATAAAACAACATTATACACTAATTCAAGTTTGAAATATGGATTTGCGCTGAAGGGGATCTTTAAGGATTGCAATTCACCAAGGAAGAAGACATGAGAAAGTGGGCAGAAATAACATACAGGAATATTTTTTTTATTATTTATTTATTTGTGTTGCCCCTAGAAATAAATGGTGACACTGACAACCCTACTAACTGAAAGAGCCTAGTCAACTTAGTGCATAAGATCAATAGAATTAAATATGCCACAGGTTCATGCTTACCCATTCCTATTGGCTTGTTGGCATCATTAATCATTTTGATTGAGAAGGCAAAATCCTCCAGATGGTTGGTAAAGAGACAGAATTCTTTAAACTCTTCAAAAGTAATGCTCTGAAATGAACAAGAACAACAAACGAAAACAATACACTTATAAACTTTTGTTAAAAAATATGCGGAAAAAAATAAATAACACAGGTATTAAATGCAATAACCAAACCCAAAAATTAACATTCTGTCATTTATGTTTTATTCATGTTGTTTAAGACCTTTAGAGTACATAAAGGTAACTAAAGTATATAGGTTATAAGTACCTTTAACTTGTAAATTGTCATGTTATTTAAGGCGCCATTCAAAAGAAGCGCCTTTTGCATGTTTAGGTTAATTCAAATCTCAGACATGCTTATTTTTTCTAGGAGCATTCGCACCACATTGATATAAAACAAATCTCAACTTTTCAGAATGCCGCAAGTGCAAAAAAAGTTTTAAAAAATCTGACAAAACAGAAGCAATTAAAAAAGACCATTCAATTCCATCACTGTGCGCAAGTTTAAATTCTCAGCAACAATTATAAGAACAAGTTACAAACCCTCAAAGCTTTTTACTCCCATTGTTGGTATAGTAAGAATCTTCCTTTTTTATGAGCTAAGACAAATTGATTCAAACAGATAATATCTGTGGAATGGGATCCAACAGTGTGCATTTAAAATCACTGTAACAAGCTTGAGAATCTGAGAAACTGAATTTTGTTTACGTAGACAAAAATCTTATGTAGCTTTAAATAGCAAAATAGTTAATTTTTGTATTAGTGTTCAAACTGTGTCACCTGTCCAGTCGGGATCCTCTTCCTTAGGTTTTCCCAGTAAGCCTCATTGTCTTCCTCATTGGTGTAGTGAAGCAGCCATTCAGCGAAATCCTCCCGCCTCATGGTCTTCATCCCTTTAGTAAACTGTAGAAATTCCATTTCTTGTACCTCTGCCTGCAAGTCTTCCATAAAACTTAAGAAAGCAAACATGTGTCCTATTACTTGAAAGTTTGATGAGTGCAGTGTTTTTTTATGAATGTATTTATTTCAAATTTTTATCCGAGATAAATCCAAAATATTGTTTTATTCTCTAATAAAACAAAGCAAAAAAATATGCTAAATTGACAAAACCATTTACTATTTGGAAGTATGCTTTAAACTGATGATTTTTAATATCTGTATAAATAAAAAATGATGGTAAAAATAACCAAATGCTGTGTTTAGTTGTCTACCTGAGGAAATCATTGTATTGAAGTTTTTCCTGGCCATTTTTTCCAAAGAAGAATACCTGCAGTGTGGTATTGACCTCATCATCACTAATCTGTATTTGAACATAGAATGTTGCGGTTACACAAATGTCAAATGTAACAAACTTTACACTTAACTAGGAAATGTTTTTAGTAAGAAATGGCACAATGACTTACCTCTGACCCGTCCATGTTTAGAAGTGCTTTCCGTGGTCCAATTATTTTCTTCAGCTTCAGAGAAGAGTGTGAAGTTACTAAATTGCTAGTAAAGTATAAGTCATGAACATACTTGAGCCTGATTTTTTCAGATCATGGACGATCCAAACTGAGAACATTACATTTTAAAGGAGGGGTATGTTGTTGCTTCATGTTTTACAAGTGCTTTAGACTGTTAATCATGGTGAGTTGTCATGTTCGACTTCAACATGAAGATATATTATATGTACATTTGCTAATAACCGAGTTAGACGCATGATTTAGTATTGGCGGTGTGTATTGTGCTGTGCTCAATATACACCACCACCACCACCACTCCAAAGCACGCCCCCCACCCCCCCATCCCCACTGCCAAAGGCTACAGAAAGTTTGAAAGATTGCAAGTTATTAATTGGTCATTTGCCCATAAAATCCTGTCTACCCAACAATTAGAGAGCGCGGAAGAGAACAAGAATCAGCTCTTCTGTAAATTTGAGTAAACTAAATACTTTTTGGAGATATGAACATCAAAATTTTACACAACAGGTACCAAAGAATTACAAATGATTGAATGAAACTCCCTGTGATACTTGTACTTTAAGAAAATAGCTTTAACACAGTGTTTTAAGCTGTTGTATATTTCCTGGCTTTTCTATCATGCACAAACCATGCCCACATACCTTTTGCACATCTGTGTCATCTCATGCCAGCATTAACAGAGACATAAGCATTATCATCCAACATAACCAGATAGACCCTAATGAACACCTATTGAGCACATCCACATTTCTCAAATTTAAACTCGCAAAACAATTAGCTTTACTGTAAAAATGTCAGCCAAAAGTCTATGAGTAAATGTAGATGTAAATAGGCTCAACAAATTTATTTTGCATGTCTTAAAATAATTCTAGATTGTAAAAACCATGTGCATAAATATTACCGCCAATAACAGTTTTATTTTCAATGAAACGGAAAGATTACTATAATACTAAAATCTATGTGAAAGACATGCCATACCTTCTGAAACTCCTTCTTGTCCACATGCTCATTGCCATCAATATCAAGCATTTTGAAAGCAATATGAAATCCTGTTTCAGGTTCTGGAATCACAATGCAATTACATTTATATATTTGTGATATATTGATATTGTGGCATGGGAGGTAGAGTACACATTCACTTAAACTCAGTTCAAAAACACTTGAGGACAAGCACTAAGTGAGTTCACATGTGCACAATGTAAAATTTAGCCAGATAGTAGACACTTACTTGTAAGAATGGTTAGAAGAAACAGGTATTCTGTGTAAGAAATAAGCCCTGAAATAAAGTTCAAAATTAGATGAATTTCAAAGTCTTGCCAATCTTTTTATTATTATGTTTGAATCACAACACTTCCCTATTGAAAAGGTTATTATTTACAAACACTTAGACTCTATTCCCTTTGGCCTATGTTAGAAATGTGTTTGCTGAACATTTACCTCTGTCTCCGATGCCCCTGAATAGTTTCTTTCCGCCATAAGCCTTGGAAGCCACCTTCATCATCTCTTCCACATCCTGTCAAGGGACGAATCAGATTTTGAGGGAAAATAAAGGAATTGCTGGAATGAAACAGAAATACTTTTCATTTAAAGTTCAACTTCATCTTATCTAAGGAGTTCACTTACTGCTTTGGTCAGTATCTTTTTCTGGAGTTTGCCTATTAGACAAAGAGATAACCAAAGATTTTGGGGGCAACATTTATCAGTATAGAAAAAGAGTTTAGAGACATGTACGCACTTTTGGAAAGAGTGTGGAACATACCACATGTGCAATATATATATCAGAGGTCGCGTTAACCGAATATTGACTGATTTTTTTTCAGCTGTGACGGAAAAATCTGAAGGTGATCCGTTATTTTTATGGATTATGCTGAGGGCGATCTATAGTAGTTTGTAACTGATTGTCTTTATTAATTATCAATTCTCTTTTATTGTCTCCCCTTTGTCCCCGCTGCATACAGTTGCAAAAATGCAGCTGAGGGTGAGAAGTTGCTCTAAACGGCCAAATAGTTGTGATATTGTTAATAAAGGTGAATAAATAGGAAGAAATGCAGCGTTTGTGACCACTACGGAACACAGAGGGGTGCAGCTGTACCCCTGGTGCAGAAGGAGCGGGTCCTGCAGCATCAGGAAATCTCACATTCACAGAAACCAACAAACTTCTGATCACTTCCTTACGAAAAATGTTTCCTGACTACAGAACATCGTCTGAATAGTTATATTTATAAATATGTTTTAATTCCCTCCGCTGTCAGTGCGAAAAAAAAACACATGAAATTGTTGAAGAATAAATTTGAGTTTTTGTTAATTTGTCAAATAAATTAAGTAATAATTTAGCCTATATGCTCATTGTGAAAGTTCATGATTAAAAAATTACAGAAAAAATCGATAAGAAAATATGCAAATTAAGTGACAGGCAATAATAGGTTATGACAGAATTTTTTCGTCCCTCTTCATCAAAATGACGGACAATGAGAAAGTTTAACGCTACCTCTGATATAGATATGTATATATATTCATACAATTTAACATATAATTGATATAGGATCTAACATGTAGAGGCTATTGCTTAAAGAGTGAGTTGAGACGTCCTAGTGACCGGCTGCTTAATAATGACAAATCAAATAACAATGTAAAACTAAATGAGGCACTATGATTTTAACTCAGTTGTTTTGCTTTTAAAATTATTGGAAGACAAAATTGAATCTATTATTCACAATAATGATTAATTGCACAACCCTACAAAGAGGAAACTAAATATCTGAAAATGAAATGTGTGGAGGCATTTCATGACAGTGTTAGTTATTGCTAACTATTATAACTTGCAGTAACACATACATAAGACAAAAAAAAACACAGTACAAAGTGATTAAGTTTATTTGCAGCGTTTGCCACTGAAAACATTTTCAGTTCCGCATGCCAGTGAATGCGTGCATTACTTACGGTCCACCTTTTCCAGCAAGACCGAATGGAGAAAGTCTCTGGGTGTCATATACGGCTCTTCTTCATAGAACATGGAAGCAAACTGGTAAAATCGCAGACGTCTGGTTGACACAGGTTGCACTGGGGTCTCCGCTTTCTTCAACTAACAAGAAAAATGCAACACCTTGCATTCATAATGAACTGAGCACCTGGAAATACCAATCTAGACCACAAAGACCAAGACAAAGCTTTCAAGACTAGTGAGACTTTAAACGGAACTACAACATTTTTTTATAATGCTAAATGTTCTCATGACAACATATACATGTCCTCATGTATGTTCTCATGACAACAGTTCTCATGACAACAGTAATATACACTATATTCCCAAAAGTTTTCGCTAACCAGCATTGACACGCATATAAACTTAAGTGATACCTATTAGTAATCCATAGGGTTCAACATGACGTCGGTCCACCCTTTGCAGCTATAACAGTTTCAACTCTTCTCAGAAGGCTGTCCACAAGGTTTAGGAATGTGTTTGTGGGTATTTTTGACCATTCTTTCAGAAGCACATTATGAGATCACACACCGATGTTGAATAAGAAAGCCTGACTCTCAGTCTCCTCTCTAATCCACCCTAAAGATGTTCTATCAGGTTGAGGTCAGGAGAGTCAAGTTCATCCTGTCATCCATGGCTTTATGGACTTTGCTGTGTGCACTAATGTCATGTTAGAAGAAGAACAGGTCAGATCCATACTGTTCCCACAAAGTTGGAAGCATGGAATTGTCCAAAATGTTTTGGTGAGTAGGCTGAAGTATTCAGAGTGAGAGTAACACCTGATTTACATTATTTGGATGTGTGAGAGAATACTTTTGGCAATATAGTGTATTTAATTATTACTCATTACCTGTTTTCTCACAATAAAACAATTTTAGGATTGAAAGTTTCAGAACCAAATGACAAACAAAATGTTTCTCATCTTATACCCTGATTCTTCACACTTTATCATCCAATCATTAAAATTCCTATTGAACATTTGTGGCCTTACTGTATATGTGTACATGAATATTCACTCATTATAAAATTAGATAATGATTTAATTAAGTAGTTAGCTGACATGACACATAGTGTTTAAGTTTACTTTAACACAATACAGCAGAGCCCCACCTACAGTGCAATGTTACAATGTTCCCTTTATGTGTGCATGTTAATAACTTACTTTGAGGACATAAATACAATTCAGTACATTACAGGAAAAACAGGGACAGTGTGTTTGAGTCTTAACTTTAACGTTATTAAAAACATAACCAGATACTAATATATTTTACAGCAGGAGCAAAAAACTATCAAATGACGAATCAGTGGATGACTAAACCACCTTAGAATTATTGAAAAATATAAAGACGGAAGTTACTGAAAAGTTACTGAAAAGTTGTCTGGAAAACTTTTCTTACCTTTGCGTCCTCCGCGTACACGACGTGGGGCCAAAACTTACATTGCGGCTGATAGTTGTAGCGCACATATCCGCTCGCTAAAACATAACCGAGCACACCAGCTCCAACAGTACCGCCATACCATAAACTTCTATGAGACGACACATTTCTTACAATATTCCGCAAACTAGCAGCCAACCTGGCCCACGTCGCCATCTTTCTATGGGAAGAAGTTTTTATCTATCTTTGGTCAATAGTGAAGTGACGTTTTTAAACAGCGGTGATTAAGCGCCCCCTTCCGTCTAATAACGCATCTGCAGCCACTGTCCGGAACTACACTTAAAATCTAAACCGTTCAGTTTAAATGTAGATTTATTCTGTTAGTAGTCTATTAAACACATCTGTTACACTTTTACTGTGTGTGTGTGTGTGTGTGTGTGTGTGTGTGTGTGTGTGTGTGTGTGTGTGTGTGTGTGTGTGTGTGTGTGTGCGCGTGCGTGCGTGCGTGCGTGCGTGCGTGCGTGCGTGTGTGTGTGTACAAACCATTTTGGACAATCCATGCTCCCAACTTTGTGGGAACTTTCTGGATTTGAACATGTTCACCAGTGCACAAAGCAAGATCCATAAAGACATGGATGACAGAGTCTGGTGTGGATGAACCTGACTGCCCTGCACAGAGTCCAGACCTAATCCTGATAGAACATCTTTAGGGTGGTAAAATATTCCCACAAACACACTCCTAAACCTTGTGGACAGCCTCCCCAGAAGAGTGGAAACTGTTATAGCTGCAAAGGGTGAACTGATGTCATATTGAACCCTATGGATTAGTTGGGTTATGCTGGTGAGGGAATACTTATTGAAATATAGTGAATGTATATATGTATATACACACACACACACACACACACACACACACACACACACACACACACACACACACACACACACACACACACACACACACACACACACACACACACACACACACACACAAACATATTATATATACACAAACACACACCTCTATGCGAACATAATGTCATATTGTGTAGTGATCAGTAACAGACACACATTTTGTTCTTGTTTAACATTTATCGACACTGAAGGTGTCAATATACCACATAAAACAAAACGTTCTAATTTTCAGGGGATATTCAGATGCTGCACAAAAGAATAATGTAATTGCTCTTTTGTCAAATCTGGGCTGTGAAGAACCATTATGTAAAGTCTGTACATTTAAAGCTTCATCCATCTGTTTACATAAACAGCTACCCAATGGGCAATTCCAGCGTTATGGATGTGACATAAAAACGCTCTGGATTATAATTTATACCACTAAACTGAACCAACTGTATTTATTATACAAAACCCTTGTGGAAAGTGTTTAAACATCAGAAATATATCAGTGTATCCCCAAGTTTTCTATATTAAAAAAGCTAAAACTGCATTATAGTCATGACAAAGGAAGGACGACAATTTTGGGAGGCAACAAACTTCTCAAGATTTATGTGAATTAAAACAAACAAACCAGAATTAAAAATATCCAACAGATGGCTAAGGGATTGCTCTTTATAGAACACAAAATAATAAATAGATTTTTATTTTCACGTGGCTGTCGAGGAGAGATATGAGCATTATGGATGTGACAATCCTGAAACTAGGCCTTACTTTACTATGAACAATCCTGCACTAAAATTTGAAATAATTATCTAAATATTAAAAGAGAGACCTCCCATGGATATTTAAATAACCAACTCTGTAAACATGCAAAAACCTTTGGTAAAACTAATTTTAAAAAAATGGGGGAAAAAAGTGAAAATGTATGTGCTAACTTTATTGTTTTGAGTCGTGTTAAAATCTATAAATTGAGTATTTAAGCTCTACACCTACAGCCTCTTTGTAGTTCCCCAGACACCAGCCTACACTTCCCACAATCCTTTGCGACATGGGCGTGTACGTCACTGTCGTCCTTTGCCCGTAGTTGAAGAATGAGCCAGTGAGAGAAAAGGAGTGCGAGTCACATTTAACATTTTGTTTTATTTACATTCAATCATGTTTCACTAAACATTGTTTTGAGTTTTCGCGTGGGGTCTCACGGTCGCTACGCGTGGTCACATATCCTCAATATTTGTTTGCTATGTTTAATAAATGTTAATGTGAGTCTCATCCGCTAGTTGGTTAGCAAAGCGTTTCTGCCGCTACGATGATGGAAACTTGAGCTGCTAAACGCGAACACTTCTTCAGCTCATCGGACCACCCAAACACAGTGAGTTTTGTTTTTAAAGCACACTTTTGACCATATGTGTGAATATTAGGTGCTGCTGTGTTACTGTATCCTATAACGTCTGCCTGTAATAAGGCGGATCTAGCTGCTAACGTACTAGCTGGACAGATTTATGACATTGTTTTGGTGCTTTTTTTAATTAGGGCGTATTTATAACACATACTAATGAAATGTAATTGTTTAATGCATGAGCAAACTGTAATATTATCCAAACTGCTTGCTAATTGTCTTATACACAATGATCTGGTGCTATATCTGTATAACAGTAAAGATTGGTTGGTTTAAGTGAGTTCTGAATTCTCTCTCTCTTTTAGGGAACCCTGTGCCAGGCAGCAAAATGCAGACCATAAAGTGTGTTGTCGTCGGTGATGGCGCAGTGGGAAAGACCTGCTTGCTGATCTCCTACACCACCAACGCCTTTCCAGATGAATACATTCCTACGGTGTTTGACAACTACAGCACTCAGACCTGCGTGGACGGCCGTGCCGTAAGCCTCAACCTGTGGGACACGGCCGGTCAGGAGGAGTATGACCGCCTGCGAACCCTCTCTTACCCACAAACGCACGTGTTTATCATCTGTTTCTCTGTGGCTAGTCCTTCTTCTCATGCCAACGTGAGGCATAAATGGCACCCAGAGGTGTGCCACCACTGTCCGGGCGTGCCTGTGCTGTTGGTGGGCACAAAGAGAGACCTCCGGGCTGACAAGGAGACCCTGGAGAAGCTGAAGGAGCAGGGAATGAGTCCAACGACTCCCCAGCAAGGAAGTGCTCTTGCTCGCAGCATCGGCGCGGTCCGGTATCTGGAATGCTCGGCTCTTCTTCAAGAAGGAGTAAGAGAGGTCTTCAACGAAGCTGTCAGGGCTGTTCTCTACCCCAATGCCAAGAAGAACACCAAGAAATGTGTGCTCTTATAACCGCTGGAGGGTGTGTGTGTGTGTGTGTGTGTGTGTGTGTGTGTGTGTGTGTGTGTGTGTGTGTGTGTGTGTGTGTGTGTGTCTGAGAGAGTTAGTGAGTTTTAATGAGGAGTGGAATGTATGTTAGTAATGTGATCATCTTCTTGATTTGACTCTGCAAGTGTGTGTGTGTTGCTACCACTTAACGTTTGTATCGCTACACTACAGATAGCAATAGGTGCACAGATTGTTAACGAGCAAGCTTGAAACTGATACTGTGTGTGTTTGTGTATTTGTGTTTAAACTTTATACATATCACCTAGGACGGAACTACAGGGCAAGTGTTGAAGGTCAAGGCAGTCGAGAGGATTTCTCTGGGATCACTGCCTTCTCATAATGCCAGCAAAATGTTTTTTTGATAAGGCTCAGAGGATATTTCATGCACCAAAGTGTACATCAGTACAAACAGATTGAAGCATCTATGCCAGCCATGTTTTTTGTGTATTATGACTTGTTAATGATCTCTGATCTGTGTGTGTTTGATTGGCTGTTAAATCAAGAAGTGCTGTGTCAACCCAGTGTGCCTTTAGAGGCTTAGCCTGAGTTTGGCTCTTCCTTTGACATCTCACAACTCTTCTGCACATTTCATCTTGGGTGCTACTAGGGTGCCTTGTGCATTCAGTGCTGGAATATGCTATGGGGTTTATGTTAGTTCATAGCTAACCTGCCTCTATACAAAGCTGCAAATGAAGGTATATATGCTGTTTTAGGGAAAAAAATGAAGATCTTCCTGTATTTAGATAGTTCTGCCTGAATCTTAAGATATTACATCCCTGCTATTGAAGCTAAAGTGCCACTAATATTTGTATTATTTTATATTTTACATGAATGTTGATCCACTCAAATGAAGTGCCCTTTTTATAATTGGTGAAGGAGGATGTAAGCTCTTTGTCCTATATCTCTCCTGAGGTGTAGGCTTCGGTTGGGTCCACATATGTTTTTTTATCTATTATTGAATGTCTACCTTTTGTATAATAAAGTTGTTTTTTTTTCAACCAAAGGCTGCTTTCTCAGCCATGTTTTATGACACTAATAGCACACCAAAAAATGGTCTCAATTTGTTGTTTTGTATTAAATCTGTTTTTACTATTTGAAATTGTCATTATTTTAAATATATACCTCCACTTGCATGAAAAAATAAACCAGTTTAAAGTTATATGGAATGGTTGACTCTTGTCCTTGCATATCTGATTAGAGTTTGTATGCTCATGTGCATAAGAGATGATAATGGGAAGAACATGAAGGAACGAAAGAAAACAAGTGTGGTTAGGAAACAACAGCTGTGTAACACTGAGATTCCTTACAATTGTTTCAGAAAAACAAAACCGTCAGTTGTTTGTGTAATTGTGTATGGGCATTGTTCTGAGAGTAATGATCCAATGTTTCGACCTGAATGTGTGACATATACTTGTGTGTGACAGTGCTGATGTATTGGGAAGTGTCCCTCAATCAATGCATTTTATTAGACACTGTATACAAACTTTAAATAAAACATTTACTATACTAATAGTTCATAAAAAATGTGTAATAGCATAATAATAGAACATCATTTAAATGTTTTTAGCGCAGAACGCCACAAACTAAGCATTAACAGTAATGTTTCTGTCATGTTTTTCCTAAATGTATTGCTTTACATGCACATTTAAATTCAGTAAATGGATCCGAAAAAATCATAAAATTAATTATTAAGCCTTTAGTCGTTACAAACATGTACAAAATGTTTTGTTTGACTGAGCAACACAAAGAATGATATTTAGAAGAATGTATGACATTTCTGAGACATGATTGACTACCATTAGAACCATTTTTGTGTTTCTGTTAAACAAACAAAAAAGAAAATTTAAAGTCAGTTCTTGGAACCTTCAACAGAAATCTTGGAGTATTTCTATGTGTAACATCCCTTTAACAAATTAATTTCTACAGAATATTATTATTAAACCATTAAATATTCTGAATATACCAGTAAAATGTGCATGATGGTCCTTCACAAACCCATTGCTGTGGATGCAGAGCTGCTGTTTCATCGCTTCACCTACAGGGGGAGACTGGCAGACATGATGATCCAGCGCACACACAACAACACAGAAACACAGTAGTGTCCGCGCGCGCAGCACAGAGGTTTAATTCCTTTTTAAAAGCGTTGAACTTATCAATTCACCAGACTTAAATATCAGTACATATCAGACTTTTAATCATGGACGATATTTTTTAAGTATGGAGTAGCTTGACCGCTATGCGCTAGCCGCTAACATCGAATCAGTCCGGGTCAGGAAGCCGCATAACCAGCGAGCCGATCACTCGAGCCCGAGGATCAAGAGGCCTACACGGGTAACAGGTACGAGCGTTTAGCATGTTTGTGCTGATTTCATAATCAGTGTTTATCTAAAACCAGATGTTTATTAATAAATAAACGATACTTTATTATCTTCTGCATTCCAGACTTTTGGATTGTGAAATAGTTGTCATTAATTGATAATGGAGAGGTTTGTGTTTTATACATATAACAGTTAATTCTGACTTACTAGCTGGATATGTATCACTGATATGATGAATATTCTGTTAAGTTTGATCACATCTGAAGGTTAGGGATGTAGACCAGGGGTGCTCCATACACTGAGTCCACAATTATAAGACAAATTGTGTATATTGTATTGAGGATTCATTTTGTTGTTGTGCTCTGACAATAAAAATGTTAACAAACCCTTAATTCTGAACACTTCAGTAGTGAAGGTTAAGTTTTGACTTAAGAAAATATCTACATTAACTTTTAGTGTGCAGAATTATTATGCAATTAAATGAAAAACAATTATTTTACCATTTTCTTTATTTTTACCTGTTAAAGTGAGAACAATAAACAAACTTAATATTTACAATAAAAGGATTTCTGAAAAAAATGGCCAATATATTCACCCATATTTTTCGATGACGGTCAAGAGTCTTCCATTCACAAAGTTAGACAGTTTCTTGATCTGTTCAGAGTCAACTTTTGTAAAGCCGGAGTCACATCCGGACACTTTTCAGAGAGGTGTACTGTTTACTTCCACTATAAATGTCCTGCTTTAAAAGGGCCCAAACGCTCTCAATAAGGTTTAAGTCAGCTAAAGAAGGCGGCCATCAATTGTTTTTCATGTTTAAGGCCTTAAGACCACGCAATGTAGTATGTTGATTCATTTGATTGTGCATTGTCTTGAATAAAACTGAAGGTCTTCTTGAAAATGCACACTTGTTCCTATACCACTGCTTGAAGAAAGTGATTTCTAAATATTGGCAGGTTTGTGAGTTGATTTTGGGTCCAGTTTCAAGTTCAACTCGAAAAAGTCCAAATCACTCATCTGTAATAAAACCTGCCCATACCAGTACCCCACCTTGTTGGCATCTGGATCGAAGTGGAAGTCTTTGTCCGTTACTGATCCAACCATGGGTCCTTCCATCCGGTCTGTCAAGAGTCACAATCACCTCGAGTCCACAAACCTTTGGAATATCTGTCTTCAGATATTTCTTCGCCCATTCTTAACATTTTAACTTATGGGTCTAGAAGTGATCAGGTTCCACTTTCTTATTTGGCCATGTCTCAGAGAACTTAACACCTCATACTTCTTGACAGTTGGGGTATGTTTCAGTTGTGGAATAGCAGCACTGGAGAATAATGGGTTCCTGGTAGCTTCATGTTTGATTCTCAAATCTTTGGCAGGTTACATGCATCTTTTCTTCTCTACACGTTTCTTGCAAACGCTGTTGACTATTTGCTAAAAAACATTTGATTGTTCTGTGATCATGCCTCCATATCTTAGATATATAAGGAGTGCTGCTTCCCTGTGGAAGACCTTTTACAATTTTCAGAGGGAGTTAAATCTCTTTTTTGGTCCATTTTTTTCTAGAGGAGAACAAACTGCCTTATTTTTATGCACACCTTGACATATGTTGTTGATCTCCTTAGGCTACACCCTCCCACCTTACACAAATACACTTTGCCTGATATGCATTAAATCTAATAAGCATTCAGGTTTTACAAAACTTGGAGTTTGACATTATGGATAAAATTATGTTTTGGTCAAAATAATCACTTGCCTTATAATTGTGCACACATTGTATGTAGAAAGCCGCAGGAGAAATATTGGTAGATAGCAACAAATCAATCTGCCTTACACGCCCTTATTAATGTTCTGTAAAATCATTTTGTTGTTCCCTCTTTTTATTTCTTTCGATCGGACTTGTACTTGAATCAATCACTAAGTTTTGATGTAAAAATGTAAAAAAGAATATTCAAATTTCATTACCTTAAGCAGGCCCCGTCTTCTCTTCCAAGAGTTCAGCAGGACGTTAGTTAGAGCATGAAGTGGGCATCTACCATGCTGATCTGCCGGACAAATATTACAGGAAGGAACTGTTGAAAAATGTGCAGGTTCCTAAAAACTTTGACAATGAGCTTAGAAAAGCAAAGGTTAAAGAACTAAAATCTCAGCTATCTGGTCAGAAGATGTATATTGTTATGTGATGTGCTTTTGAGTTTAGTGCAAAAGTGTCAAACACAAGATCTCCAAGCAAGACACTCGACACAAAAAGGTGTTTAAATGGCACGTTAGAGGGTTTTTGTGTGTTAAAAAAGCCAAAACCTTGAGCATAGTCTGGCTGACACAAATTATACCATACCTAATATTCTTATCAGGGGCAAGTGTTTTCTTTGAATTTGTTCTGATAAACCACAACCGCATTACAGTTCTGAATTTCAGTTACAGAACAGTTTGTATTACTCTATATGTCACAGCTGTTTTGAACTCACATAAAGATATCATTAACCAAAAAAAGGAAGAAAAATCCACTCCAAAAACTGGTGTTGTTGTTAATGATATGGTAATTGAAGCAGAATTTATGTTATTTGAATGAATTAGTTATTGTAATGTTGGACAAATGGAGTCAAAACATTACAAGATGTGCAATGATAACTAGGTTTCTTTCTAACAACCATTTAATTCATAAAGTATCTCATAAGTGGCTTACTCTGTCATTTTTTTTAATTAACTGTATGTTGCTTTTTATATCTTTATATTTATTGGTTAGAATGTCGGACTCTGACAGCGATGAGGATCAAGGCCGTCCTTTCCATCTGACAGGGTTCCTTTTTGGAAACATTAATGAAAATGGACAGCTGGAGGGGGATACTGTGCTTGATACGGTAAGAACGTCTGGAAAATAAAGACTAAAAAGTACAGACACCAAATATGTGTTTTAACTGTTTCATCCTTTCCAAAGGAGTCAAAAAAGCATTTAGCTGGCCTGGGGTCCTTGGGTTTGGGTTCACTCATAACAGAGATCACAGCCAGTGAGGAGGACACAGCAGACAATGAGGGAGATCAGAGTAACACTGATGCAGAAGGTCTGTTTGTAATAAAAAAGTTAAACATGAGGTTATATAAGGGCACAATTTAAATAATTTATAGGAGAAGCTTAACTATTTGTGTGTGGAAGCAGGATGGGTAAGGAGCACAGACGATGCTGTTGATTACTCAGATATCAGTGAAGTTGCAGAGGATGAAACCCGCAGATATAGACAGGCCATGGGTAACCTACAGCCAACCCAGAGAACAGGTAAACATTAGCCTAAATGTTGCCAAAACACATTGATGCATATGAAAACACTTTATGTGTGTATGTTTGTTCTGCAGATGAAGAAGATGACTATGATGCTGACTGTGAAGATGTTGATGCCAAACTCATGCCGCCTCCCCCTCCTCCAAGCCAGTCACTTCCTGCCAAGAAAGAGGACACACCTGCTCCGAACAGCAGTGGTGGTAAATGAAACAGTGTTATATAATAAATATGGATCACTTTATGAATAATCAATAATCAAATATGTTTTACAAAGCAAATATCTCTTTTGAATAAATTTCTATGAATATTGATTCATTTTCTACATTCTCTTTCTCTATTTAGTGAGTGATGAGGGTGATGGTATCATCTTGCCCTCTATTATCGCTCCATCATCTGTGGGCGATAAAGTTGATTTTAGCAGCTCTTCAGACAGTGAGAGCGAGAGCGATCGACCTTCTCAGGGTTCGGGGGTTGGTGGACAGACAGGTTGTCTCACCCATCCTCTTGCAGGCATCATGCAAAAAGATGCTGCAAAAGCTCTGCCAGGAGTAACACAACTCTTCCCTGAGTTCCGACCTGGAAGGGTGATTAAAACTCATAAAATCTATCCAAAGGGTCAACTTACCTTTTATTCTAGCATTTCATTGGGCTGCTCATTGATCACAGCAGTTTTGCCTAATCTTGAGATCATTATTATTAAGCAAGATTACACATTGACATATATTTTAAACCTAATAATTAAATTTCCACTCTAATATTAAAAGAACATTTATACAAATAAGAGAATATATTTAAACACATACATTTAAATTAATAACGTAAAATATAAGAAAAGTAATATATTGTTGTTTAAATACAATTATTTTTGTATTCATAATTATTGCAAGCCTGACTTGAAATTAAATGTTGTTTTTTATTTATTGCACAGCCCTAGCATTTCATGTTTCTGACTCACCTTCCAGGTTTTGCGTTTTTTGCGGTTGTTTGGTCCTGGTAAAAACATGCCGTCTGTGTGGCGAAGTGCACGGAGGAAACGCAAACGAAAGCAGAGAGAACCACAGACAGACATGGTCGCAGGTGATGCTGAATCAAACTTGCCAGATGGAGTGCCTAAGAAAAAATCAGGATGGGACTATGAATATGCACCTCCTCCCCCACCAGAGCAATGCCTTTCTGATGATGAGGTAATTCTCTGATCTATAGTTAAAAAGGATGCACATGTGGAAGAAAAGAGGGAAAAACATGTTTCAGCATGTGCTTTTTGTCACTCTATAGATAACCATGATGGCTCCAGTGGAGTCGAAGTTTATGCAAGTGTCTGGTGAAGGTGACAAGGTTTCTGATGTGAGGCCGAAGATGGCTGAATGGCGTTACGGTCCAGCTCAGCTATGGTATGACATGCTTGGTGTCCCAGAGGACGGTAGTGGCTTCCATTATGGATTTAAGCTCAAAGAGGAGCAACAGCAGGACAGTATTGATGCAGAGGCAAAAACAAATACTAATACTACAAATACACCAGTAACAGAACCAGTCAGCGAACAGGAACCAAAAATGGAATCACATACTGAGGTTGGTTGATACAATTAGTTTTATAGAAACTATAGTAATTGCAGCAAAATAGATGATAATCTTCATATTTGTGTTTGGGACAAGTCACAGACCAGATATTTAACATTTTTATTTGTGATTGCAGGAAGATGAGGACTCAAAAGTAAAAGATGAGTTGTTTTTAATGGTGACCCAGCTGCAGTGGGAGGAGGACATCATCTGGAATGGAGATGAAGTAAAACACAAAGCTACTAAGACCCAGCGTGCCAGCCTGGCCGGTTGGCTGCCTACTAGTATGACCCGTAATGCCAATGCATACAATGCTCAGCAGGGTAAGAGAACACAGCCATAATACAGAAACAGGGTTCTTACGGTCATTGAAAACCTGGAAACCAAAAATTTTCAAAACTCCAAATAAAATTTGAGCATCTTAAGTATACATGTTCTGTGTTTAATTTGAACATGGACTTCCTTCTTATTTATTAAATACATTAAAGTCATGGAATTTAAAAAAATTTGTATGATCCCTGAAATACATAAATGCGCAATAACATATTGTTAATCGCACTGTTAAAACATTTATTTATTTATATATATATATATATATATATATATATATATATATATATATATATATATATATATATATATATCTCCTGGTGTGTTTTTTTTGTTTTTTTTATCTAAATAAAATATGTGTGTGTGTGTGTCTTCTCTAGGTTTAAGTCGCAGTAATTCTCAGCTGATCCCACCAACCCCTCCTCCTTTAGTCAAAACTCCGTCCATAACAGGTTCTAAAAGAGACAAGCATAACCACGATCATCAAAGTACTTAACAGTATTAAATTTTTGTAATAAGGATCATGTTTCGAATCGAGTGTATTTATTTGTGGAGTTTCCTATAGTTTCTCATGAGGATGACAACACCTGGTTCTCTATATTTCCAATCGATAACGAGGAGCTTGTGTATGGACGTTGGGAAGACAACATAGTTTGGGATGACCAGAACATGGAACGTCTGCCTTCTCCTCCCATTCTCACCCTTAACCCAAATGATGAAAACATCATACTTGGTATAGTGTTTAAACTTTTAACTGCCTAATCATTTTAAGGTCTTAATGTCCATTAATAATGCTGATCAAAGTTGACTTCCTCAATGCTTATAAGTGCTTGGCTTATTCACCTGTTTTTTCCAATGGGAAGAGTTATTGGACAAACCTTGTGTAATTATTTTTGCTGATATTTAGGGGGGGTCTCTAGTAGAAGACAAATTGCACACATAAGCATTATTAATGGGCTTATGCTTTATTTATTCAATTGTCGGTGACATTAGCATTTCAGTTAGTCTGCCAACACATAGTGCTGTGCACTTGGGGCCAGACCCAGGTTTGATTGTCGTCCTAAGCATCCTTTTCCGACCCCTTCCCCCCGGTATTAACTTAAAAATTCAAATATATATGATTTTTTATTTTAAGTATAAATATCAGTTTACAGAACCAAGAGAAAGCCTCATTCCTCTTACTCAAAACAAGCATACTAACATTTGTATTGGTTCATGTTTGTAGAAATCCCAGATGAAAAAGAGCAGCGGTCTTCTAATTCACCCTCAAAAGAAAACAAGAAAGAGACAGCCCTGAAAAAAAGTCGTATACTGCTTGGAAAGACTGGGGTCATCAAAGATGAACCTCAACAGGTGAGATAATGACAAGCAGGTAATGAAAAAAGCAATGTCACAGAAAATGTCAAGTGTGCTTATTTTTCCCTCTTTGCCATAGAATATGTCCCAGCCAGAGATTAAAGATCCCTGGAATCTGTCCAATGATGAGTTCTACTACCCCAAACAGCAAGGGCTTAGAGGCAGCTTTGGAGGAAACATCATCCAGGTAGGGAGTACATACAATACAAAAAGAAGAGACTATAACTTTAGGCAGTTTTGTATAAATTCTTCTTTTCTGTCTTCTCAGCACTCCATTCCTGCTGTGGAGTTGAGACAGCCATTTTTCCCAACTCACATGGGACCCATGAAGCTGCGTCAATTCCATCGCCCTTCCCTGAAGAAGTACTCATTTGGAGCTCTGTCTCAGCCTGGTCCACATCAGGTCCAGCCCTTGCTTAAACACATCAAGAAGAAGGCAAAGGTAGACTAATACTGTCTGCTTATTTTTGTAAAAATTGTCTTAAAAACAGTGTTAAGTGTCAAATTCTCATCTGCATTTGTCTTGACTCTCTTAGATACGAGAGCAGGAGCGGCAGGCATCCGGCGGAGGGGACATGTTCTTCATGCGTACAGCGCAGGATCTGACAGGAAAAGATGGAGACTTGATTTTAGCTGAATATAGTGAGGAGAACCCCCCTCTTCTCATGCAGGTCGGCATGGCGAGCAAAATCAAAAACTACTATAAAAGAGTAAGTTTAAAGAAATGCACTTCTGCGTTCCCCAGTTATCATTCTGTGGAAGATTTGACAGATTACTGTCTATTTTGATTTTGTCTGTGTAGAAACCAGGTAAAGATCCAGGAGCACCTGACTGTAAATATGGAGAGACCGTGTATTGTCACACATCACCATTTCTCGGATCTTTGCACCCTGGGCAACTACTGCAGGTAACGCACATTAAATCACAATATACATTATCTTCAAATTGGCATATTTGCATTAATTAAAATTAATTGATTAATAATATTTGTTGAAATTTTTGTTGTGTTTTAGGCTTTTGAAAACAATTTGTTTAGAGCTCCCATCTACCTGCACAAGATGCCTGAGACAGATTTCCTCGTTATCCGGACACGGCAGGGCTATTTCATCCGAGAACTTGTGGACATATTTGTTGTGGGACAGGAGTGTCCTCTAATTGAGGTGCCAGGGCCCAATTCGAAACGAGCCAACACCCACATCAGAGATTTCCTTCAGGTAATGGCAGTAGCCTCACCTTCCTCCCTTCATATCTTGGATTTTAATATGCGATAGAGTTGGCCGTGAAACAAAAGAGAATCAACTAATCCCCGTTTTGTGCCTTTTTCTTATTCTAACAAAGTTTTTTTTTTTTCATAGGTGTTCATTTATCGTCTGTTCTGGAAGAGTAAAGATCGTCCTCGGCGTATCCGCATGGAGGACATAAAGAAGGCATTTCCCTCTCACTCTGAGAGCAGCATCCGCAAACGCTTGAAACTGTGCGCTGACTTTAAACGCACAGGTAAACTTGCAGCCTGCCTGTCACATACGTCTTTTCTTAAATCCGAAAAAATCCTTACGACAAAATTACTTTGTAAAATGCAAAGGGAGAAGAGAACTGAAGAACTCAGGGAAAGTGTTTTTAGTGCCTCTGTGTGTGTCTCGTCAGGCAGGAGAGTTGGTAAATGCAGAAAGCCCAGGTTCTGCTACTGGAGATGTAGAACAGAAACAGGAGGTTGTGTACAATGCACAAAAAATAAACAAGAAACCTGAAAAAAATCTTTACATAGACACAGTTAAAGGAATAGATCAGAAAAAAAATTGTGTTTTGAAAACAACAGGTTTTATGTTTTTTACCATCAAAATGAATTGTAAGTCATAAAAAAGGAAAAATATTACCATTAAAATTAATAGTAATTATAATACGTCCTACAGGAATGGACTCTAATTGGTGGGTGCTGAAGCCTGATTTTCGGCTTCCGACTGAAGAAGAGATCAGAGCGATGGTCTCACCGGAGCAGTGCTCTGCCTACTACAGTATGTTGGTGGCTGAGCAGAGACTGAAGGTCAAGAGAGATGCAAGCATATTTTATTTAATTCTCTATATGTGCCGTTTGCTCACTTGCATTATGGCTTTATCTCAGGATGCTGGATACGGTGAAAAGTCATTCTTTGCACCCGAGGAGGAAAATGAGGAAGAATTCCAGATGAAGATAGATGATGAGGTTAGTTTTTTTAATTTTGCTTTTTTATAGTGTTTAAGACTAACATTACATTGCCTATAATAATCCTAAATAAACTTTTTTTGTACTTTAATTAATAATTTTTTTCAGTTCTCAATGTTTCTATGGAGTTATAATAGCAATGGTGCTTCCAAATATTGAAACCATTGATTCATTGTTCTCTTATATCAATGTTTGTTTGTTTGTTGTTCAGGTTCGCACTGCCCCATGGAACACAACACGAGCGTTCATTGCAGCCATGAAGGGGAAGTGTCTTCTGGAGGTCACAGGGGTCGCTGACCCAACCGGCTGTGGAGAAGGATTCTCATATGTTAAAGTCCCTAATAAACCAACACAACAGAAGGTGTGTACTTCATGGACATTTTTCACATCTCCAGTCTATTTGATCTTTTCTTATTGGTAACTGTTATAAATATATTTACCACCCTTTCTTTTCTAGGATGATCGAGAGCCCCAGCCAGTTAAGAAGACTGTAACAGGAACTGACGCTGATCTGAGACGATTGTCACTCAAAAATGCCAAGCAATTGCTCCGAAAATTTGGGGTTCCTGAGGAAGAGGTGACACTGATAGATCCTTTAAAGTGATAGTTTTATCCAATAATGATCATGTTATAATTTATTCTGCCTCTCGACATTTAAAACCCTTATGACTTCACAAAATAAGAAAATTGGTAACTGGAAAGAAGAGGCACCCATTAACTTCTTTGTGACCACAAAACGAATAAAAAGAGGATGGTATTTCCTAACGTTCTTTAAAATATCTTATTTGTGTTCTGCTGAAAATTCTTACGGGTTTGAATGACAAGAGGTGGAGTCAGGATTCTCATTTCCACTTTCTCCAGGTCATGGAGAAAGTGGAAATGTTTCGGAAGTTAAATATATCTTTTTTTCAGGTTTGGATCAGTTTTGGAAAAATGAATAAACCCCCAAATTTTCGTACATTTTGACATAGATTTTTTTGTTATTTAACTTATACATTAAATAAAACAATAGGTTGTGCATATTTACATCACAGTCATGGAATTTTACTGGTTCATATGTGTATGAACCCTGGGAAGTAATGGTGACAGAATTTTCATTTATTGACTTTAGCCATTTTTGATTGTAATCGACTTGTAAATGTTCTAATGTGTTCTTGTATTTAGATAAAGAAACTTTCCCGTTGGGAAGTCATAGACGTTGTGAGGACCATGTCTACTGAACAGGCTCGTTCAGGGGAGGGGCCTATGAGCAAATTTGCCCGTGGGTCTCGATTCTCTGTAGCAGAGCATCAAGAACGTTATAAAGAGGAGTGCCAAAGGATATTTGACCTTCAGAACAAGTGAGAACCTCCAACAATAACTTTGTATTTTATCCTTGATCTCAATTAACACTGTGTGTTTAAGGGTGTTGGAATCCACTGAGGTTTTGTCCACGGACACAGACAGCAGCTCTGCTGAAGATAGTGATTTTGAAGAGATGGGCAAGAACATTGAGAACATGCTGCAGAATAAAAAGACCAGCTCTCAGCTGAGTAGAGAGAGAGAGGAGCAGGAGAGAAAAGAACTGCAGCGGATGCTGATGGGAGAAGATAACGAAAAAGATAAGGGACGCAAAGAACGACGCAAAGGCTGTACGTTTGTGTGTTTGTGAGAGACTTTTGTCAGTTTCTTTTCTAAATAGATAATTTTTTGTCTAATAACTCATGTGTTTGTGTGTTGTAGCGAGTGCCCTCTCCACAAGCTCTCACAAAGACGATGATGCGTCCTCTGTCACCAGCCTGAACTCTTCAGCAACAGGACGAAGGTTGAAAATTTATCGCACGTTTTGTGACGAGGACGGCAAGGAGTATGTGCGTTGCGAGACTGTTCGCAAACCTGCTGTCATCGACGCTTATTTACGTATACGCAACACAAAAGATGAAGACTTTATGTAAGTGTCTATTTTTGTAAATGGTGCATCATGGCTTTTATTTTTTTGAGTATGTGTTGTTCTAAATGGTGTTTTTATTTGTTTGTGTTGCCACATATGCAGCCGAAAGTTTGCTTTGTTCGACGAGCAGCACAGGGAGGAAATGAGAAAGGAACGGCGAAGAATTCAGGAGCAACTAAGACGCCTCAAACGTAACCAAGAGAAAGATAAATTTAAAGGTCCACCGGAGAAAAAAACCAAGAAAGCCAAGGAACGACCGGACCTGAAGGTACAAAAGCATGATCTCATAATTACAGATGTTCATTCTTTCCAAATATCTTGCTTTGATATATACTGAAAATTTCAGATTTTAAGATTGAATAATTTTTCCTCCCCAGCTGAAATGTGGAGCATGTGGTGCAATTGGTCACATGAGAACCAATAAGTTTTGCCCGTTATACTATCAAACCAATGCTCCACCCTCTAACCCCGTGGCTATGACAGAGGAGCAGGAAGAGGAGCTGGAGAAAACTGTTATCCACAATGATAATGAAGAGCTTATTAAAGTGGAAGGAACTAAGATTGTGCTTGGAAAGCAGCTCATTGAGAGGTATTATACACACAATGCATCAAAAAGGTTTTTCTAACCTACAATCCTAATTAAATTCAGTAAAACGATCAAACAATACATGGTTATTATAGTATAGTAAAACCAATACAATTAAACATTTTAACCTCTAAATGAAATCGAAATCGAGTTAATTCTCAAATTTTGTTGTCCCATACATTAGGATTAATAATTGTAGCTTTATGCTTGTTAATATTTAAACCTCAGTTTTAACATTATCTACGTTTTAACAATTATCTTCTTTTTTTAGCGCTGATGAAGTGCGTAGAAAATCTCTAGTTTTGAAGTTCCCCAAGCAGCAGCTTCCTCCCAAAAAGAAAAGACGTGTTGGGACAACTGTACACTGTGACTACCTGAATGTAAGAGTTTGTTTATGTTTGTTTCGTCATACAATTTTTCTCTGAAGGCCTTGTCAATGTGCAGCCCGCTCATTATGCAATCTCTTTTTTACTCAGCGTCCTCATAAGTCCATCCATCGGAGAAGGACGGACCCCATGGTCACACTCTCATCTGTCCTGGAGAGCGTCATCAATGACATGAGAGATCTTTCCAATGTAAGATGTGTTCCTCCAATTTCACCCATAAACTATATGAACAACTTCATTCAACTTAATTTCATTATCATGTTGGTCTCGCAGACATACCCATTCCACACCCCTGTGAATGGCAAAGTGGTTAAGGATTATTACAAGATCATCACACGGCCAATGGACCTGCAGACGTTACGTGAAAATGTCCGAAAGCGCATGTATCCATCACGAGAAGAGTTTAGAGAAAGCGTCGAACTCATCTTTAAAAACAGTTCTACCTATAACGGTACTTCATTTGTATTTGACAGACAATTACAGAGTGGCTTTAACAGGAAGTTCTGATTATCATTTGTGTGCCTTTTCAGGTGTAAAGCATCCTTTAACTCAAGTCGCTCAGGCTATGTTGAATCTCTGTGATGAGAAACTGAAAGAGGTATATATATATTTCAATAAAGCATTTGCTGATAGATAAATTTACTGAGCTTATGGTGAATCTCTATCTTTGCAGAAAGAGGAACGTTTGGTTCGTCTAGAGAAAGCCATTAATCCACTTTTGGATGATGACGATCAGGTTGCTTTCTCATTCATTCTGGACAACATTGTTACTCAGAAGATGATGGCTGTTCCTGATGTGAGTGATGATTAATTATTTGTCATATTCAAGGCTTCCAATAGTATCTTGGGATGTTATGGAGGTAGCAGAAATAAAGTTTTTATCCCTTCCTTGCTCTTTAGTCCTGGCCTTTTCATCATCCTGTAAATAAGAAGTTTGTTCCAGATTACTTTAAAGTCATCATCAACCCCATGGACCTGGAAACCCTTCGCAAGGTCAGAACGTTTTGGATGTAACATTAGGGATTTTTAAAAGATGTGGTTTAATGCAGCATATCTAACTCTCAATATGTATGTATGTGTGTGTGTTTTTGTGTAGAACATCTCAAAGCACAAGTATCAGAACCGAGAAATATTTATCTATGATGTCAGCCTCATTCATGCTAACAGTGTCAAGTACAATGGTGAGAAATGCGTTCATGTAATAATTCACCCCAAAATGAAAAATTAATTTGTGTTGTCATTTAAAACCTGTTTGAATTTCTCTCTTCTGCAAAACACAAGATAAGGTATTTTAAAGAATGTTGGAAACTGGCACTGATTCACTTGCATCAGAGTGGGTGCCACTGGTAACCAACTTTCTTCAAAATGTTTTCTCAGTGGGCATAAATAATGACACAATTTTCATTTTTGGATGAGTTGTCAGTTATTAAAAGTTAATAATATAAATTTATTATGTTTTCATTGTATATAGATTTATTTTTTGCCATTTTAACTTTTAGGTCCTGACAGTCCTTACACCAAAACTGCTCTGGAAATTGTGAATGTCTGCAAGCAAACATTATCAGAGGTGTGTGTGAGACAGAAAAGAGTCATTCCCTATCCATTGTATATGTGTATACATAGATTTTAAATTTATGTCTGTTTTCTATTGTTGTGTTAGTATGATGAACACCTGACTCAGCTGGAGAAGGACATCTCGACTGCTAAGGAAGCTGCTCTGGATGCTGCAGATCTTGAGTGCTTAGACCCTTTGACCCCTGGGCCATACACGCCACAGGTGCACACACACAACAGATCTTTACTCCCTCTGAGTGCACGTATATTATATAGCGGCTGAAATGAAGCATGTCAGCAGATACTCAATCTGAAAAGAGCAGAATGCATGCATCTCTCTCTCTCTTTAGTGCATACTTCTGATGTTCAGCTGCATAACTCATATTTCCTTACTATACCTATCTTTCCCTTCTCCTTTTATTGCTGCCGGTTTGTCTTGCTGTGCCTGGGGCTTTTTCATTCTTTCTTACTTTCTCTCTATTTCTTCTTGTCTTTCTTAGCCTGATGTGTGTGAGAGCAGTGTGTCTGTGAGTTTACAGGGCGATTCTAGTCTGTTAGCAGAGGCTACGCTAATCCCTCCCACTCCTGAGAAAAGAGGGGGGCAGGTATTCCTTACTCCCTCTGTCTCTCCATCCATTTTGATGTGTTTTTTACTAGCCTTAGCCCTCTTAATAGTTGTCATCCATCTGTCTAGCCACCCATCTAAGGATTTTCTAACCTTCAGCTTTTAGTGAGGATAAGAACGCATTTTCAGTAGGAATGCATCTATGTGATGTCTCCAAAATCTGTATTAAAATTGAATTGAAAACAATTCAATTACATTTGCAGCATAATGTTGGAAACAGGGCAAGCCTTTGACAGTAAAGAGTGTTATAAAAGTGATAGTTCACCTTAAAATAAATAAAAATAATTTAATCATTCATTCACTCTCTTATTGGGCTTCCTGACTATGACAAGAATTATAGTTATGATTATTTTGCCCAAAATTGAGGTTGTGAATATTTAACAAGATAACACATTGACTTTGGAAAATCAATAAGTAAATACACTAATTATTTAAATAATAGACACATTTCCAACTACATGTTTGGTTAGTGTTAGATTAAACAATTTATAAATAAATAATTAAAAAAAAATAAGTAATGCAAAACTATATTTGTAACAATAATTTAACTTGGTGATTTTGTTTTCATTGTTGTTGACAGCCAAATTTGAAATGGAAAATCAATAATGATTAATTGCACAGCCCTATTATTATTTTATCTTTTTAAAACTGTACATGTTTTTCCCTCCACAGAACAGAAAATATATTTATAAGAAAGTTGTAAATTTACCAATGACTGCATCGGTTGTGTGTCCATACAATATAAGTAAATAGGTGCTAGTGCTGTTCAATCTTTTTGGGTTTGTGTGGAAGCAAAATAAACTCCTACAAGTTTGTAATTACAAGATGGTAAATCATTACTTTTAATATTCGGGTGAACTATCCCTTCCTTCCTCTCAAAAAGCTGTTATCTGGTTTCTTTCATAACCAGACAGGAATATATACCTTTTCGAATGTTTAACTTTTTTTACCCATTAATTATTTTGTTCATATTGCATGTCTAAGTCTCTTATTTTTGGTACTGTGTGTGACACTGCTCTGTTTTTGACTAAATGTATATACATAGGGCCGTCATGGCAGAGGCAGATTGGGTGAAGAGGAGTCTGATGTTGACATTGAGGGATTTGAGGAAGATGAGGATGGAAAACCTAAAACACCTGCTCCGGTATTAAATACTCACAAAACTTGGAATGCTTTATTAGTTAGTTTTCAAACTGAGATTAATAGAATTAAAACTTAATTTGCATAATTAAAACTTGTACCTTTCAATTAAAGTAAAACTTGACACACACACAGTTACAGAGATTGACTGTATATGCGTGTTTTCAGGCCGAAGATGGAGATTTGGATGATGACGATGAAGATGATGATGATGAGCTCCTCATGCGGCCACAAAGACGTTTGCATGGAGACGAAGAGGAGGATGATGATGACGGAGGTTCCAGACGGCCGGCACAGGCCAGTGTTCTTTACCAGGATCTGCTGATGTCAGACGCAGAAGACGATGCTAGTGAGGAGGAGGGAGACAATCCATTTTCATGTAAGTGTGTAATATTCATCGTGTGCAATGTTAGTTGGCTGTGTAAGAAACGTAGACTCATGGTTCCTTCTATTCCAGCCATCCAGCTTTCAGAAAGTGGAAGTGACAGTGATGTTGAACTGGGACATCAGGAGAGCACCCGGATTGGACTAGAACAGGAAGAGAGTATGATGTCATATGGAGGGGAGGGGCCTGATGAAGAAACGCACATGGAGGACAGCAACGTTAGGTAAGTTTATATGCAATAAAAAAAGAAAAAAAATTATTATAGGTCATTTTATATTGGTTATCAGTTTATACTCACTGTCTGTTTGTTGTAGCTACGGCAGCTATGATGATGGAGACAGTCAGATGCAAAGACAGGCATCCAGCCCTGGAACAGGAGAACAGGATGGAGAGGAAGGGTATGGGATTAGCGAAGAGGAGGAAGAGGAGGAGGAAGAGGATGAGCGGAGGAGAGGACCTAGCGTTCTCACACAGGCACAGCTCAGTGATGATGATGAAGACAGTGAAGAATTTAGGTCTGTTGGGGGAGACAGCGACATGGATTCAGACAACTAACTCTCTTATATTCCATTTAAAACTGTGCTGTGGATGATGATGGTTCTGTACATAATTGTATATTTGGTACTGTTCCGATGGTTGTGTTTTACATGTTATTTTTATATGACTTAAGTCAATTTGAGGAACTCAGACAGGTTCTGTGATGACAATTGAAATAAATTTGTTTATTTGAACAGTAAGCTTTGTGGGATTTGTCCTTTAATAATTCTCATATGCCTTTTGTCAAGATCCTGAGCTTGAACATTCAGTTCTCAGATTTATTCTTTCAATTTATGCAGTCAAAGCAGAGATACTCAACCTCTTTTCATTTCAAACCTGCATTAATTTCTTCAGCAGAACACAAATGATATTTTGAAGAAAGTCAATATTCGAACAAAAGTAGCACCTTTTCACTTCTATTGTTTGGACACAAAATGCATGTAAAGGGGTGCAAATTACCAACATACTTCAAAATAACATCTTTTCTGTTCTACGGTTTAAAGAGGGTGAATGAACAATGACACAATTAAAATATTTGGTTAACCTATAACGTTAACATTACAACATAAACCCACCACCCGTAATAAATGGCTGTATTTCAAAGAGCTCCACTTCCTGATTTATAGTGTTGAACATCGAACAGCCTGATCCTTTTAAGATTGCCCTATCATGTAAGAATGGGTAGTTCAAAAGTAAGACACTAACAACAAAGTTTTTTCATAATTTACTGAGATAACATGACATTTGTAGGACTACCTTTTTTTATGAAAAATCGTAAGGAAATGATCTGTACATATGTGTGAAGGATAAATGTTTTTTTGTTGTGGCTGCAAATATCTGCAACACAATAAATAAAAATGATAGATGTAGATGTTAATACGCATGCTCCTGCTCATAAGATTCCATTTCACAGGGTGTGTATAGCATATCATAAATACCCTGTTCCAGTGCAAAGTACTAATCTGAGTGAAATACAAGTGTATGTGTGTGTTTTTAACAGTCAGTGTGTAAGAGCTAAAACATGAAGGCCTTAATTTATGTGTGTTTCGTCGTTTTTGTCACCCACAAGGCGTCTGGACAGACAACAGAACGTAAGTTTGTGCATACAGAAATTTCTATTTGTTTTAGAGTAATGAGTTTAAAAAAAATTTAAGATTCAACTTCTGTTTAAGAGATATAAATAATATATATTTCAGTTTTTGATAATTAAACATCCAAAAGTAATGTGTGGTGATGAATAAGTTGAGCAGATTTTTGTGTGTGTTTTCAGCTATCTGTACGAATGCCATGGACTTTGCCGAATGTGGGATCCCTTGGGAATGTAACCAAGATGTCAGTACTTGTACCTGTTTTGATAAGAAACCGTATTGCCGGTAAATCAGTGCATTTGTGATACAGCTGCTTTCCAAGTGTAGTAATTCCTAACTGAAAACCCACCACAATGCATACATAGTCTGATTTAAGTCATCTGTATAAATCACACAATATAATTCCTTTTTTTTTATTTAAAGAAATATCAGGATCAAAATGGCTTCAACCTGTTTAAAACGATAAAAATGGAATTGAAAATTGTGTCATAATCTATTCAACCCCTTGAAATTTCAGCTCTGTACATTTTCTTTAATCTGAAAAACAAAAAGATATTTAAAGACTCTTGGTAACCATTGAACCTCATTTACTTCCATTGTATGTAAAAACCAATGGCAGTCAATGGGGATCTGCTGTTCTGTAGCCAAAGTTCTTCGAAACGTCTTCTTTGTGCTCTCTGTGCAGGTGTTATAACCGAAAAGGTGAGTTTTACATTGATGAAAACTGTTCTCAGAGATGGACCTTAGTGAGCTTTGCCCTGGTGGCATGTCTGCCAGGAATCGCACTCGCTATACTTGTGGGGACGATTGTTTATGTGGTAATGGTGCAATTAAACAAAAGCCGAAAAAGGTGAGAATGAAAAACGGAACAATGGTCTTATAATTGTTAAATGTATTTTTATGTGGAGAGCAGAAAGTGAATGTTTAGATAAATGTGTGCGAATAGGATTTTTCCTGCATCATTTGACTTCATGGAGGAGAAAACATCTTAAAATTATAATTACAAGTATATGGCATATGATAAATATGGACTGTAAAATTATCATGTGTTATAGCTATAATTCTTTTTCTTTGCGCTTAGTAATGCAGTGAACACAGCTTCTTCAAAAGAACAAGAATTTCCTGGAAATACATTTGCTTCTGATCTAAGTGTAAGTGAGAGTATGAATGTGTAATCTGTGATGGAAAATAGTCAACTATTTGAATATTTAAACAATACCAATCCCTGATCTACTTTTAAGGGTCGTCCTGCCCCTAACACAAGACCTCTGCCACAAAACCTCATTCCCATGAGAAACACTCCCAACAGTGCCAATAGGTGAGTTCTATTTTTCTCCAGAAAAAAAGGGGCTTTAACATTTTTAAACGCATTTTTGGATCATTGTTTTTAGATCTTTTTAAATTAATGAACCTATTAGATATTTATTGTTATCCTCATTGTCTCCACAGTGTGTCACATGATCAACCAATGGGAGGTCCTTCTCGGCCCTACAGGTAATTACATTGGTTACACTGTCACAACTTCAGATTTTCACAACACATTTACAGAGGACAAAAATATTGTACCAAAACAATATTATTAGAATATATTCAATAAACAAATGGTTGTTGGACTTAATCATTCCAAGATTAACATAAGCTCCGCATGGTTTAAAGCATTTTCAAGAGAATTTGTGTCAAAAAAACATGTTTTATTCACATGGAACTGATATGCATGATAAAATTGATGAATATCAACAACCTTTTTTCAGTGTATTAAAGAGAACATTGTTTGGTGATTTTTTTAAGTGAAAGTGACCTATTTGTCAGATATGGTGACCCATACCTTGAATGTGACCTCTGCATTTAACCCATCCAGTCAGTAGTGAACACACACATTTCAAGTCGTAAACACACATCTCAGAAATGGGCAGCTATCACTGCAGCGTTCAGGGAGCAAACAGGGGTTAGCTGCCTTGCAGGTGCCTGGGAATCGAACCGAAGACCTTATCATTACGAGTTTGAATTACTAACCACTAGGCCACGTCTGCCCCAAAAAATATTGCATCCAGCTACTTCCGTAGAAACTGGATGACTACAATCCTGGCGCTTACTGTAGTCCAAGACATCTAATTTCTGTGGGATTTATGACTTTACTTTAACATTTAAAAGTACTAACACACACACACAAAGGAAATGTAAAATGAGGTTTAGAATACTAGGGTCTCTTTGCACTTGTAAATGATAAAGTCATAAATCCCACAGAAATTCACTCAAAAATGAAAATTCCTCACAACTTACTCACAGTTCAGTTGTTCAAAATCTGTATCACTTCTTTGTTTACCCATTGTTCAAGAAATTTGGACAAATGCTTGGAACCAACAGGTCTTGGACCCCACTGATTGCCAAAGAAGGAAAAATAGCAATGGTAGACAAAACTTTCTGCTGTCCTACATTCTTTAAAAAATATAATTTTGTGTTCAGCAGAATTTTTTTTCCAACAATGGTAGTGAACGGGGTCCAAGAACTTGTTGGTTACAAGCATTCCTCTAAATATCTTTCTCTGTGTTTATCGTAACAGATAAATATACAGGTTTGGAACAGCTCAAAGTGTAGAATATGATGACAGATTTTTGGGGCCAAACCATCTATTTAATATATATTGTAATTATATATTGTCTCAATAATTGTAAAATCTATAAATTGATAATTTAGTATTTTATTATTTTTGCCAGTGAACAACACTCAAGATATGTGTGGATAGAGAGTTTTTGAGGCCAAAAGCTGATGGAGTTTTACAATATTGTAGAATCAGATCATGACTGATTATATAGCATATTATCATGTGTATCGTATTTGCATAATATATGATATGGTATGATATGGTTAATATCAATAGATATGGTTCAAATCTAAAATACAATAAACTGCAGTTTATCTTTTTACAATAACTAGTTATTACCCAGCTACATAATACCAGGAACTTTTGTGAAGCTTATTCTGATTGCTTGAAATGTAATTTTATATGATGGTCACATCATCATGTATTTTATTACTCAAGTATATCTATCTCTCAACATTTTATCTAATAATATCAGCCCATATCCAGATGGAGAACCCCATGAATCATACTGGTTTGCCACCAGTACACTTGCCACGTTGACAATTTAAGTTATATATTTTATGTGAAGAATTTGAAATTGACATTTCACAGTTCATAAAAATGTGTCTAAAATTGACATTTGCTGGGATCATGAAGAATACAGGTGGCTATTAAATGTTTCTTTCCTATCCACAGTATGTCTGGTGGGACACGTGATCCTCCAATGGAAGGTTTTGCTCGACCCTATAGGTATTTAAGAATGATAATTGAATAATCTGAATTTGTTAACAATTCTGCAGTTTTTGAGTGTATTTTCATTGTTCTTGTCTGATTGTAGCACATCAGCAGGTTATGGACAATCTTTTAATAACCCTTATGCTAGAGATTCATCCAGCCGAAACCCCTATGACAACCGGAATGCTTCTTTAGACAAGCATAACAATTACAGACAACCTGCATCTTCACATCCTTATCAAGACGTGGTATGTTTCACTAATGTATCAAACATCATTTTAGAATGCATCTGTTAGTTTCTTATCTTCCTGACATGTTTACCTTTGGAGCACTTAGGACTTTACAGTTCATTATACAATAGTATATTGTGATATGGTTCAGGATCTTACTGTTGTTGATCAAAGGTCTTAAATCATTTCTGTAAACAGTAAAAGTCATCCTTCTGTTTTTTATTTCCTTGTTAGAACCAGTCCTACCCTCCTGCTCCAAACTACCCATCTGACCGTGGGAACCCTCATGGTGGATTTCCAAGACCTCATTTAAACCTACAATATTAGAACCGACCAGTATTTTTTGTGATAGTTGAAACTGTTAAGTTCACTCTTTTTAATAAAACTGATAATTTAACATTTGAACATATTGAAATTATAGTCGAATGAATGGCTGAAATCAAACTTTGATGCTCATCTTAGAATTTGACTTTTTGACTTTAACCTAGTCTTCACAGACAGTCACATATAATCATATAAAACGAAAAGTTTTAATTAAATTACATATGTCTTATAATATAACAGAAACATGTTTGTGGCCAATTTCCTAATTGGTGAAAAACTAAAGGAACCGCTTGACCTCTGTAATTGTTAACAAAGGCTTCAGTACCATTTTTGTTACTTTTTGATCAAATGCTTATTTGACATAATTTACAAATAAATAGCTCAAATATCATACAATGCAATTTCCGGATTTTCCTTTAAGATTCTTTCTCTCAAGGTGGAAATGCTGAAAATTGTAGACCCCTCCATGATTTCTAAGGAATAAAACTTGCAAAGTCCGAAGGTGATCAAATACTTATTGACCTCACTGTATATTATATTTATAATATTTTACACTGACATCTTATAGAACTTTAAATATAAAATCACAAATTCTAGGTGTATTTGCATTTTTGACATAAATTGTAATAATAAATTATGAAATATACTATAAACAGTGAACTACTATAGTATTTATATGACGTTAAGAAAAGGGACAAATATAAAATCTATGATTTAATAAAAGCAAGTTTACTTTCATAAACTAAAATGTGCTACAAGTAAATTATCATCAAAATATATGTTCAGTTATAGTATATATCAATTGTAAATAAAAAAGTGTACTTTTCTAAACTAAAATTATACCATTTAAGTCTGAAGTATTATTGAAATATACACTTACAGGTAAATTATTACATCATCAATATTATACTACAAGGTGTAGTGTTCTTTAAAGTTCAAATATATTTATATTTTTCCTAAGGTACATATTCAGACACCGAGACAATTAAATTTACTTCTGGTTTACTTGAGATCTTAATACAAAGATTTTTCACAAAAAATAAGAATAATAATTGCCAGATAATGTAATAAATAACTTTTAAGGATAAAAAAGCAGTCTAGACTCTTTTTCTCACACAGTTTCTACAGGCATTCTGAACCTTGTTAAGCAATTGTTACAGCGCTGATTCTGTTTCTAGTTGCTCTTACTCATCTTTCCTGGAAGTGTCTTAACTAAAACAGACACTGATGCATTGCAGGATCTGCCAACAGTTAAACAAAGCAACTTCAAATCGAACAGCACATGAGGTTCTGCTGAGTGGGCTGATTTTGACACTTAACAGTACTGACAGTATAAAGAAAACTTCTGTATATAATCCAAAGCACTGGGATCAATTTACAGAAGAAATTGTTGTGATGAAAACAACATCCATGTGAAGGTAAACTTTAAAAGAGATGCAATCTTGACATTTTTCATCTCTCAAGATCCTTCAGGAGATTTTTGTTTCATTACTGCTCACCAAGAGTTACGAAAAATAGAGAGAGACATTTAAAGGAACCTAAAATACACAAACTCGGTTCAGAATCAAAACCTAACCGAAAGACCTTAACACGACAGCACCACTCTTTGTTGTGTCCATATCACATATTGGCTGGATTGGGAAAAATTTATTGGGGGAAACTGAGGGGATAAGTTGCATGTGTGTGTGTCAAGATTAGCCCATGTTCTTGCGGTTGCCATATCCTCTCCTGTGCGTGTCCTTCCAATCATCCCAGTCGCGTGCCTTCTGCAGGGCCTCCTCATCATCGTTCTCCTCCTTTCTTTCTCTCTCCGCTCTCTCATCCTCTTCTGCGTCACCATCCACTGTGAATGACATGATTTTTAAGGTTAATAATAATAGTGATTAATAACCAAAGGTTAAATCTGGAGGATTTAAAATTATGATCAGAATTATGTTATCCAAAGGTAAAGTGAGAATATGTTTGTAGGTACCTGAGCTGCGTGGTATGCCCTGATCAGGTAAACATCCCTTTCGTCGATGCTGGTCATACCAGTCATCCACTGTCATGGTGGCAAGGCTGGGATACCCAGCACCAAACACTCTGCAAAACAGAAAACAACATCACATAAAAAAAGTAATGTAATACAGTTCTGGATATAAGGATCATATTTATGTCCTAAATTGAGGATTTTAATTTTAATGGGAACATAAATTAACATTTCACATTTATTGGGATTCAAACCCGCAAACTTCTGTAAGTCAAACTCTCTAACAACCAAACCATGACTGAACCCTGACTGACAAAATAAATAAACCATATTTACATACTTTGCCTGCACAGCATCTTTGGTCAGAATAAAAGGCTTCATGGGTGTCCTTTTGGGTGGGGATGGCTGGGGTGCACTCTATAAAAAACCCAAAGGATTACTATCAGTCCTAAAACACTGTGTATCTCTTTATATTAAAATTTAATAGTTACTCATAAATAGGACAATGGCAATAAAGTACCTGCTTGAAAAATTCCATCCTCTTCAGTATCTCTATTTCCTGGTCAATGGATTCGATCTCCTCAAGGGTTAGTGTTACCCACCTGCGCACGTGCAACAGGTAAAAATCTCTTACCACCTCTTCATCTGCCGATCCAGATTCAACTAGTCCTCTGATCTCACCAAGCTTGGCTTCTGTCTCCTTACGTTGCTTAAATCTGGAAAGAGAAAACACAGCCATATATGTGAAATATATTCACTAATCAATAACAGTATATCATTGCCATACCCACCAGACTAAATATTGCATATAATCCACCCAACTCACCTTTCGATTTTGGCTTGTCTTTGTGTTGCCATGGTGATAAGGTCAGGCTGTGACATTGGCATGGGTGCATGATTTGTCTGCTCCTCGGTGGGAGTATCTGCTGTGTTCTCACAAGCTTTGGGCAGCTGAAAGGTGAAGATGTCATACTCCTTGCAGCGCTTAAGGAAGTCCATGTAGTAGGCACGTGCTGCCTGCACATGCTCGAGACGCTTGCTGGTGTTCGTCTGTTTCATGGTGAGAGCTCCCAGCAGTGCTGGCAACAGCAGGTACTTCAGATCAGTGGTGCTGATTTCCTCCAGAGTTTCATTACGACTATAGGACAGACAAAGTTTTAACATTGGCGTTGTTTCAGAAAGATTGTAGAGAACATAAACCGGTAAAAAATGTGCCTACTTAAAGTGATAGTTGAGGCACGATAAAAATTCCTTTAATCATCCTTTTGACAATTCAAACATATATGACTTTTTCCTTCTGCTGAACGCACAAGCAAGACATTGTGAAGATTGTTGCCAACTGGCACATATACACTAGTTTGTGTTCATTCAATAGAAGTAAATGGGGGCCATTGCTGTTCAGTTTTCAACTTTTATTAAAATATCTTTGTGTTTTACAGCAGAAAGAATGTCAGCGGGATTAAAATAACATGATGTGTGGTTAATATTGACAGGACTAAGTATTTACACTATTGCACAATTTAAGTCATTGTGATCACATGGGGACAGTGGTTTGAGAGTTGGACTTGTAAGCAGAAGGTTGTGGGTTTGAATCCCAGTGCCAGCACACAATGACCGAAGTGTCCTTGAGCAAGACATCTTACCCCTGTTTGCTCTGCAGTGATAATTCACAACTGCAAAATACTGTACGTCACTTTGGATAAAGCGCCTGCCAAATAAATTAAAGTAAATGCGTATCAGCTATTTTAACATCACATGATAACCGGCGTGTATAATATATCCTATGTCGAGTATTAATCTACAGCTTATTTTCATCACAGACCTGCAAAATAAAAATGTCACCTTTCACTTGTAACAGCAGGAGACCTTACTAATCAAACTGTTTGAGAAACAAATCCATGTAAAGTAGATATTTGCATGTTTAATAAACACATAAATAATTGTAAAACACAATAAAAGTGTAAACTAGACTATAAGATGAGGTCATTATTGCAACTCAAGAGATAAATTCAAATCAAAGTGAAGCTGCTGTAAATGTTGGCTCACATCTTGTTTACTAAAACAAAATTAACATCATCCCATAATAAACAATACTCTTAGATGCCCTTTTTTGGGGGGTGGGCAAATTTTACACCCAATGGGACCCTCAGGACCACAATGATGGCATACAGAAGTCAGGATTTGGCATCCTTTCTTTTAGGATTGGCAAACTTTGGTCCCTAACATAAGTGGGATGGGCATGGTGCCACAACACAGTTCATGTGATTGGGTGACACATTTGTAAAAGTGCAGCATCCTGATGTTGATGATGCTGATGACGTATGCAGGATGAACTGCAGAGTGACATCATACCCAAACATGACTCATGTTCAACAATGACGTCACTTATAATGCCCTGTTTACAGTTTGCCCTCTTGTAATGTAAACTCGTGTCCTTCTAACCTGAACAGGTCCAGTTGATTTACCATCCGGGTCGCCTCCTCCAGCTGCAGGATGCCCCGCTTCACTTTCACCTGCACCGGGTTGGAGTTGCTCGGCTCATTCGTGCTGTCCACTTCTTCGTACAGCTTCCAGCCCCGGTCCAGCAAATCGGACAGTTTGGGTGCATCCGAACCACTGGGGTTCTGTTTACGGTTAGTGTCTTCGGCAGCCGCCATTTCTCAAAGCGTTGTTGTGATCCAGGTCGGCTTCCGTCTCTTCCTGTTCTGTGTTTCCGGTGTGCAGTTCCGGTAGTGAACGTTAGATGGCAGCAGAGGTCAGTCAGTTTCTGCCCTTCATCTGGGCCTAAAACAAGTGCATGTCAACATTTTGATTTTTTTCAATCATATATAAAATATTTAATATTTAGTTAGCTTTTTGAGCACAATATCTATAGTTTAGCCATGTGTATGTAGGGATTATGTAAGGAAATCCTCAGGCGTTAACAGGGTTGCATCACTTTTTCTGTGTTAAAAGCATAATGTGTTTTTATTTTATTGTACATTTATGTTTGAAAGACATTTATATGACATGTGTTCTTAAACGGTATTAGAATCAAACAAGCAATACTTAAGAATGTTTATTAAATCACATGTTACATCTGCTCTTACGTGAATGCCCCACCTGAGATAATGGGAAAAGTGTTTCCTACAATTTAACTCGAAACAGAATTTTCCCCGTGTTTTCTAAATCTCACACTATATCCTTTCAAACACTGAATGTTTTTTAGATAATAAAGACTATATATAGGACACATGCTTATTGAAGGGCCCTGCAGTATTACCCTTCGATCATTAAAGTTGCACTAGAAAATTATGGCCTGTTCTCTTAACCTTTAAGAACCTTTTTTTATAACACAACATTTGCTCAACTTTTCCCACTTTGTATTGTCTGTCATATATTTTGTATCAATTTTTGATTTCTTTGCCTTTTGGTTTATAATGCAAAGATTTAAAAAAGGTTCACAGAGGCCTGACTGCACCGACCGATTGATACCTGGTCTTTATCCGTTAACTTCATCATTCATCTTCTGCATTTCCATTCAAGAACTTTATTATTGTTTTGTTTATTGAATATGAGTGTTACTGATTCACTTCTAATGCATAGACACAAAACCAAATGTGAACACGTGCCAGATTCCAACATTCTTCAAATCGTGTCATGTTTTCCGCAGCAAAAAAGAAAGTCATGCAGATTTATAATGAAAAGAGGTTGATAAAATGTTGACAATTTCACTTTGGGAACTATCACTTTTTATAAAAAGACTATGACTCCATTAGTATTTAGAAATCATTTGTCTCAATGTGGTCTCATTTACGGTATATGCATTACTTATGTAACGATTGCTCGCCTATACAACACTTAGCCAATTAATAAGTGTTATTAATAATTTTATCTCTACTTAAATAAACAGGGTTTGTAAACATGACTCATTCCGGGTCTAGGGTTGCTTTATCTTTTGTTAGGACACACAGATATTTTCCCACATGTCTGCAGAAACTCCTTTCAGATTTCCATGTGTTGTATCATTAAATCACTGGCATGCTGAGTTGTTGAGAAAGAAGACAGAGCTTCAAGGTTCAAGCTGATGTTTTTATTCAATCTGTTGCCCATGATCCAACCTCTATTTAATCTAACGCTTCTGTTTGCAGGCTTGAGATCCTACTATTCTCTTGCGTGTTAACCATTTTACTTTTTTCTCTCTCAATGAGGTCATTTTGTCTTTCTGGTCAGGAAAAGACATTTCCCCACATAGTGGAGGACTAAACCGATCCCAGTTCTAACCTTTAACCCTGATCTCTATCCTTTTAACATGCAACATACATCAACTCTCAACATAGTAAATAATAGACAATACTGACAAACCGTGTTTAATAATGAACTCCAAGGGGTTTTATATAAAAACACATGTGTAGAATTTCTTCACCTTTCTCCTTACTTTATTGCATCGCTTGAAATTTAAGGGTATTGCAAATTCTATTTTTGCCACAGACCTCTGATTCTTCACATATTTGGAGATGCCTCGAGATCTATTCTCAGTATGTGTGTATGTGTGTGTCCAGCTATGTGCCTCTTGTCCCCTTTGCTTTGTCATTGCAGCAGCAACAATACGGGGGAGTAGAACTGACAGGTGCTACACACACACTAAACTGAACCAAGAAACTTTGACGGGTCAGAAAGGAAAATCAATCAAACCAATGGGATGTCCCCCACAGTGGTCTCTGCAGGGAAAATAGCATTTAAAAAATAAACAAGATAATGTTTATTTTGTGTATGTGTGTGCGTGAGTGTGTATGGAAGGTTTGAAAGAGAGGGATTGATGGCATTGTCCTGCATCTGTTTTCACAAACAGTCACTCAGCAAACAGTGAAGCACTAATAAACTCTTCCTCAGACTGTGTGTGTAAATACTCATTGTATAAGTGTGTGGTGTTATACTTTTAGTAAACAATACACTGGAGTTGAATGGAAAGCTGCATTCCACTGGGATTCACACCAGTTGCTCAGTCAACAGAAGAGAATAAAATCACATCCTTGAAGTGGGATCTATATGAAATAAAATAAAAAACAAGGCTGACAAGGCTGTAAACCGTAGATTTTCCAGGTATGATTCCAGGATGGTTATGTGGCTAATCTTATCTCACGCCTATTGAATATCGAAAACCGTCTCACACGCCTTCTACAGTCTCTCTCTTCCCATGGCTGGATCCTTGTGGCGAAAGTTTACAATGTGAGAAATACAATAGAAAACTCCCTACTAGTATTTCAGAAAACATCCTGTCTGTATTATAAGCAGTTGCCTGTATTTTGCTTGCAAGCATATTCAATAAAAACACAAAGACTTTTAACCATAAGCCATTAAGCAATGCTAAACCCCCCAGAGACCCAGGACTGCGCTGTAAATGCCCAACAGTCTGTGTGTCTTTGTCTTTATGTGACAATACCGAGATAAAAATCTGTCAAATCAAAGGACAATAGGAACCACAGAACAGGTTACCTCTCTGTTTCTTTCTCCTGTAACTGCTGCTGAATGGTTACTATCTACATTTTTAATCTCTCTAGGACTGATATCCTAAAATTGTCTTTGATGGAGAGGAATGTTGATGAAGGATCACAGAAAACATGCACATTTACATACACAGAACGGCCATAAATGGAGATTTGGATGTTTAACAGATTGATAGATCCACCGCTTAGGAGGCAGATATTTAATGAGTTGTAAGAACAAATGACGTTCTCATTAAATACTTTTTAATAAAATAAATACGCATTTCTTTTTTACAGCAAATGTACAATGTACAAAGGAAGCTTTGTAACAAAGTTGTGTTTTAGAACAGAAAAGCAATGGGTCAAAAATATTGAATACAATTTGTTTTCTCCTATAAAAAATAATGTTACTCAGTGCGGTTGTAAATAAACTTACTGTGGTTTAGATTTCTTGCTTTATCTAAACAGACATGAGACAGCACAGGTATTATTGCGATAAAGTTGCTGACTTTACCAGCCAGTCACTAACAGTTCAAACCTCCCCCGGTCTCCTTCTGTGCCAGAGCCGATGAGTTTTTGCAGTGACCTGCCACTACTTATCACTCTGGATTTCTGCAGGGTGCCTTCGGGGCTTCACCGCAGGGTTTCTTTTTTTTACAGCCACTGATTAAGTCTTTCAGATGTATCACACAATGGAAGACCTTCCTTATTCCTTTACTCCAGTGCCTCTTTTTGCCTCTTGTTGAGAGAGGATTATCCACTCACTTATGGCCCTTAAGAGGTCATACAAAATTCGAGAGACCAGTCGACCATTTTTCTGTCACTTGCAGACGTATCTCTCGACTGTGCGATTGCAGGTCTTGCAGGAGACGTAGCAGCACCAGTGATATTTACACTGACAACGTTCCACCACCACCTCTGTGTAGGCATTGTATCCCCGTCCACAACACATGAGCCCACAGCTATCGCTGCCTATCGCTGTCTTATTACACTGCCTGCAGAAAGAAACAAGAGACAGGGTAATTAAGCACAATTATTCTGTGAACAGCTATACACCGATACTGTATTATCTCTGAAAAAAGATCTGATCAGTAAAATCTGTGTGTTTGCGTTTGTCGGAAAATCAGTATTTGTGTCTGCATCTGTGATAATATTTAACCGATCCCATTCATTTGTCTCTTAATTATTTTCTTCGCAAGCCTTTGAGTGTTTGTCGCATCTGTCAGATTACAAATAATCCTTCAATGAGATTAAGATACTCTCTCACAACCATAGCGTGGGAATCCAAATAATCTGTCTACATGATGTATATCTCACCTATCTATGGTTCCAAACGAGCCCTGCTTGGCGTTTTGTGAGCAGTAGTCGGATGAGCTGACAAGGTAGACAAGCTCATTCTCTCCGACCGGCCTCACCTCCATCTCACGCGGGACCAGCTGCCGGCGTGTGCCTATCTGGCGTGGGATGACCTTGATGGCTGACAGATATTTAGATTTGAGGTCAGCGGAGATGAAGTTGACATCCTGAAGGCCTTTCCAGCAGGTCTTCACGGAGCAAGATCCAGAAACACCGTGGCATTTGCACTTCATCTCTAAAGAGTCCATAAGGGCCTACAAAACAAGAACAAACGGTTAAAACCGCAGAATCAAATGTGTGTACGAACAAAAATAGAGAGGTGTAAAGCCATGTCACCTGTCGTCCCACCGCATTGTTGTGAAGCTGCATGAGCCTAAAGGCCTGCGGTCCAGAGCGGCGGTTCCTCATGGGCGCGTCCGAAAAAGCAGAGCCCATCTGCAGGCCGTAACGGACGTTATCTCCGCATCCTCCCCAGCGGAAGTCCGGAGCAGCCTGCTCGGACGGTGCCGGTGAGCAGGAACAACTGGGAAGTTCTCCGGATGCACATGCCCTGGCGATGGAATGACTGACCACAGCAGCGGCCAGAGAGAACACGAATGCCGTCTCACGGGTCCCTACAAAGACAAAGTGTTTAAAACCACAGCTCCACACACTTTCCATCACTGTCTATACCATACAATAGAAATGTGATTTAAATATCACACTTACCCTTAGCAAGGTCAGGTGTGTAGTGAGGCGCGTTCACGATAGAAGAGCAGTTCCAGCGCATGTCTCTGAAGGTGCTCTGACACGCGCTTTTGGTGAGTTTGGCCGCGTGCACGATGCTGTGCATGAGCTCCAGGTTCCGTTTACAGAGCTGGATCTGATCGGGCACGAGCCCGTCCAGAACTTTACAATGATGAGTCTGATTCCAACCGACAGAGCTGCCGTTAACCGTTAAACCACTGCAATAAAACACAAAATGTAAATAAAAAAAAAGGTAAATATTCACAGTTTTTGCCTTTATTTACCACATTAATGACGTGTTAACATGGGTTTAATTTTACCTAGTGACGTCACTTTATTAAAAAAATTACTAAAATGCAAGTTTTTCCCTCAGAATTGTCATTTCACTAATTTAATTGTCCAAAACAACACACAAAATAAAATAAAAACCGTTTTTGGGTTTACCACAGAACCTCGGTAAAACCATGGTAACCCTAGCTATGACGTCACCACATTAACGTAGCGTCAGTTTTACACAATTTACCAAACATAAAGCCATTTTTAAATCTTTAAGTGTTAAAGTGTTGTCATAATGTAATGTTAAGCAAAGAAGAAACACTTACAGCCATGAAATCCCGGTACACGAACATATAACCTTTAAAAACGTCATTATAATAAGAAGAAAACTGTATTCTGTCATAGTTCTGCTGTTTTTAATCCTGATAGAGAGATGATCTGAAATTGAAGTGACTGATGCAGTGCTCTCTCTCTCTCTTTCATAGCGAGGCAATGAGGCTCGACCCGCCCCTCTCGTGTGGGCGGTCCCAATCTTCAAGACTGAAGAAGTGTTGAGAGTCACCCTTCCTACAGAAACAGGTAACATGTGTGGACGTCCAAATAAACATTTGTGACGATCATGTTAATGAGACTGACACAAAGTACTAATTAAATAATGACAAAACTGTGTGTCAAACCTTTATTACTCATGAATTGGTTTTGTAAAAATCTCCCAGTTTGTCGTAAATAGTTCAAACTTTAAATGTAAGCCCCTTTAAATTCCAACTTTTCTGTGTGCGCCTTCCCAGAGGTAATCGAGCTCCTTTTGAAGATTTCTGTGCAAACGGGATCAACAACCCGTTCATTTACATTAAAATCGGCTTAATTCGGATTCTCCCACAGATAAGCCAGAGTCCTCGGTTCTTAAGCCTTACAAGAGCAAACATCTTTAAACAGCGGTAGGTCATTTGCAAACGCATCCGAGAACATGTCGATTCCGTCACTGTTATTTAAAGCGTTCGAGGTTTGAACATAGTTCAGAACGGGCGCGTGCGATCCTAAATACGAGTTAAAAATCCTACATGAAATTCCTACATAAAATTCCTATATGTGATTCCTACATAAAATTCCTACATGTAATTCCTACATAAGATTCCTACATGAAATTCCTACATGAAATTCCTACATGTAGAAGAAGTATTGAGTGTTTGTAGTTAGAGTCTTAGTGCTTTTCTACTAACGAGTTAAAATTCCTACATGAAATTCCTACATGTAGAAGAAGTATTGAATGTTTGTAGTTAGAGTCTTAGTGCTTTCCTAGATACAAGTTAAAATTCCTACATATAATTCCTACATGTAGAAGAAGTATTGCATGTTTGTTGTTAGAGTCTTAGTGCTTTTCTACTTACGAGTTAAAATTCCTACATGTAATTCCTACATGTAGAAGTACTGCATGTTTGTAGTTAGAGTCTTAGTGCTTTCCTACTTACGAGTTATATTCCTACATGTAATTCCTACATGTAGAAGAGGTACTGGGTGTTTGTAGTTAGAGTCTTAGTGCTTTCCTACATACGAGTTAAAATTCCTACATATAATTCCTACATGCAGAAGAAGTATTGAGTATGTACTCTTGGTTTCGCCTTAGGATATCGCGGCTCGTTGGTCTAGGGGTATGATTCTCGCTTAGGGTGCGAGAGGTCCCGGGTTCAAATCCCGGACGAGCCCATCTTTTAATTTAAATATTCGATATAAAGTCGAATATTTTAACTTTTTGGTACCCAGTACATTATGAAAAACGTGATCACATTGCTATTTGATAACAAATGTGTTTATAATAGTAATCAGCGGTTGTTTATTCATTCTAGCATTTTTAATGCGAACAATGTCGCTGAGACAGTCCTGCTGGTGCTGATCGCTCTCGTCTGATCATCACATAGGTGTGAATGTTCACAGGTTGCAGAGCAGCCGGATTCACTCTGAGACAATCACAAATAACATATCCCTTACATGCGGGCAAATCTGTCAATCAAAGGCGAGAAAAGCGTCTCTTTGATTCATCTCGTCTTTGAATGCAGTCTGCTAAAGGTGTCGGGTCAGGGCAGCTTCACGAAACATTTGGGCATTGATCTACCTCGAATGGTCGAAACTGCAAACTGGAATTTTAATTGATGTGCATGAATTAGTCAGGATTAAGATCAAACAAGCCGGTTTCTTTTCTTTAACGGATCCAGAAGAATAAAATGCCCGTGGGGCTTCTAATCCGATCAACAAATCCTGCAGTAATCGGAGGTGTTATCATCAGGCTTTAAGAGCATTGTTTGCTATAAATAAGTAAAGTCACTGTTTCAATAAATAACCAAGTCCACAAGGTTGAGCATAAAGCATGGTTTAATATAAGTATTCGCTTATTTCTTTCCTGTTAAATGAGTACAAACACCTATGTGATGTTATTTACGTTTACAGGATTGCCAAATCCTGACATCAGATGTGTAGAACACAGACTGTGTATTTTAGTTTAAGTAGACTTATTGCAGTGTCAATATAATGAACGAATGTCTGCAAGTTAGACAACAAGCTTTCGATTTAAATTGACCTTTAGTTGACCTGTACTCATACTTGAAATGCAATACAAACATAACACACATCAGATGGCTACTGCCTAAAAGCCTTGATGACAAAATAAAATGTAGCTTTATTTCAATAATATTATCATTTTAAAACTAGAAGGAACTGAATTACATCATAACCATAACTAAAGTCATTTTTAACCATATGCAACCCGGCCTAGGAAAACCTATCGGCTAAAATCCATTTATTATTTGTTTACCGGTTCATAAGATCATTGTACACAGTAAAAAGATTCATATGTGAAAATATAACATTGATATATTTATTGGATTATGCCATATCAAAGATTGAAATGATAGTGAAATGAATGGCTGGAATCAAACATTGATGTTTGTTATCTTAGTAGCCTGCTGCTATGACATTATAACCATTTTGTTATTAATAAAAAATCCAAGCTCAAATCTCACACTAAAAAGTTCACGTAGCTCAATGGTATGACATTGTGATAACAATGCAAAGGTCAGAGGTTTAAGGGAACACTGATAAAACATTTACCTTGTAATGCACTGCAAGTTACTTTAGATAAAAGCGTCTGCCTGATACACGTTTTGTTTAGAACAATAACGAAACAATGAAAGTGTCTGTAATGGACTGACACTGAAAGTAGTTCCCTGTCCGGAGGGGTGAATTTCAGATTGATGTAAGCCTCACCTTGAAACCATTCTGTGATAGGAGTTCACCTGTTAGAAGCTGTCAGGGGCTGGACTGGCTCTTTATTTCTTAGTTAGTCTCTGAGTTTAATTGTTCTGAGATTTTAGACAAAAGGCAAGCACAAGAGTGCATCCTGTCTTTTGCATTTGTGTATGCAGACAGACTGTAAGACAGAAGAATGTGGAAACAGAGGTTCATGTTTTTGAAAGAATAGCATTCTGAAGTGTTATTAGCCATTACGTCAACCTGTAGACCGCATACAGACTGAATACACACTGTCTGAAAGGACTTTCTGTTGTAAACACAACATGAAACAGATACTTTACTGACATGTTTTGTTTTGTTTAATGTTACTGATTTGTTTCGCTTGTTTAAAAATGACAAACTATAAACTGATGGCCAAACTGAGTTAGATTGCAAACATATATAAACAAAAAAATTTGTATCTACACTATGTGGCATGACACAAAAGTTATAAAAAAAGCAAATTATAATTTTTTTTCTTGAGAATATAAAACTTCTCTGTAAAGCAATCTTTTAAAAACAATTTAATGTGACAAAAATTGTACAAAAAAGATCTTATGTACATATATACAGTTCCTGTATAGTTTACAAATATACATTATCCTCAGTAAAACATGACTACATACAGTTTACAAATCACTTACCTACAAAGGCTCATATCTAACACACCAAACACTAAAAACAAGTTGTCAATCAGATCTGATATTTGAGACAGAAAATGCTGATCTTAACAAGAAATTGATTAGAACAAAATCATATTCAGACAATCTCTTGTTCTTCTGCCATTGTATTAAATTTCCTTGTGGGGATGAGAGGACATGGGTGGAAACCTGGGGGGAGATTACCAGCAAGTTCCAGATAATTCCAAAAGTTCTTTTATTCCAAGACCTTTGAACACACAACAAATTAGTTTGTTCTCACTGTGAACATCTGGGATCTGATTCTTATTAACCAAACTACACTGACATAATTCTGTCCATCCCTAAAACCAATTCAGTCCCACAAAGCTGTCAGGCAGGTGCTGTAATGTCTAAAAGAAGCCTGCTGGATGGATTGAGCTCTCTGTTTGTATGCATATGCAAAATACTAAGTTCAGAATGAAATTCTAGCTTACTCCGTACTACTGTTCACCTTTCCATATTTGATAAGTAAGTGAAGTGGCACACATCACGCAACACATAACCACTGTGAAACTCAAATAACAGTATATAAAAGTAAATGATAAATTGTGAGTGATATTATTTCCAGGTTATCTATCAGGCTGACAATTTTTCATTGTGGAATTTAGTATTTCACGCAATACATTTGACTGTTTACTGCTTTTTTAGCAAATATATTAAGTTTGGATGCTGCTCTTTGAATAAAAACAACTGCATAGTGTGTACAATATACATACAGCAACGAAAGTAAGAGTAGTATGATAGTATATGCCAAACATTACTTACTTCTCAGTGCTACATTTTTAAGGAGCAACAACGACCCCTGCAGGACATATAGTGTATTTAAATTCAGGGAGAAACAGCTTGGTTAATGGGACATGACAGCGTTTTAGTATGCCAGTGCCTGAACTACTGCCATCATATACACCAATCACACAAACATTCAGTTATTCAAACAAGTAATGGCAAAAGAATCAGTTACTAAGAAAAAAACATCTACTATTGCTATCATTTCCTTCATTTCATTACTTCAAGGATATCCTGACTGTATGTGTGTGTGCGTGGAAAGTCTCCGACAGCTCTAGACACTAACATACATATTGCGAGTTTAGTGTGTGTCCTTGACACTGAGGTTACAACACACTCATATGTCTGATTTGTGAATGGGCCAGAACCACTGAATCACAATGAATCCAGTTTATTCTCCATGTTTTGAATGAACTTTTAACCAGACAGTGTGTTCTCTTGTCTGGGGTAAATGTTGAGCCTATAAAATTTGAGGATTGGTGATGGGCTTCAGTGCTGTGAGGAAGTTTGATTTTTGGTCAGTGTTGGATGCTGTTCAGTGTTAAGGAAGCCATATAAGACGGTAGAAATTGAGATGAGCCCATTGGGTTTAAACTGGGCATGTCCATGACCCTGGGCTAAAGGACATACTGGCTCAGATGAGTTCACTGCTCATGCAGATCCGATGAGATCTGTATCTGACATGGTCGATCTGCAATGTGTTTGCTCAGGTGTGTCCTGTTGCCGGGGCGTCCCCTAGACGAATGCTGCCAAGGAAGGTGGTATGGTTACTCATGGAGATGGAGGTGTCTTCGTACACCATGCGGATGGAGATCCTCTGCCGCGCTCGCAATGAACACACACCCGCAGTATAACAGGTATTGAACTTGCGCTGGCCGGTCTCAATACTTCTTGTGCAGCGCAGGAATGGAGTCTTATCCACCATCACCTCATAACTTGCTATGTCTGTAAAATTCAGGTAATACACCTGAGAGAGAGGTAAATAGTAGTAGTAGTTAATAGCAGCTCTTGTTAATATTGTGAAATGTTTCTGATGTGTATTTGTTTGTGTAGAAAGAGTAGAGTTAGTCCAGGGACTGTACTCACTTCTACCTGACTATATATAAAGTATGTGCCGTCAAGTAGGACCTCCAACTCTCCGGAGCGGGAGTGCATTTTAAACACTCTCTGATGAATTGAAATCATTTTCCAATTCTTCAGCACACCTTCTGACAAATCTCACAAACAGACACCAGTAAATACTCAATCATCTGTTATGGTAAAGGTGACACACAAATTGACACAACAGCATTTAATCACTATAACACAAAATAACTACATAATACCAGGGTTAGGAGATGTTCAATCACCACTTCCTCAAAAAAGGTATCATTATGTTGAGTTTATCTGTTTGAATTGTTATTATAAAAGCTTAATTATAATAATAGACATATAGTAACAGAAAAAGTTAAAATACATTTATTTGTTTATGGAACACTATGATTATAGATTTAATCTGGAAACGTTTATCAATATTTATCCCAAATTTCAAATTTTGTTTGCATTTATCTGCAGTAATTGCTAACTGGATGAGCTTGGTAAAAATAACAGAAAGATATTGTATTTTACTGATATTGATACTGTATTTTTTCAGACCTCAAATACTTCAGAGTAAACAAGTTTATCATCACTAACAATACAATAGTAATATTTGTAAATATAAATTAGGAAAAGTTATTTTTTCTGATGAACTTGTCAATTAACCTGTCAGTCTTTCACATTGCTAAACGATAACTTTGTCTATTTTTGTGTTTTATTACCACTTTTTTGGAGACTTTTTCTTTTTATTGCAGCAATATGTCTAAAATGCAGCAACATATCCTTTTGGGAGGCTAAATATATATACACACAATATTAATTTGATTTTTAAAGCATTATAAATTTGAGGAAACTTTATTTACCTTCTTTCACTTGGATAGTGGTCTCTTGACCTTGAAGATGTACAACAGCTGGCTACAAAAAAACACAGTATGTTTAAAGCCACATATTTCGATTTATACAAACATTTGTACTTGATATATCTGGTTGATACACTGGGTTCATATATGGAATTTTTCATAACCGCACAGTTAAATAGGAAATGTGAGATGGATGATATTATATTATATTACTTTTTTACATGATACTTTCTTCATATTTAGCAGTCATTTTCTTTCTGTCAGAAGTCGCCTTTTCATAGTTACATGAATGTTTTATTGTTGACATATATGTAACAAAATAGCCACGTAAAACATACTCATTCACTGCAATTGTGCAATTGGTTGAATATAACATGACACAAGCTACAATATTCTTTAGAAATAGACACTTAGACACGTTAAACTATGAGTACAAATTGGCAATGATAAGTAAAGTAGGTGACTGATACCTGTGTGTCTCTGTGTTTGCCTCTCTCTGCTCCACCTGTTGATACAGAGCATAAGAGAATATGATAAGTTGACATGCGTTTCACCCCTATCAATTTAGTGTACCTAAACTTCACTGTAATCAACTATAGTTGTAGGAAAGGCAGTACTATATAATAAACTCTCCTGTCTTTGGGTCATCCTTATTTAACACCAAACCTAAGTCATTTTAGTTGTTTTTTGTGTCAAGTGTTTTTGTTAACCTGAATGTCCCTGTGGTCCTGGTGGACCTTGTGGCCCAGGTGGCCCTGCTGGTCCAGGAGGGCCCGGTGGTCCAGACGGACCCATTGCATTAGTTCCTGGAATCCCTGGTATCCCGGGTATTCCAGGGGGGCCTTGTGGACCAGGTGGACCTGGAGGTCCAGGAGCACCAGGGGGTCCTTTCTTGCCTTCAAACCCCCCCCAAAAGATAATGTATTAAAATATTACAATATAAAATTATACTATAATAGTTTATCACCTTGTGAGAATGTATACTTTGGAAAAAGTCACTTACTCTTTAGAATTAATAAAGAATAAGCCTAAACAAAAGGATAATGTGACAGAATAGATGAAATTACCCTTTTTCCGATCTCCTTTCTTTTTTCCATTACCTTCTGAAAGCAAGTGCAACAGGAAACAAGAAAAAGTAATTAGAAATGTATTATTGCACAACTCCTTAAAAGCAGATAATTCATTTAAAGAGACAGAAAAATAAACCAGAACGTCACTGGAAGGAACACAGCTCCTGCTGGTGTCTTCAAAACAACATGTGTTCATGCAGTGTGTACATGTACAACAAGCTGACTAAAACACAACTTGTTGTGTTGTTTAAGTCAAAACGTGTCTTACTAAAATCTTATTTGTGTATGCGCATGTGTAACAAATTGAGCAAATCTGTAATAAACATGCTGGACAAAATCAACTCTTTTGTGGATTAAAAACCAGCCTAAACACTATTAGAAACTGAATCAAAGTAGACATTTCTATGTTCCTTAGGCCTGAAGTCATTCTGTGCTTGTGTTGGCCAATATTCTGAGGCTTTCTTAACAATAAAACAACTTTTGTGAGTGACTTGCTGCGTTTGTATTGTCTTGAGCACTTCACACGCGATACTTCTCTCTCAAAGCTCTGAATATCATAAACTAAAAAAACGACTTTCTGTTTTTAATATTGTCCAATCATCCTCCATTATTCTCATCGCATGAAAAACAACAAAGTTAACGAGGGAGCAAAAGAAAATAGAGATGTTGATGTTGGGTGATTTACAAGCTGATTTACATAACAACATGTGTAAACATAATATCAAACATGGATAACAAAAAACATACAAACACGAGGAGAAAACATGACCTCCACCTGTTTTTAGTCTGGACATGCAGAGGTCCATGTCATCTATATACAAAGAATCAAAGACGAATTCTCTAAGAACTCTGTGTGTTGTTTACATACCACCTGCAATCCAGTTTAACTGTGTTAAGCTGTGTTTCGTGCTGGTATGGGGTATGTCAAGCTATTATAGAGATAAAAGGATGTTATCTCAAAAACATACCTGATTCTTGCTTTCCTAAAGCTGATTTATAAGCTTACTTGGTGATGATTTTGATGTTTATTAAGAATGTGCCAAGTTTTTTTTAAATATTCAAGTTTCAGACGTAATGGAATCACAAGTTATTTTGCGACCTTTTGCCCTTAAATTTCACCCATGCATCAATCAGAAAGCACGGAGGAGCACGAGCATCAGTGTGCACCTTACAGGAGAAACCCTCGTGATGAGATTTGTCAAGAGGGCTGCTCACGGTCTGCACGCACGAGCTCTGTTTTATCCCAAAAAAGTCATAGAGCTACATCTGTCTTCAGTAATTTGAGAAAACTAAATACTTTTTGGATATATGAACAAACCGATTATAGACATTTTAGGTTTAGAGTGGCAGAAACCTGTGTGTTACTTCTCCTTAAAATAAATTAAATAACTTAATAATATAAGTTATTTATAAAATTAAAGATAAAATGAAATTAATACATATTAAATGTTTATGAGTAAAATGTGTCAATATTTATTCTGCATTTTATTCTTGTAATTTGTTTATGAAAAATACCTTTGTATCACTTGTACATAATATGCTAAACAACTTTCAGCCCAGCAAGCAAAACCAATGTCAAATGGTTTACATTTTTAATTTAAAAACAATTTTTATATTATCTAATCTCATAAATGGCATAATAAATTTGATTTTGTTTTATTCTAAATCTTTACTACATGATCCGTATTGTAGCTGCTGACTGGAACCTTAACCAAGCTAATTAAATAAAAGACAGACTTAAAGTATAACATGTATAAAGTATAACATGTTTTTAATGTTTTGATAACTGCAGGTATTGTGAAGTTTTTGATAAATCTGCACCACTGGTTCAGAAAACTCCCTCTGCTGGTAAACCTTGTTTTCATTCCCGTTTAAGTTAAGTTTCTAGATTGTAGATTTTCATATATATAAAAGACATCAAAAAATGAAACCCTGAAAATGTGATAAGCACAGAAATGAGTGCATTTAACTGCTGAAATAACTGCTTTTAACTGTTTGCATGTGTGCGTGTTTGGCTACATTAAAACCATGAACATTCAAAGAATTTTGCAGGAGTAACTTGACAGCGGTATGCCTGTGTTTGTTTTAAATGGGAAAATAGAACGAGTGTTAAAAGTCTTTAATGAATGGAACAAATTAGCATCAAAGACAGCTGTTATTAGAACCATATTTCACACCAAACATCCAGCTGAACTCACATACGCACCGACCACCATCTGTATGTTCACAAGTGTATGTTTAAGAAGCCAAAAGCAACAAAGTGTTGGAGTTTCTGTAAGTCCATGTGTAAATGTTTTGACCCGTGAATCTGGGAAGTAGAAAAAAACAGCCAAGCCTGTTTGTATAGAAATTTATGTTAATATCTTTACAAGTTAATATGTTCAGTTAGCATTACCCTACGTTCAAAAAGATGTTATATAAGGACAATGAAGTATAAATGAATGTATGTTGGATCAAAACAACATTAATTTGGGTTCAATGTCTTCTAATGTTAATGCACATCTATTTCTTCAAAAAATAATTTGTGCAGTTTTTTGAAGACGTAAACTTACCCATCAACTAAAATATTTTTAGATTGCACACAGAGTTTGACACTAGATGGAGTAACATGCACATTAATACTTATTCGAGTAACATGCACATTAATACTATAGGACCTGATGCATTATAAACCCTTAAAACTACCAGATTCTGAGTTTTAATGTGTCTGTTCAAAATTAGCTAACAGAAATAAGAGAGATATATATACTCCATCCCAATTGGCCTCCTTATCCTTTATGTACTTAAAGTGTGACAATTAACAGTCACAAACATCAACATCTAGCTCTTCATTGAGGTTAAGTATTCATTATTTCTTAAGTAACCTTTTAGAAAAAGAAGTATACTCGAAGTTAATTTTTATTATTATATACTTTATACTTAAGTAAAGGTCAAGGATATTTAAATGTATACTTTATTTTGTAAGTAAACTAACACTAATTATCTATTAGTGTACTATCAGTGCACCAAAAGTGTTTGGGACTAAATTGGCCAGAAAATTTATAATTTTATAAAAGTGAAGTGAAATTGACCTTTTTGTCAAATGTGACCTCTGCATTGAACACATCCAGTGAGTAAACACACACACTGCAAGTCTTGAACACACAACTGGTGCAGTGGGCAGCTATCACTGCAGGGTATGGGGAGCAAACGGGGTTAGGTGTCTTACTCAAGGGCACATCAGTCATTATTTGCCCGCCCTGGGAATCGAAACAACAACCTTGTGATAACAGGATTCACCCACTTACCACTAGGCCACAACTGCCCTCAAAAGTATACTTTACTATTTTTCATTTGAAATAAGGATACTAATATCACACTACAATAAACTTTTTTCTTAAGTTACTGTTTACTGTATACTTAAATTCGTTCTTTTTGCGAAGCATTTAATTTTATTAAAGAAGCGGTGCATAACTAATCTTTTTCACTTTGTGTTGTGGAAAATATTTGCTTTTCCGATAGACCATCAGGCAATCTTTCCCATTCTCTTATCATAATGCTATGTTTTGGGAAACTTGGGTTTTCTTATACTATCACCCTGTCAGGATTTATTCTGCGATAACAGTTGGCTGGCGGTAAGTATTCATATTTATTAGACGGTTTGCTACTACATAAGTAAATTGAACAGAAAATTTGATTTAAAATATTTCATAAGCTCAAACAAATAAAACCATCTGAAAGTTCCAAATTCTATTGTATTTAATCCAAGACACAACTTTCAAACAAGACTCACATGAGCTCTAATTTAATCATTTATGACCCTGTCTGTCACAATCAGGCTAAGATGGAAAATCAAATTTTGAGAAAAAAAGCATTAAAGTATGACTTGGCATATTAATTACACTATGAGTTCAATCTTTCACAGTCTTACTCAGTCAATGAAAAAGATATCAATGTTATATTCTTACAGAATGTTCCTTTGTGTAAGATAATGTTATGTATTAAAAAAGTAAATCACGAAAAAATACTTTAGCTGGGTTTTTAGCAGGGTCACATTTATAAAGATAATTTCTTACATGTTATTAATAAGGCATATTTAATGTATGTAAAATATTAAAAATCCCTTTGAAATGGTGACTTGTAGTACTCTAATGACCCTGTGTACTCGTTTTCAATGGTTGTAACAGACAATTACATACCTTCGAATGTTTGGACTAGCCAATCAAAATCAAGTATTCCAGTTTTAACAGTGTGTTAATGATTTATGAATACTTGAAACATTACCACACTGCTGTCTGGATCTGAATCAAACAGAGATTTAGTGATCAACATATTACAGGAATTGTTTCCTGCATCTGTATCACACCTGATGGTGTCATACTACTTGCCTGGCTATGGGCGTTTAGCACAATGTTATACATAAGATCTGCATCCCACATGCATGCAAAGAACCAAATTGAAAGAGAAATCTTCAAACAGAATCTTCAAAAGGATTTGAAGTCTGTGGTAGGCTGTGTTTAGATATTTAATTTGAGGACTTGATTTTGATGTTTTACTTCTAGCCCATGACCAGATCTCTAAAGGTAGGCCTCTTTCATCAATGCCTGATATCATCTCTGTGATATACATGGCTTCAATGAGATAAATTGATTAGACACATGTTTTGCTTGAATATGCATGATGTGAGTTGTACAAAAAATTGACTTATGTTTACTAAGCAAGCATGATATTCCAATCCTAAACTACCAACCAATAAACTACAATTGAAGCTCTATCTGTCATTCCTGCCAATATACAACAGTGTAAATTCATGCAACTGTCCAGTGCTGAAAAAGGGGGCGGGGCGATGGTTTCCAAATCACTTTATGGGTAAATGACTTACCTAAAGTACTCACGTACCCATTTAATTTGGCCTGATGTCAAATTAAATTAATATTAAACTTGTTCTTTCTATCCAGAGGGATTTGGACATCCCTTAAACAGGTCGGTTCTTTATGCACCGTCAGATCTCTGTAACAGATCTTCTTTCTGGTGCCTGCAGTATCTGTGTCCGGATGCGTTTCAACAAATTTATTTGTGCGTGTAGATATTTACAGCCCTGTCGGCATTAATGCTGTTGGCTCAAGGTGGCCCGGCACTATTTGCATAGTTGCCGAGAATTGAAGAGAGCCGTTGCACGCGACCTCGTCTCCCAGAGGGGGAACGTTAACAGCCTTAGTGACTCAACTCCCATCTGATCCTCTGATAACATCCAACCTGTTTGATCTCATCGATTAGGTTGTGGGCCGAACTCTCTTGGACTTGGCAATGGACTGGATCAAATGCAAGCCATATAACTCAAATAGTGATTTGTACCTCATGGTGATTATGTTATGGAGACCCTTTAATAGGGAACAGAGTGTGTTTGATAAGTGTGTAATTTTCTAATCATTAAAGCAGTGCATTAAGGGAAATCATAACCAATATCGAAGTCTGTCAATCTTCTTTTTTTAATGTAATGTTAATGTTAATAGGTTGGTGACAGAGGTCCAACAGAAGTGAGTGAGGTTCAAGCAAATGCAGTTGTTTGCAATTACGCTTTGAAGAAAAGTAAAACAGCTTGTGTGTGTTTGGCTTTCATAAAGCACTGAAATAAAACCCACCTTTATCTCATTTAGATGAGCATATCATAACCATACAGCATAAACATCACAATTATTTAATCCAAGTTATTAATCCGGAATAAACTCAGCTATAGTGCCTTTTGATTTTTGACATATGATTTTTTTGACATATGACATACAAACATCCAAATATATAATGACTGTAGCTATAGGCATTTTGTGGTATGTGCTTTCTGAAAGAAAGTTTTAAAATTGTACCTTTTTACTGTTACTGGGGTTGTACAATAGGCTACTTTTTTGTACCTTAAGAGGTAGGCTACATAAAACATTTAATATTGTAACTTTTTGCATATATTATTGTGTACCTTTAAAGGTACAGTTGAAGGTGTTCTACCCCCCCTATATTAGTCTGGCACACAATAAGTCCTTAGGGAACAATAATGTACCCCGAAAGGTACAATGTTTAATTCAGCAATAAGGTTCTTGAGGCAAGGCTGTATCATGAATAAATCTCTGCTAAAGTGTTATAAAGGAGGAATAAGGAGGAATAAGGAATCAGGAATGAAACAAACCGTTTTATAATGTGTTTTTTTACCTGCAGAGTAGTCTCCCATAACTTGGCTACTTTAGTGTCCAAAAAGCTATATGACTGACATTTGGCACAACCATTCAAATTTGGTTTTGTGCACGTAATATAAGGGATCTGGCACTTAATGTTCACCTAAACATTTTAACATTCTTTTAATAATTAAAATTACTATTACTATTACTATTATTTCAATAATATTTATTATGAGATATCACTGCATCTATATACTATACATTTTACAATACATTTTTACAAATGCATTCAAAAGTATTTAAGATTGCAGTGGTTTTTCAATTTCCTGAAAAACAGTTCCTGAGTGAATTTGAACATCCAGGATTTGGGAAGGACACCAACTTTAAAATATTTGTTACATTTATAATGTAGACTTGGGTTTTAAAGTAAGTTACAATCAATACCTTACTTTTGGCAAGTGGTTTAGTTTATTTAACTTATTGAAGAAGGTTAACCACTTAAATTTTGTGAGTTGGTGTGCATAAAACACTTAATTTTAGAAGTAAAAATTTATGCTTGTTAAGTATTTTTACAGTGTAGCATCACTCTATCACCATTCCTTCTCACGTAGTATAGTAACATCAGCTGGAATCAGGATTTTTAAACAAAACAGTCAAAAAACGGGACACTGTATAGTCAGATGGTTCATATTGCAAAAATAAACCCTTTCAGGATGATACTAAACTGCCATAACATGTGATAATGTTGATGTGACTTATAAAACATATGTATATCTGTGGAATATCAGTCATCTGATACCCTGTTACATATAGGCTTCAGCCTTGCTAATCAAAACCATGTGAACGTGCAAGATTGAATATGCGAAACAATGTTTGTGTACTCTGCGTGTACGTTATCTATGTTGTATCAGTATTTAGTTTGGCACATCACACACACAGGTGCAAAAGCTGAAACAGTAGATCCTCCAATCGGAGCCAATGACTGCAGCGCCATAATCAAAGCCAAAACCACCTGCCAATCAAACCTCTGCCAACTGGAGCCAATCACAGCCATTGAAAGAGGAGTAGGTAACCAAAGCCTCACGAGAACGAGCGAGAGGCGCAATATCGGTTTGTTATAAGCTACTACAATAGGAAAAAAGAGGGAATTCACATATAAACTACTGGTGAGCGCAGCATCACCCAATAATGAGTAAGATGGAAGGAATGAAAGAGAGAGAGAGAGTGAGGGAGACGTAGCATGATCAAATGAAGGAAATGCATCTTGTTCTGAACTCTAAACCACATCAAAGAAAAATGCTGGCAATCTCACAGACCTTATACTCACACATGTATACACACACGTACTAACACACACACTGTCTTAATATAAGCTCCAAATTGCATGAATACCAACCACACACACACAAAGATTTTTTTTTACCTGAACGCTTGGTGCGATGAATGACCGTTTCCAGCTCTCGCGTATGATCCCTCCATCTGCTCTGTGAGAATGAAGAAATGAAGGGATGAGATGTTTTTAAATACAATGCAGAAATGACTTCATGGAGCCATTTCAAAGGATTTTACAGATTGCATTTAAGCCAAGAGATGATCAATGAAAGTAATTTTTCATAAAGTAAAGGTCACTGTGTAACTGAAACTACACACAAACTACACCTCTGCTGAAAGACAAGTTCTGAATGTAATGAAAAGACTTTGAGATTGTGTGTGTAGACAGAGACCCTGTGGATTTACAACAGTATGACATTCCATTGGAGTGATCAAGCACACAAACACGCACAAACAATCTTTATTGGACTCAATGAATTATACAGAAAGGAAATGACCGACTTCAATACCTTTATTTGAACGAATGTCAAACACACAGAAAATCATTGCGATCAAAGCAAAAAAACTAAAGGAAAAACACATTTCTGTTGATTTAGTTTGAATACTGTCAAAACTTAACAACAGGCCTTTTACGTTTCTTTCATTTCAACATCTTTCAAATTAGTATGATTTTTTCTAAGCTGTCTTTTCTTTGCAACACCATTCTGCAAAATATATCCTTTGTGTTTGGTGGAAGAACAAAAGTCATATAATGACTTTGAAATGACAAGATAATGAGAAAATTATGACAAAATTTTAATTTTGAGTGACCTATTACTTACAGATCCCCAATAGTTGTCCTACAAAGGTAACATGTTTGCAAACCTTTTGGAAGCAGATTTAAGCCTTTTAAGAAACAAAATGTTGAAAAACCAAAGATCTATTAAAAAGTTTTACTGGAGACAGATAAGATGTCATGGGCAACTGCTTTACTACTCACTCATATCAGACATACTGAAGATCTTCAGCCAAGTTCTTTGAATGACATGCACATGTTCCAACTTTTCCAAATATTTTCTTTGGACTGTAGTGCTAGTTTGCACATAGCACATAGTTCAGACATTTATTTTAGCACAGTATTTGACTGCCGGTCAAGTGGGAAGAGTAGGTTCTTTGCTTTTGTTCAAAAAGTATTGCAGCCGATTAGCACCTACAAAACAAATGTATTTTGAATGCATTAGCTTTTGACTGTCTATGAATTTGGTTGAGTGATCTGACCACAAAACATTTCAACACCTCTAGATTTTAGCATCTTAATACCTAGCAGCCAGGTGTAAACGGGGTCAGCCAGAGAGAAAGCAGCGGTAGCAAACGTATCTTTGCTTTGTTTCACACAAGAGTCATGTTACTGGGCCTAGACTGGCATTGTCATCCTCATAGGTGTTCTTTATTCTTTTGTGATTGTAAATAAGTAGAGGATTGAGTAGAAAAGGGTTTGAATTCTGACACACGCACTCACACGATAGGGTTAGCAGGGTCATATAGCGGTTGGGTGGATTTGGGGTAAAATTTGTGTGATTAAATAACTACCACTAAACTATCAAGTTTAACAAGAGTGAGTGAATTGAGTGTAATGCGAATTCATTTATGTTATTCACCCTTGAAAAAAATGGTGTCAAAATGCTGTAGAGGAATCATTTTTGTGTAAAGCACTTAACATCCAATGGACCGCTAGATACATTAATTAAAGCAGAAAAAGTGATATTTTTTGTGGAAAAACATGTTTTATATTCTGAAGAAAGAAAAAAGAAAAGAAAAAAGTTTATTTGGGAAACCAAAATGGACTTCGTGGCATTCTTTTCTAACAGTGTTGACTGTGAACAGAAGTTTGTGTGTGTGTGTGTGTGTGTGTGTGTGTGTGTTTGTGTGTGTGTGTGTGTGTGTGTGTGTGTGTGTGTGTGTTTATCAGTAAGATGACACTTTGAGTCCTGTAAACACCTTGCTGTGTCAAATCCACAGTGTGTTTGAAATGTGACGCGTTGGGTCTGTCTTCCTGCCAGAGGATGTGCCAGCCTTTGGACATGATGTTCTGGCTCAGGGCGTTAAGAATTGTGAAGAAATATTTTCTAACACACAATCACCTGCTTATTCACAATTACAATAAAACGATCAAAAATAAAAAAGGGGAAACACAATTTCAGAAAAAACATATTACTTAAATCTTTCAGTGAAGTTGGTAAAATACTTGGCCTGCTATCCGTGATGGAAAGGCTGAAAGAACAAATCATTCTAAAAACACTCTAAAATGCATCTTATTTTTGATGAAGCAATTTTAAAGCGTTTTAACCAATGAACTGTAATGTTTAAATTGGGAAAATGTCATTAAAAATCAGAAATTCCCTAGTCTTTTATCCACTTATGTGACAAGTCACACTCAAATCAGTAGTGGTTTACAAATATAGATGATTTATTAAGTTAATATAGAAAATGTATTTACAATGGATTACAATACTCAGGTGTACTATATACAATAATCAGAAAGAAATGTATATTTAGTTACATTACAAGTAATCCATATGTAAATAAAATGTGGTTTTTTTTTCATTTTATAATGTCATTTTATATTGAAATTCTATCCGTTGGTCTCATGTGAAAAAACAGAAAAGACATTACATTGTGCAAAAAAAAAATGTCATGCCTTGTTATTTGAAGATCAGAGAAAGTCCATTTTAAATTATTTTCCCTGAGTGTGTAAGAAAAACAAACACAGTTGTGCACAGAAGGTCCTGGGTAATGCTGTAAAACATACACACACTTTCTTGTGATTTGTAACATTTGACGATGTTTGTGTTGCATGTATATGTGTGTGGTCAGCCTGATTAAAAAAGCCGTTTTTCTTGAGCTGAAGGCACAAAGAATGGAAAACGTCAAAATAAATAGGAGTGGAATAGATGCTACTGTTAGTTCAGACCACACACACACAACGTCCTCAACACGCAATGTCATACATTTCAAACAGAAATGAATTAAACCTAATACAGAGCATAGCACACTTATAAATCCTATTCCAGATCAACATATGTGTTTGTGCGTGTGAGGGTGTGAGTATATCTGTCCTCGGTGACAACTGACAAACTCATGACACATAAAACATGAGAATGTAAATGTTCAAGCATGAAGAAACGTACACACGCATACTTGCTGATTGAGAAAGAAAAAAAAAGCAATTTTAGCTTGATGAAACCTATGACCAATCAGGTTGTGGGTGGTCTAAAGTCAGATGTATTGCTCTCTGTCTCATAACCTTTCTCTTCTGAGATTTTGGACCGCTGTATGTGACTAAATAAATCTAACAGTGCATCTTTTATAACCCTGAAATACAAGAATGCTTGTCTTTATTAAGACACACGCATACTGGAAGAAAGATTGAAGTTATGCCTAATTTCAACAAAGTTTCAAGTTTTTCTCAGATGCTGTTCCAAATATTCCATAGATGTTTCTCCTAAAAAAAATGTTATGTCTGTTTTGCATGTTTTGAATATTAGAAAAAGTACACAGTGTTTGGAAGAATGGCACACACAAGTTTGTGATACTATTGTGTTTTGAAAAAGCCAGATAATTACATATTTTGAATAAGAGATGATTTTTATTTCAGACTTTGGTATCTTGGAAATCTAACCAGAACTGAGATAATGTTTGCATTCTCTGAAACTCTAGAGCATTCGAAATGACTGGAATCTTTTTCAGGATAAAAACTTAATTTGATCTCTATTGAATTGAAGTCTAGAGGAAACAAATGAGGCGATCACATTTGTGACTCATTTCTACAGGGATAGCTCTGTGTACAGTTTGAAAGAGATGCTGTGTTCTTTGTAGTCTATGTGTCTTTTAAGACAGAAGCAGCTAAGAGTCAAGTTACAAGGTCTAGATTGTGAAAAACACCCTTTCAACCTATTTTAAAGTAAAAAAGGAAAATATATGCTTGCCTTTAACATGCCTCACAATCTGATTGTGCTCTTTATTGTTGGATTGTGAAGGATACTGTATTGTGTCCGTAATGACTTGTTTCGTACCAGACTTCAGTTCAACACTCCTGTAGGTCTATTTCACATTGTTTTAGTTGGGTCAGTATCGCATTAGGAGTCACGGATGCAGGAAACACTATGAGTAGGTACGGCTGTAGGTAATAACTCCTTGGAAGGAATTGCAAGCAATGCAATTAATGTAATCTGCACTCTGAAAGCAATTTACTGAGAAATGTGCAGCAATGAGAAACACATTATGCTATATTAGGTGACTGGGAGATAAAGAGCTTTCAAGACTATTCATTTTTACTAGTCGTTCAGGAGAGAAGTCGAAGCAGGTCACCGTTTCTTTTATGTAAATGGCTTAAGGCTGTGTGCTGTTCCGGCCAAATCTATTACCGTATTGATATAAACTAATTGGACAGAATCCCCAAAGAGCCCAAAAAAGTGTGTGTACAGATACATGCTGCTATGTGATGTCATAAATGGTATAAAAGATTTGTCACATCCAAGTCTCAGTTTATGTTTTAGGACCTTATTTGGACTTTGGGTTTAATTTATTTTCACTTACAGATTTCAGTTTTCTGAATGTACTATTTATAGTTTGTGTCTAGGTAAATCTTTTATTGTTTTATTTTGTATACTACTAAAAATGCATCTGTATTTCAAACCAGAACCGTAAAAACAAACCAGAAAAACATATCAAAATACCAGAAATGTATGTTATGCGATAACACTTCTGAGGTTTAATATAATTAAACAGACACTGGACTGGAAGGACCACAGCACATCTAGAAATGCTGATTCAATAAAAATTCTGAATGTTCTCTGAAGTTTTCACAGCTGTATAATGCAAACCAAAAGATGCACATCTGCAATAGGACGCTATGAGTAAATAAGTTGCATAACCTTTGCCAGGAACATGAATATTCTGAGAATGGATACTTGTCTGTTATAACCACATAATAAATCTGATCTTGCAGGAATGTGTAGCTATTTCTACTAGGATGCAAATTGCACTAAATACAACAACAGGAATATTAGAAAAAAGAAATACTGAAGCCTCAGTCCTAAAACTAACAACATAAAAGCAAATTGTATTAAAACATATAAATCAGACCATATAAATTCCTACAAATTAGCCACCTCTTGTAGTGGTTTACGTGAGGCATACACAGTCCGATTTTTAATGCGATATGCTAAAACATAACCAAGATCTGTCTTCTTTTCACACCAATCAACCCTACATCAAACAGGTTAGCATCAAAAGCTTAAGTTTGGTGGCCCCCTTACTGGAACAGTGTATTCTTATCAGTGCCACAAGTTTTATTGCCCAATAACTTAAATTAAACACTGATGGACAAGATCTACTGATAGAATGTTTTAAAAGAGCATGAACATACTTTGGCATATGATCCAGTCACATAGTCATTTTTTAACAGACCGGTCCAGCTGTTATCAGTGTCGTGAATGACTGCAACACTTCTAGACCAATAAAGCTGACATCATACAATTAACCTCCAACTGAGAGATTCTCTTGAGATATACACACACTCAGACATACTAACTAAGTATTAAAGTGTGAAATTGCATTGGAATGTAATTTAATAGATTAAATATGAAGACATTTGGTTGACATGTCCACAAGAGAACTTTGTCTAATTAAAAAAACATGTAAAAATATCAGGTGTGGACTTACCTGCGCTTTTGAACCTTCTATTTAGATGCTCATTGGAACATAGCAACTGGTTTTCAGCCACAACAAGTTGGATAAAAAAGCAACCTTGACCACCTTAAACCAACCATCATGTTTCAATTACAACTAGATGGTACATTAGTATAAATCTGTTACTATTAATACAGGTCTTTTGACTTCTTGAACAAGAAGTTTAATGGTTAAAGATCTATATTTCTATCTGAAAGATTAGATGATATATTCCAGTAAATAGAGATTTCCTAATAACACAGCTTCATCACTACTCTTGTGCAAGGCACTTAATCCTAATGTCTCAAGGGGTCCGCCTCTCAAACAAGGCCATTATAAATTACACTAGATTAAAAGCGGAACCAAACATCATCATCTTTATTGAATAATAATTTGCAGCTATTTAAGCCAAGTGTTTAATAATAAATATAAAAAAATATTTTACCCCCATAAATTCTGAGTTCTTGCTTTGCTTCCTTTTAGGACAGTAAGAATTACTGCAGAACAGAGATATTTCTGTTTAATAAACAAAACACAGATGGCCCCAAATATTACTTTCAATCAACTAGTCACATGTTTAGGTGGATGTATAAAATTAGTCACCTATACATCTGGCTTGTCTAAAGCTGCAATCCATAATGTTTGCTTCTATCGCCATCTCTGTTCAAACCATAAAATGTCGGGTTGCTTTTTCATACTGTTCTTTGTGTCAAATCTCACAAAATCTGACCTGTATATTTTAAATTATATATTAATTTGAAAGTTTACTGTTAAATAATATAACTTGAAGCTTTGAAATCAGTTGTGCTGTATTTCCTTGAACATTGTATAATAAAAAGACATTGATAAAAGTTTCAACATTTAGTTCAAATACCCATGTCAGGTCTCTCTTTACATTTTAGATCATTATTTTTATTTTTAGTGTATGAATTTTTAAATTCAAGTAAGGGCTATTTTCAGGATTGCCACAAAAACTGACACTTAAAAATTTGTATAATATTTTACCTTATATAAAGAGAAATCCCTGTGCCATTTTACTGAATATTTTATTCACATAAATCTTTTTTTTTTGTCTCTCAAAAACGATGTCCTTTTTCGGTCACCTCCATAGCAGATTTATTTAACTTTTTTAAAATAGAAAACTTATGCACAGACTGATATTTTTCCTATGTTTAAACACTATCAACAATGGTTAGTATAATATAAAGAGCTGGTTCAGTTTACTGATAACAATTTTATTCTAAATATGTTGTTTTTATGTCACGTCCAAAACGCAAAATGTCACGTCCATACGGTGGCATTCCCCATAGAATTCGCAATCTGAATTTTCAATCAATTTGAATTTTCAATGAGTTTCAATAATCTTTCCACCCTAGGCTTAAGTGCCCTAAAGAACCTTGCATACTAAACAAACAGCCATAACCATCAAAACACTTTCTAAACCCAAATTTATTTTGTTCCTCTCCGGTGCAACTGCTGGCCTCCACTTGAGCTGCAAAATCCCTCACAGCTTCAAAAATTTACCAAAAAAAACAAAACTCTCAGACTAAATATAAAAAAGAGTTTTTGTTTATGCTGTTCGGGTTAATATGACTTGGTAAACTATTCTTACTGTTTAATTTGTGAACAAAATCATATAAATCACTCTGGATTTCTGCTAATTACATAAATGTAAATGCAAAGAAAAAAAAATTATAAATTGCAATAAGACATTTTTAGACAAGCATCAAGTAAAAAACTGGCCAATGTACCTGAATCTACCCTTAAAGTTCCCGGAACTTGTGATCATTCTTACTATCCTATTCTGAAACATTTCTCATTAAAACAAGATAATGAATGCTGAAATTAGTAACCATGTCATGTGATTTTGACTTAAGATTATAAAAGTATTTGAAGCATCAAGAGGAAGTTCTGCATTATGCTACAATTTATAACTAAGCAGTCTCTCTCTGATCCCATCCCTACCCATCTCCTTCAGGCCATCTCTCCAGATAGCCCACATCATCACACAAATCATCAGCTCATCTCTAAACTCTAGTACATTTCCTACAATTTTCAAAGGGGCTCGCATCAGCATGCTGTAAAAGAAACCCCTCTGTACAAGCCAGTATCTCTTCTGCACTTTATTAGCAAAACTCTTAAGCATGGTGTCTTTGATCAATTCTCCTCCTTCCTAACTCAGAACAACCCCCTGGATAGCAAACAGTCAACTGAACTGTAGTTGCTGAAACAGTAATTGCTCTTCTCAATCTACCAGACATTGTTGGTGGAAAGGACCATCACCCACAAGTTAATCTTGCAAAAACTGAAATACTTGTCATGTCAGTTGACCCGAAGATCCGTCATAACCTCTCTATTCAGCTAGGACCCTCCATCATTGTACCCCCCAAGAACAGCCATACACTTGGGAGTGGTAGTCGACGATCATCTAACCCTCATGTTGCCAGCACCACAAAGTTGTGCAGCTTCCACTATTAACTCAGTCACTCTTCCAGGACCAGGGTTGAGAAAAACTGCTCTACTGATCAAACTTTTCCTCTCGGAGCATGCTGCATAAATCCTAGTGATGACGCAGGTCCTACAATGGCAAAAAAGTTTATATGACTTTTTGCATATTTTTATCTTTGCTATTTATCGAATTATGTCTCCTCGAATCTTTGTTAGTCGCTTTGAAAAAATGTGTTTGCTAAATGTGCTATCTAGAAAATGATGGCGATGTAAAATCTACAAACATTTAGACAAAGCTAAGGACACATAGAAGTCCAGATGAAGCTAAAGTAGCGCTCTAGTAGAATTTGAGTAATGCATATAAGAATGGAAGGACAGTTTGTGAAACAAGACTGCAAATAAAAGTATGAGACCTTCACATCACTTCATGATGTCACTCCCTCTGTGGAGGGATCCTGTTACCGTGGCAATCTGATTAGAGCTCTGCTTGCTTTGGCTAAAGAGGACATCGGTAATCAAATGTTCTCTGGCAATGGTTATATTTTCAAAAACACACAGAGTGTGTCTTTGATACAATAGTGAGTGGCAGGTCAGGGCTACACTTAGCCTGGTTGAAGTTCGACTTTTGTATGGGTCTATAAAGTACGCATGACTGTGAACAAACATGTACTAGCCCTAAAATGGCTTATGAATATGTTTAATGCTTCTACTGTGATGGGATTTTGAAATTAATGGATGGATTTAAAGCACGCACACACATAATCATGCACAAGCACACGCACACATGCGCACGCGGACGCACACGCACACACACACACACACACACACATTCACGCACATAGAGATCAGTCCTCATGTGACAGTGGGCTCAACATGTTCTCACCTCATAAGTGGTGAGGTTCCCAGTAAGAGACCAACGTGACACACAAACACACACACCACACATGGACAGCTGGATGTGGGACTTTGTGCTTGTACATCTGGAGCCCATCTGGGACCAGCTCTGGATGAGATGTGCATACACACATACAAAGAACCACGAGATGCACTGCATGATAAACTCTAACGTGCCTCTTCATCAACATAACCTTCTCTTTTCTTCACTTGCCTGTGTTACACATCCCAAAGTCACCTCCAATTCTATTCTCCTCCCCCCATCCACACCTTGATTTCCCTCCAGACTCCTGTTCTCCACCTTCAACACCTGTTTCACCTTTCCTGTTTTCTACTCTTTTTTCTTTATTTCCCATCTTATGTCTTTATTATAGGTATAAACTTTATTACAAGGATTAAATATCCAGATATGGTTTTATTAAAATCAATCAAATCCCAGCTATGAGCTACAACATCAAGATAAATCTAGATAAAAGAACACATAGGGAACAAAAGACCTTTTAATGACCCAGTTGCACTTGATTCTGAAGTTTTCAGTGTTAAAACCGATGATCAAAGCATGTGTTGCTGCTTTAATAATGCTGTTAGTGTTGGATCAATTCCCTCTGCCTTTTCATCTATTATTGCTCAATTTCATGTTACATCCAACAAGATTAGAAAATATATTGTATCAACATTCCAACATTCAAATAATAAATTTAAAGTAAAAAAACTAAGAACTTTTATCCTCAAAAATCTATTTATGTCAGTCACTGACTTGTGTCATGGTCCTGTGATGATAGCAGGAAATTTAGAAAAGATCAATACTCTGGTGGGAAATGTGCTTAGCTGGCCATAAAAACTATCATAACATATAACATTTTTATAGTCCTTAGAATAGGCTTAATATGATGTAAGAGAGAAAAGTCAAATCCAGTGTTTCAGATATGACAGTTTTTGTCAATACTTGAAATATTAAAACACAGAGATTGTGCTTTGAACAATATTTTGAACTATTTTTTTTACATGTTGACAGAGTCCAGACATCGGAAAAATATCAAGTTCTCTATTTTAAAAGAGAGAAAAACAAATGCATTGTTAATGTGACTAAAAAGGCATATGTTGTGAGAGACTGTCCTTTAGACTATCCTTGGATTTTTGTAAGTTAAAATGTGCAAACCATATGGAATATTACCCAACAAACAGAGAAGGGATGACCCTTCATACGACACAAAATCTTACGTTTGTCATAATTCTTGAAATAAAAAATTAGAACTGGGTCATCATTAACTTAATCATGTTATTTTAACCCTTCATGAATTTCGTTCTATAGAACACAAAAGAAGATGTTTCAGAATATTTAAAAAACCAATCAATAACGGTACCCTTACATATGATTCATCACAATGCAAGTGAATAGGTACATGCAATGATTTCCAACATAAATCCAAATAAAATATTTTGTGTTCTGCAGGAGAACAAAATTCATACAGGTTTAAAATAACAAACTCTTTAAGGTCCCTTTAAGGCTGATATCTGCATGGAATTGGCATAAGAGAGGGAAAGAGAGACATATGAAAGGGGAAAGATCTGTTTTAAAGATGTAGTTACAGATGTTAACTACATCAACAAACTAACAAAACCGTTTCTGTTGCTCAAATTTACCCAAACACTAAAAGACAGAAGCTGACTTCCACTGATACTGTTGGAAATAAATATACACTCTCATAGAGCATAAACACACACAGCAGAAAACACAACACAGATGGTTTGTCACTGTATAAAAGTTCACCAAAGTTCAGTGTGACAAAGACATTGCATAGACAGTTACTAACTCCTCCATAAATAAGCCAACATTTCTAAAAAACAATTTTGGGAAAAATCTCAGCACAACCTTGAGCCTTTGCTCATCCCTTAAGTAAAATATATGTCTGGCCTCAGACTTGAATCTAAAAACAGGCGCAAGTATGAACTGTCCCTGTCATGCCTTATTTAATTCTAGATTTTGTCTTTTGAGACTAGTTTTAGTTTCAAGTTTTTTCCTTCCAGTAAATAAGTGATTAAGGTCTGAAAATAAATTAAATGTTTAGCTTTTTGACATAAATTAGTTTGCTAAAGCTACATCACATCAAGTCATGACATTACAACGAGTGCTGGGATTCTCAGAGGAGTGTCCAGGTGAGACCTTGTTTAAATGTGAACATAGAAATTCAACAAACAAGCAATGCCCTCACCGTTCCTCTAGCTCAACTGGTAGGTTATGTGTTTTATTCCAACAAAACTGATTAAACATACACTTCAAATACTGAAAGAAGGAATCTGACAAAGTCAGGAAATTAAAAGTGAATCCCAAGCTCAGTGGGCATGCTGTCAAGTTTGTGCTAATGTCCACCATAAATCAGCAATATATTACTAAACAGTTTTTATTTGTTCACATTAGTTCTAAATGTAGAAGACAGCACATGTAAAAAAGCGTACAAGAGCCTGTGTATATGTGTGTGTGTTTATTCACCGCCCCATTCCACTCAATAAAACTTTGTCTAGCTTTGAACATCCAGTCTATTTCGGCCTGTCATCACAGTATCAGAATGACAACTGTAAAAACGTCTAGCACCAAATCGAGTGTAAGTTCATTTTGCTCGCAAACAACTATTTGCCCTGATAACTGAAGCCAGACCCTGGACTCGATTCCCTCTCTCTTTCTCTCTCACATACACACAAAGGCATACTGCAAGTGTCGTGTGTCTGGTGCCATGAGTAGTTTGTAAAGTGAGGCGTTCCCGTTTGTCTGAAGGCTCTTGAGCGTTTGGGGGGATTAATAGCAGCTGATAAAGAGAATACAGCAGAAAGGCGAACAGCTGTGCACGGAAAGAGAGAATCTGCGACGACTCAAAGCAGTCAATTCCGTCATCTGCTAGTCTTCACTTCAAGCCCCATGTGAAACCTCTCTGGGCACATGCTCCATTTCTGTGCTTGCTGAATCAATAACACACCTCGAATCGAAACACACGACAATACACAATCAAGCACACACATTAAAGTACAGACATGACAAACTGTTACATACACACCAGCATTTGACATTGAGGATTTGTTCTGAACTAGTTTATAGTTTTAATTGCTTTAACACAACATTTTATTTATGGCATGGGCGATATGACCAGCGATATGACCTTTGGTGTTTATGTCATGTATTCCCACAGAAATCAGATGTCTTGGATTACAAGAAACATGATGTTTGTACTCATCTCGTTTCTTCTGTGACGTGTCGTGACCAATCAGAGTACACCGGGAGGTGGGTCAGGAACTAAATATGACTGTTTTTCAGTCAAGGGGCATAACACGAAGCAACAGGGTAGATAATAATAATAATAATAAATTCTTTAAGAATTTAATGGCCTTTATGTAGAGTTCAGGACTCAAACAATACAATTAATAATAGTTTTATCACCAACTGAGGGTCTCTTTCAGATAATATATACCAAGATTTCCAGACCACCATGTGCACATCATTTAATAATGGGCTCCTCCTTCTGCCCATGATTTCTCTCTTGATCTGTGTTTTGGTCATTTCTTAGTGTTCATGTGTTTATTCTAATATAATGTGCAGGGGTGAGCTATATGCAAATATATAAAAAGCTATAACTGACAGTAAAACTGACAAACGATCAGCGATCACTTCAGCCTACATCTATACATAACCTTTCATTTCTATTCCTGAATATGCGGCTGAATAGGTTCAAATGAGTTGATGTAATCTGTGACAAGTTTACTATGTCATTGACTGAGGCAGTTTCAAAAGACATTTTTTTAAATGTCTCTAGTAAACTTCAGTTTAAAAAGAGCATACTCAAAAATGGATTAAAGCAATAAATGTGCACATGGTTGGTCTTAAAGACTATTCAAAACACCACATAAAATTAAACACAACATTAAAAACGTAATTTTATTCTTTAAAAAGATTAGTTTTTCTGCTTGCCTTAAAGGCTATAACAAGGATTTTTTTGCATAAGACAAAGCCTTGTCTTTTACCCGGGTAGATGTTAAACTTCTGTAACAAATGAAGTTCTCAAAAACCACACATGAACACACACACACACACACAAACCCACAAACACAAACGCATGCACACACAAACGTTCGCGACCACATGCACACGCACACATCAATTAAGGTAAGATGTGGTGACAATGCAGCACTGGCCCTATAACAACAAACAACAGTCTTGTCAACTGAACCTTACTTGCTCTACACACTGCTACACATAAATGAATCCACATGCACTACACATGCACACCAGCAGATCACGGATCACGATTCATCGGATTAAAACTTTGCCCTTCACTAAGCGCTTAACCACAGCCACAGTCGCTCCCACCCCAACAGTTCCAGCAAACTACATGAGACAGAGTGATTGGTTACAAATCTTGTGGCTTGGACTGCACACACACGGATTCGGGTACATACATAGCAAATATTTACTCAGAACTTAAGACGGGAAACATGTTAGCGAGAGATCACAGGGCCAGGCACATATTTTTTAAAGATTACACGTCTGAGCGTGTGTGTTGTATTGTAAGCAAACCATGACAGCTTCAAACAAAAGTTTTGGCTCATCAGACAAACATTCGGCTATTTTTGTTTTTCTCTATTATTCTCACATTATTTTTTCTCGTCTGTTTCTTTTATTCATCCTTGAACATTTTCTCTTGTTATGTCATGTTGTTGCGTGAGTCACCAGAATTGGACAATTAACCTTTCAGTAACACTGAAATCCCAGTACACACACACACACACACACACACACACACACACACACACAAAACCGCACGCACGCACGCACAAGCACCGCACGCACAAGCACCACACACACACACTACACACGCACCCGCACGCACGCACACACACACACACACACACACGGTCTTCAAAAAAGGTTTCATGCATTATTCATAAAACCATGAGTAATGGTTGTAATACAATAGGGTTAACAATACTGGAGACAAAACCACTTAAAGTGATAGCTTTGATTATAGGCTTGATACTGTAAAACTAATTTATATTACAATTAACCTTTAAAGTTTAACCATGAGGGTCAAAATTTAACACAAGGGTCAATAATCTTAAAGGTAAGGTTCGTAAAAATCTGTCATTTAAACACCTTTGAGATGTTTCCAATCAGTTCTTGGACCCTTTGAATACCATAGGAAAAATGTATTTTAAAAAAACTTTAGTAATTGGGTTCCAAGAACTGTTTGGTTAAAATCATTCAAAATTTCAACCTCTTTGTTCAAAACAAAAATAAATTTTCAAAGAGTTGGAACAACTTGAGACTAAGTTTTTCATAACAGAATATCCACTTTTGGATGAACTTTCCCTTTAAGAGCCTAGCGTTTGCAAAAATGACTCAAGACTGCAAGGAATTATTTAAATGAGGTACCAGACCAAACTTGTCTACAAAATCAGTGCAATATGAAATGTGCAATATTTTTCTAAAAAAGATTTTTATAGCTGGTGTGTAATCCAAAAGCTAAAACAGAGCACCAGTTGAGACAATAACTGGAAAAATTACATCAAGGTGAGTTTATTTGTGTTAAGTTCTTCTAGAGTCATACGGTTGTAAGGTTTCTTAGAACAACTTGTCCAAACACTGACATACTGACATTAATCAGCTTCAACATGATCATTTGCAGATTGCAGTCAGTCTAGCTTTCAAGAACAAACATTTAAAATTAAGCAAAAAGTTTGTATTCCCTCTCATGTACTTGTAAACCTTTATATGACTCCTTATGTGAAACACAAAAGAAGATATTTTGAAGAATATCTCTATGGTTTTGTGTGCATTCAGTGAAAATCAGTGGGGTTCCAACATTCTTTAAAACACATTTTGTGTTTTGCAGAAGAAAGAAAATCATACAGGTTTGACATGACATGAAGATGAATGAATAATGAAAGAACTTGTGATTTAGTGCCTTTAAGAAGAATAACACACATATGCATACATGCACACACACACATGTGCCTGGAACGTGTTCAACATCTTGTTCGATGGTGGGGTTTTTGCTCCACCTTTACAATAGATTTTGTTTTAATGCCAGACTTTAATGGCTTCATTAAAACACCTTAAAAAAAGAAAACATTCTTTTCTCTTGAGAAATAGTGGCACACAGGAGACCTGGGGGATAAAACCTTCATAAAGCTTTTATATTTTATACATATTTTCAAGACATGCGACTTGAAAGCGAAATGCCACAAGGCATTGCTAGGTAAACCGATCACAGTTTAAAACCGTAACCCCCGAAATCAACCAATAACAGCCGTTCTCTCGTCAACCCTTATAGGTTGATGATGTTACTGTGGGCTTGTCAGGTGGTCAGAAAGGAGACCCATGATAGTGTGGTTAGTATTTTATGTGTGAGGACAGAACGTGTATGGCGATTCGGTTGAACGCACGGTGTCAAGGCTGGGCCGCACCTGTCTGCAATTTGGCACATACTCTCCTCCACCTGCTCCCTTGATTTATTCTCTCACTTGCTGTTTCACTCGCTGACTTTGTTCCCCACATTCTACTTTGCCTGGTGTAAGGGGTTCTGTGTTGTGGCTTTTAAACAATTCCAATTTAGGACAAACCACAAACCACATGAAACACAGAGAGCAAGAGATAGAGAGGCAAGTGTAGTGAAAGAAAGCAAGACATCTGCTCAACAGCTTGAAGTACATTGAAATTAACCTACAGCTCTTAGATAGAAGGAAAAAAGAAAGGAGAGAAAGAAAGAGGGTGAGAAAAAGAAAGTAAAAGAATTTACTAAATGCATGTTTGATTGCCATAGATGAGATTTTCTCATGGTTGAGAATGATTTGCCTGTTCAGCTGCTGGAACCTGTCACTAAGCTTGATTTCGATAAAACGGACATTAAAGGTGTTTAAATGATGGACACATCTCTAAAACTTTGAGACATTAAAGGAATAGTTCACCCATGTCATTGTAGCTTATCATTTTTGCTATTAAAATCATTTTTGCTTGTGAAAATAAAGGAACGTTATATCACATTAACAGTACAAATGTAATATGCTACATTATATACTTTAAGAATCCAGCAAAAACAATGACAGGCAGGGCACATGTAAAAATATGAACTACTGACCTCACCAAGTTGAACAAATTTCTGTTGCTTACTATATCGCTGTCAGTGTTTAAAAGTTAGTTTTTGATTTCTCCACTGATAAATCACAAGGCCATTTACCATACTTTAATACCATCCTCTCTTTTAGTAAAAGATCATTTCATATGCCTCCCACATGTATACAGCACAGAAACATCCTTAGTCCTTACATAGCCGAATTCAGATTAATTTCCGGAGTCTTGTTAGATATATCATGCAGGGCATCAGCTCTATTCAGAAAAACATGAGTCTTTGTATAAACTGCAATAAATCAGTGATACAATCTTAAAAGGGCATTCCATCTATATTCAGCTTCATATCATTACTGTCAAGCTGACTCAAATATCACCATATGTAAAACAGTGTGTAGTTCAACAAAACAGATTCATGATCACACAAGTGAGGCCCCTTTCAAAATGTGCTGTGCCTTTCAAGCAATGGGTCAACCGTTAAGATTTACAATAATCTTTTAGATGTACAAAAAATATACTAAAACGAACAGGAAGTTTGTTGTTTCGTAAAGTGATGTTAAGATGCCTTTGAATTTGAGATATCCTTCAAATTTTGTTCAAAGTATTGGTGCCACATGTGAACTCTAGTTAAACTACTTGTGTCACTATTTAAAGTGTCTCTGATGGATAATAAATTAGCGCTTTGTTAGGGAGTAAAGTTGTCAGGTTTCCCATAGCAGGTTTTCCATGTTTTTACAGTTAATAGGACGGTTCACCTAAAAATGATAATTTTGTTATTATTTACTTACACTTGTAATTTCAAACCTGTTTGACTTTACACAAAAGAGGATATTTCAAAGAATTTGGCTAACTTATATTGATTATATGGACACAAAACCAAGTCAATAGGTAATAATGTTTTTGTTACCAACATTCTTCAAAATATCTCCTTTAATAAATGCTTTATCATTCATGATCTGAAAAAAAGCTTTAAAATATAATTTAATATCTAATGTTGTGTAAAAGGTCTACAAATGTCACTATCATCACTCTTATTTCTATGCTTATGATCTGCAGACACACGAACGCACTGCATACATATGTGTACGTCTACACATACAGATTAGTGCAGGTTTCGATTATGAGCATGTTATTACATATGGATTACATTATTGAGAGCAACATTTCATATGATTCTCAAAGGACCATCAAGAATATTCTAGTAATGACTCCAAAAACAACACAAGCCTCTGCTCTCATCACAAACCACAGGGAGGTTCACATATCACAGACACTGAGATAGATTGTCCTGTTTAGTTGAGCCTTTACTTATCTTCCTTTCTCATGTCATTTCTTCTTTTTTCTAGTGGAAATAGATTGAGGTTCCCCTCAACGCCACCCATGAACATTCTGTTTCCAAATGATCAAATATTTACCCAGCTATGCTCAAATTAATGTAACATGCTTAACATCATTAATAAATCAAAAGACACATTTACCACTTTTATAGTAAAACAAATCAGATTGAAACATGTAAACTTGCTTTGTTCTGAGAGCTACATCATGTGGAATGTCAAGTTTTGAAATCCTGTACTACGGTGTCTGATCACAGGAGGCTTTGTCCTACTACATAAACACACGCACTCGCAAATGACTTTTTGACCCCACGGTTCACAATGACAGATCATTGCTCTGAGACAGACGAGGATGTTTGTCTGAAGAGTCTGCAGACCCCAGGGCGAACAAACACGCTTGATACTGGACAGAGGGAATTCCATCCCAATGTAAAGACACAGGCGCATGCGCATTCTCACATTCACACAGATGTCAAAACGATGATAGAAACCACAAGCAAAAAGTTTAAACCGCAAGAGAGACAAAATACAATATTAACAGATACAATCTTTCACACACCACAACAGAAGGACAGCGCATTCTTTACAGGAAGAGAAGAATGGGTGTTATTATATTTACGCTGTCATGATACACAAAGACAGACAGAGATGCACACACAAACTATGACCAACAAAAGCTCACACACTTAAGACAGCAGAGGCATATGCTGGGTTATTCAGGGACAACAGTGCTGCCCAGACTGAAGTCACAAGCAATATGAGCTCGCATTGATCATGAGAATTTCTTTTTTTACAGAAACCTTCTTTGATTGACATAGAGGCCAATTAAAGCTTGAGTAAACGTTCATGTTACAAACAGAGGAATAATGCAGAGATGGATTTATCTTTCTGTCCATCCTTCCATGTCTATCATTCTGTATTTAGCCTGTATTTATCAGTTCATCAATTTATATATCCATCTGTCCTTAGCTATCCACCTTTTCATCAGTCAATACCTATCCGCTCATATTAATTCATCAATTTCAATATACTATACATCCACCTGTCTGTATTTATTCAGTCATTCATTCATCCATCCATCTTTGTTTATCCATTTATTAGGACACTTCCATTTCTGTGATGTGGAAAAATGGTTCCACATCACAGAATGGAATCTGGCATGGATTGTAACCAGAAAGTAGAAGTGAACATAAAACTAACTTTGCTGAAAATAGCAATAACTCATTAGATTCCATTTAAAAAAAATTAAAACATAGAATCCAGAAAATATAAATAATAGAATCAGATCTCAAAAAAATCTTTCATCCATTCATCCATCCATCCATCCCTATCTGTCTGTCTGTCTGTCTGTCTGTCTGTCTGTCTGTCTGTCTATCTATCTATCTATCTATCTATCATCTTGCCGCTGTAATGTGTAATTTCAAAGCTTTGGTTCCCAAACTTAAACACACATCTGTGTGTTGGCTGTTGTCTGGGACTACTTAAATAGATCCAGCTGTTAAAAGCAAAGCCATTAAAGTCATGCAAACATTCAGTTTCTACGGCGCACAGCCCTCTAACACCTGTTTGGCTGAGGTTAACCCGCTCTTAGATCCCTCATTAGTACACACACACTCGCACACACACTTTTGTAATCAGTCAGACAGCACTGTGCTTTGGGATATATGGCTAACACTATATCAGATCTTAGATGTTGATCAACAAGCAAATTCCTTACTGCTAACTCCTCACTGCTCACTCACAGAACAAAGAACTCAGGCTTACTATGGCTAAAGGCTCGAGCGTATGTGAGAAACGTGTGTGTGTTAGTTACGGCGGTAAATAGTTGAATAGAGTAATTAGAGTGTGGCTGACTCTATCCGTTAATGTAATATCCTGTCGAGGAGGAATCCCATACCTACAAAGCTTAATAAGGAATTGTGTGTGTGTGCATTAAAGGGCTCACACTGTGATTTGGACACATGCCATAATGCCTGAAAGAGAAGATGTTGATGAGGAAAATATTCCTTTCTTTTTTCCCATAGGCCTACTCTCTCTCTGTCTCTCCCTCACACACCTTCTCTAACAAAGGGACTGTCTGATCTACGCTGTAACAGAGAGGAAAGTCTTATCCCATTCTGATTTAGTAAAACATACTTCTTGTATTCATTATGTTAAGGACAACATTGTAGTCTATGCTCAATTGCTCTAAGAGATACTCTGTAAACATACACACACACACTCACACACACGCACGCACGCACGCACGCACGCACGCACGCACACATACACTCTCTGTGGTTTGTCTGCATGTTTTTTTTAACCACACTCACTTCTTCCTCCAATCATGAGTCGTCATGGTTACAGATAGGGATGCTCCAAACAGGACTTTTGCCATCGATACAGAGTTCATATTTTTTGTTATGGTGATCGGCCAATACCAATTCAATTTCCAAGATATGTTAGCTCTCTGATTACGTTAACCTTTTATACTATAGTAATATACTATAGATGTTGCCTTTCTAATATTTAACTCTAATAGTTACATTTTTACAGAAATATGCAATGATCAACTGAGATCGTATCATAAGATCGACAAAGTTTAGCAAGTAGTGATCGAGTCATAGAATGTGATTATCAGCTAATACAGATCTCTGACTGATTGATGGTAGTATCCCTAGTTACACACCTTCAAAAGATCTGATATATATATATATATATATATATATATATATATATATATATATATATATATATATATATGTGAACTCTGTACTCACAAAATCAAGTATATGTACACACAGCAGTAGGCGCTGATGCACCAAATACACATGCATGTGTGTGTCATGCACATTGACTGACCTGACGCAGGAAAACTGCTACATAAATTTCTTGTACATTAAGATTTCATATAACTGAAAAGTTCACCCCACACTGACCCCAGTATGGTATAAATAGTTGTAGATCATTAGGTTTAGGAAGTACGGTCCCTGTTAGAAATGATTCAAAGGACAGCTAGTCAAATAGTCGTCTCAGCAAGGTTATTTTCACTAGCATTACTTTTATTATAATACTTCGAGAATTTTGATTTGGACAAATTGCATGAGACAACCCTGTTGGGAAATTTGAATTACAGCCATAAATATTCAAAAAGATTTTGGATCTTTTTCTGAAGATCTGAAGGTTTCTGGAACATCTTAGATCAAAAATACTTATTTTAAGAAAACCGCATTGAGGACCATGCATTCTCTTCTATTCCCCTGTGACCCATCTGAATATTGTTAAACCCAAGAACACATCTTAGATAAATACATTTTAGGAACTCAGATTTAACAAATCCCATCCTTATTTGTATATCAATTTAAGGTTGATGTTTTAAATATTAAATGGAGCTTTCACATCCTTAAGAATGCGATTAGATTATGTTGCCTCAGGTACATCTTTAACAATAGTTGCCGTTTTACGTGTTAAACACTCTTAAAACAGGCAAAGAACTTTTATTCTGGATGCAAAAATGCACACACTTTCAAATAAGTTACATAACACAATTTCAAAAGGTAGGCTGTGATTTAAGATTATATTTATTCAAAGCTGTGTATGATTCTGTGTATGTGCCATCCCTGGGATTGAACCCACGACCCTGGCTATGCCCTTACCATGCTCTAACCACTAAACCACATGATAGCTGTAGATTAGCATTGTTTGAAAATACTTGTATTAACTCTCCGTCTTGACATTTCAAACCTGTAACTTTCTTCCTTTCTCCTGCACAACACAAAAGATGACATTTTAAAGAATATTGATACCTGGGAACTATTCGGTTCCACTGGTTTTGTTTTCACACAATAGAAGTGAATGAGTGCCACTGATTAAATATCTCGTTTTGTATTTTGCGCCCAAAACAATAAAGCTTGACAAGAGGTTGAGTATATGATGACACGATTTTTTTTTTGGGTTAACTCTTGCTTTAATCGACCTCCCTACCCTAAACCTAACCATTACCTACCGCTACAATCTTACGGAAATCATTTCCTTTGTTAATTATGTTAATGATGTTCTGAAAGCCTAACCCAGCTCGTAAACTCTAAATGGGTAAAAGGAATGTCGTTCTCCAAGCAAGGATGTTGATCGAGGAACATTAATGGCCTACTTGGCAGAATCACAGTAGGCATGAATGTCAACTCGTGTTGCCTGACCTTACGTGCTTCCTTATAAAGCCATGCAGCGTTTTTGTTAGGACTAGTGATGTGTTTCAAACATTCCTTAACACCACCAAATCCGTCCCGACCCTGACAGACATACTGTCAGGTGTATTGTATCTGGGAGCCTAAAGTGATTTCTCCTACATGATTTTCTAACCATACGTACTAACACCTTAGATTCATTCCCTCACTGGAGAACACTGTAACTCTACCTCTACAAAGCCATTCATCTCCAGTGCTGTCTAATAAAACGCATCCCAGAGCTGTGGTTTTTGGATCTAGTCGGGGAAATGCTGCGACGAGCTTGGATCTCCTCCAGAAGAATCCAACACCAGTCCGGGCCAAACCGCAGCGGAGGCTAAATAAACAGGGACCTGTGCTGCCTGACAGTAAAAGTGCGTCTGATGAAGAGAGCTTGTAAAAGGACAGATGTTATTTAAACGGAACAAACGTCGCCCGCAGGTGAACGATTCACAGTTATGAGAAACGTGCAATTCCTTCCAC